>JAJLXS010000057.1:0-87614 GCA_030571355.1 Maudiozyma serrabonitensis | reverse complement strand
TTTTGGATTAGACATTTCGTGATTATAAATCTCCAATACTAGCATTGTAGAAATTACACACTATTTCCAAATGCGTCTTATTCTTATCTTTTCTTATTTTGGATTGTTAAATATTGAACATTATCAAATCTGACAATCTTAATTATTCTTTTACTTTATATTATTGACGTCATTCTTCTATCATGTAAATTCCGACAGATTCCTTTTATTGTAACTAATATGTAGTCTTCCCAATTTCCTGCAAAGCTTGACCATTTCTTATCTACATTACATACATTCAAAAGATCTTAATATTGAATATTGTAATAAACATTTTATTATAATTTTTGCTTAAGAATAAACTTAGTGAGTTTAACCTGCTCTTGATATTAAGATCTAGATCACAAATATCATACGTGAATAATAACTCTTAAAAAAGTCATAACATGCAAAATTTTGGTTAATTAGAGAGACCAATGAAGCTAATACTCTTTTTGACTTTATAATAATATTAATTAATTTTAGGGAGTTAGATCCTCATATTGTTATATCAATTTCAAGGGTAATAAGACAAAGAAAAAGGGAAATTAAAAACTTTTAAAAATAAAATTTTCAACATGTAATGTATGTAAATATTTGATTCAAATTTCGAAAAAGTATCTCTAGGTAGCCAAGTTGGTTTAAGGCGCAAGACTGTAATTTTACAAGAAATCTTGAGATCGGGCGTTCGACTCGCCCCCTGGAGACTTTTTTTGCTCTCGAGGCTCCTTAAAATTACCCGGCCTACTGAAAAAGTTGAATGACAAAGGCGAGAATTGTTACCGTCATCCGAGACGAGGTAAGAAAAGGTTTAGCAGTTAAATATTCTTTTTATTATGGGAGAAGTTTTCAAATGTATAGTTAATATCTCAATTTTGGAAAAAATCGTGACTGCGCCGTAAAAAACGACTCTTCTGGCGGCTATTAAGATGACATTAATATAATTGGTTGTAAAGTTTCTAAACATAAAGTGTTTTATATTTTGATGTCGAACATCAGTTGAGGTTGATATTTGGGAATTCAAATCAAGTGTTTTTTAAGTACTCAGTCTCTTAAGCTATTGAATGATTTTTCAAATGATGATGACTGTTTAATGTTAGAGTGTTTTTTTCTTTAAATAATTATTGGTTACAAAGAATAAATTGCCAAAAAATATATAATTGTACCACTAGAGCAGACATGTATGGAAATAAATATGATCTAATGAAACGTTATAAATTAGAGTGATATGTATGTATGTATGTATATATAGATGATTATATACATATATAATTTAGTATTCCATCTGCTGATCCTGCAAGCGATGCTGTTGAGTATTTATCATTTCAATTTCTTCGTTAGTTAAATCATACAGACTATATTGCGTATGAAATGTTTGGTTATTATTTTCGTTATTATTATCATTGCTCATTTGGTTATAAGATTGTACGTTATTCGAAGAAGATGACATAGAGAGTGAATTATTATTTTTATTATTATTACAATATCCGTTAAAATAACCCATCACCATATATTCTTCTGCTTCAGAATAGATTTCATTATCATTATGTAATTGGTTCCCCATATTATTATTATTATTATTCATTTGTTGCTGCTGTTGTTGTTGTTGCTGTTGCTGTCCTAATTTTAACCAATCTATGTTATTTGTATTAGCCGCAGGTGTTGTAGCTGGCGTCAATATACTATTGTTTGGATAATCAATATTAATTAGTGAATTACATTGCATACCATCATCTGTCATTGATATATTATTATTAGATAAAGATGATAATACTGGAGATATAAGATATCCATCATTTTTGCAATCATTAGAAGTTGTTACCGTTTCATAATTTTTTGTATATTTATTATTATTATTAGTATACCTTATTCTTTTCCTTGGTAATTCAGGTGATGGTGCCTCTATTTCAAATTGGTTATAGGATCTTTTAACGACATTATGTTGTTCATAAACTGAGAGCATAATTTTTTATTGTATGTATATCTGTATTTTTTTTTTTAAAAAAAAAGCAAACCGCGTAAACTCTTTTAGCTTTATCCTTTGTTGTTGTTATTATTTTATAATGATAGTACCTAATTGTGGGAACAAAGACTAGGTTATCAATATATCAGAATTGTTGTTAGCTTTTATAATATATTTTGTTTTAAAATGAATGTTTTTCAGTTGTTATTACTATTTTAACTAATTGGTAAAAAAGAAAAAAGTAAAAAGTAAAAAAAAAAAATAAGAAAAAATTAGCGCTTTTTTGCTTTTTCACTCTTCTCTTCTTAATTTCTCGGCAAAATAAGTGGGATCATTAGTATAATAGGCGAAGTAAAATGAAAAGGGTTCTCTCTCTTACTTAATAAAAATAACGAAACGCGTTAAAATTAATATTTAAGATGGAATAAAGGGCGAGAGACGGATAGATGAAACGATGACTATATAGAAGCTATAGATATTAGAAGAATATATATTTGGGGGGGGGGTACATATGTTTCTTGATTCACAGTACAAACCACCACCACCCCCAGGTTATCTCCATGTTATTAACACTATTTATCAAAGTTAGACATTATGACAATAGTAATGATATATCACGTCGTTCAATTCATCATTATTTCTACTTCAACACATTATCTCTTGTATGTATTTATCCTAGCTCTATATAGGAAAAGATCTTGCTGTATAAAAACACGTTACCCTCTCGGCGGGTGCAGTTCAAAATTGCCAACAGAAGTGGAGAAGCAAGAAGATTCTCTAAAAATTATAAAGGATTATCATTCCAAAGAAGTTTTTATAATACAAAGTGGAGTTTCTTCTTTTTCCAGGAAACTATTACATTGACTACAAATCCCAATTACAAAACCAAGAGATTACTTATATTTTTGTTCTTTGAATGTGCCTGAAAATAACACAAATGCATTGATGTTATCCTTCTTATACAAGATTCACAAATTGAAAAACAAATCGAATATACGTCCATTTATCAGAAAGAGTGGTACAATCCTTCTAATACTTTGCATAAAGGGTATTTGGTGATATTATCCAAGTTGAGTCCTTCAATGACATTAATTATAATTGAAACTTCAACAAGAACTCATGAAATACAATTTTTTGAGAAAGCATTACCCGAATACTAGGGTTGCTTCACTTTTACACCCATGCACCGCCATGAACACAATGTAGGGCTTCATATGAACTAATTAGGAAATTTCAAAATAGAAAAAAATTCTTTATTCATGTGAGTTTTATTACTTACTATATTTGAAGAATACAACTGTAATGGCCGTACAGCCAATTTGGTTTGTTATTTTTCGCTATGATCTGTTCCGCCATGTAATGTTACTATCTACGAAAGTCAATACGCTCAGACTTCTGTGAGTACAAGAAAGATAGAGAGAGGTACACAGCCATTAGACGCACCAACAGAGATGCAATGTTGTTTTTTTAAATAAGAAATTGCCGTAAAGGTTGTGGAATTTCTATGGTTTTTAACTCATCCCTTACGTTTTGTTGTTGTTATTTTTATTATTTTGTTTTTGTTTTTGTTTTTGTTTTGAGGGGATGATGTTACATTGAAATTGTTAAGGGAAGAAGGAGAGAATGAAGAAATAGAAGTTTATTTTTACGTCTTTAAGCATCGATGCACATAGTATCCAATGTTAAACATACTCAGGAAAATGTAACCCTTACAAATTTCTATTATCATGAAAAATTTATTATCCTTTTTTGCCTCTTTATTTAATGAAATTGGGGATATGGCTTAAAGTTTTCTTCTATTTAAAAGTTAATCCTTTTCTATTTGGAACTCCTCATTCGTAATTTTACTTGATAGATTTGAAGTGTATCCTTTAATAAACCTTTATTCCCTTGCTTCTAAAAAATTCTGTACGGCGAATTGGCTATAATAAGGCTAAATCAACAAGAATTTTTTTTATATTATTTTACATCCAACAACAAGGGAGAAACTCATCTTATATATATATAAGCACACCTAATACCCGATATAAGTTGACTAAGTTAATTCCTTTCAAGAACCCTTTTTTTTTATGATCAGTTTTGAACACAACAATTGTAAACAATAAGTTTAAAAACAAATCTTCTGAAAATAAACAACTATTTTGAATTCAATTAATTACAATAAGCGATATTAAAGTTTAATTTACAATGAAATTCTCAGCAAAACTTCTTTGGAAAATAATTACATTACTATTTTTTGCAGGTAATGTACTTTTACTTATTCTAATCATTGTATCTGGGACTACGCAACATTACCCAGTTAATAGATTTTATTGGGTAGAAGCTGATACTAATGGTATACCTAATGCATCATCATTAACAAGATGGACATTTTGGGGTGCATGTGGTGAAGTTAATGACAAAACTGTTTGTGGAGGGGATCTAGCTCCTGCATACCCAATTTCACCAGTTGATAATTTTAAAACAAAAGAAAATGTCCCTAAAAGATTCATTTCCGAAAGAGATGCTTTCTACTATTTAAGTAGATTTGCATTCTGTTTCTTCTGGATTGCTTTGGCATTTGTTGGTATTTCATTTTTATTATTCATCTTTTCATGGTTTTCAGGATATCTTTTACAAGTTGTATTTATTTTAATGGCATTTGGTTGTTTATTCAACGTTTGTGCAGTCATTTTCCAAACTGCTGTAACAGCAATGGCAAAGAGTTCATTCCATGGTGATGATCGTCATGCTAAAATTGGAGCATCTTTAATGGGTATTGCATGGGCTAGTGCTGTTGTATCAATTTTCGAATTTGTATCAGTTATGATCTGGTTTACATCAAGTAAATTAAGAGAATATTATCAAGGTAATTCATTGACAGAAAAACATCATAACAATTTCTTCCATAGAGATACTGAGCCATTGAATGTTCCAGAGCCAATGATGAGTCCAGATGCGTACAGCCCAAACCCTAATATCAATATGACAAATGATAATAATGTACCCGTAACAAATCCAAATGGCGTAAACAATAATGAAGCTGTAGGATCTCCAAATTTACCAATCGTACAAGAACAAATCACTACTCCATTACCTGCAGTTGTACCAGCAGAAGAAAGTAGACATAAAGGTATTAATTTTTTTACAATTAGAAGGTCTCACAAACCAAATCCAGACGATGTGTCAGTGTAAAATATTTTAATCACTGAACTAAACAAATAAAAAAGAAACTAGATGTGTGCTTTTTTCTTTCCTCCACTCAATCTTTTTTCTTCTTCTTTTTACTATTATTCATGAACATTATTATTCCCTATTTCCTATTTCCTCTCCCTTTCTGACAATCTCTTATTTTTTAGTTTATATGCCGTAGTGCTATCTACTCCGTGTTATAATTACATGATACCCAATTCTTACTAAACAATGCAATTTTATGTTGCATTAATTCTCTCATTAATATAATTCTTAATTAACTATTACATAACTCGACTAATTAATCTATCTTTTTTAACTAATTTTTTTTCTATATAAAATATATATGGGTAATCGGGGCATTATTAATGCAACAAGTTTGATATAAATATTACTGCACTATAGTTATATATGCTTGTATAAAAAAAAGAGGGTTACCAATAATAAAGGGACCAACGTATGATAAAATAGAATGTAATTTTAGATTAATTTTGTTATTTGTGAGAATATGTTTAGTAATGATAATAATGGATAAGTGATGTTTTCAATGCATTGACCTAAAAGAAAACATAGAAGAAGTTAAGGGATTCTATAAGTTTCGAAATGCTAACAGTATGATAGTGTTAGACCTCTTGTCCAAGCGTATGAGCCTAATGTAATAACCACTAAGACATATGCAAAAACTATTGAAGCCGTGTAATAGACAATAGTTCTTGGTAATGGTAACTTATAAGCTTCATTAGCGAAAGTACTAAAAGTACTTAAACTACCACAAAATCCACTCATAAGTGCAGTGATGACATCACATGCATTCTTTGTATGTACAATAGGTAATGGATTTCCTGCATGTAATTTCCCACGTATAACTATTGTGAGGATACTCAATATTAGTGTAGCAGAGACATTACAAACAAATGTACCATAAGGAAAGTTATTGTTTATTGGATTCATCCATTTGGATATGTAAAGTCTACCATAAGCTCCAAATATACCAAATAGAGGTGGTAGAGTCCATTTACCACGTGAATAATTATCATAATAAGCAGCTAAGACCACGATAAGAATAACAAATGGTATCGCAGCAAAAATAGCAGTAATATAGATAAGTCTCATAACCTTATCCACCATTGGATGAGGTTTCTCCCTTATAGTTTTATTTTCTTCAATAAATACTTCCTCTTGAATTGTAGCTGCTTTAATAACAATTTCTGTACCTAAATATCTACCAAAAATATAACCACACATTGAAACAGAAATTTCTATAATAACTACAGATAACCATTCCATAATACCATAAGCTCTATTTGGTAATTTTGTATGATTCTTAATATTTGATGGAGTTTGACTTGAAGAATATTCAAATGCTTCGAGTACCATAGTAGAAAAAGAAGAAAAAGAACCACAAAATCCTGTAGTAACAGCAGTAAATAAATTTGGATAATTAGTAAACCAACCTGTCTCAGCGTTCATAGCTTGAAATAATCCCATTAGAATACAACCACCACAGTTACTCCAGAGGACTGTACCCGCACTAATATATGAAGGGTGATATGTTGATAAAGCTGTGACAGCTTCACGTCCATAATTACCGAGTATTATAAACGTTATCATGGATAGATGAAAGTGAGCAAACTTTCTCACATTTTCATTCAATACAAAATTCCATTTCATGATATATCAATAACAATTATAAGAAAAGACGAACTGATATGCAAAAAAAGAATATAATAAAATGGGCGAGTCTAAATGAAGTTTTGATTTAATTTCTTATTATGCGGAGGGTATATTGTGAAATGTATAAAAAGAAAGTAATTAATTAAATGTTATGAACAATGGCCCTTAACTGTATAGCGTAACTTTTATAATGTTATCAAGATCTTAAGCGACAAAAATTACTAAATTTTAAGAAAAAAATATAACGAAGAATCCCTCTTTATTTAACCTCAAAAGAATAATTAAAAAATTCTAGTCATCAGATATGTCATAATCAAAAAATCCTTCGGTTTGAGTGATTTTGATTCATTCGAAGAGATTAGGTCATTGTTGTTTATTATGAAACGACTCGCTGCGTTAAATTATGCTAGAAAGAAGAAAAATGAAAAGAATGAATCCGCTCAAGGGCTGAAATAGATTTACTTCAGGGTTTCAAGATATTTCGTCAAAAATGATATCTGTCATATTAAATATTTGAATGAAAGGTGCCAAGGTAGCTGCCATACTTTCAACTTTTGCAAAAGAGTAAGAAAATGGTTAAGAGATGGAATTACAACAATAATAATACCATTATAACAAAATTGAGCCTTTCTTAAAAAAATATGATATGAATAACAACGTAAAAATTGTGCTGCATATATTCTTGATCTCAAGGTTTTGGTTATACGAGAGAGCACACACAGACATCCCTCAATTCTTTTTACCTTACCGCCAATTGAGTAATTTAAGTAATACTGTCTGTTTCAGTTAACAAAAACGGTTTGTGTTTCTTTTAGTATGGAAACGGTGCAATCATTTCTTTTCATCTACCCTCCACAAAAGAGATGTGAGGGACTTCTCCACAACATTGCAGAAAAAATTAGATCTGTTCAAATATTATTAATTAGAAATAACAAACAAAGTTATTGCACGTTATTATTATTATTAGGGGAATTTCCCTATGTTCGCTTTCGGTAAAAATTCGTGGGGTGGGATGGGCAGATACAGATCCGGTGACATGATGCATAAATTCCTCATTCCCCTACTCTACAAAGCATTGACTGATAAACAAACAGAAATTACTTAGCAAGATACTTAGTATGTCAGTATTAACGGATGGCTGCAATAAATTAATCTCTTACAGTGATCAATACCCCACGTATTAAGTATTAGAAATTTACATAATGAGTAATTGACATTTATTTTCGTTTTCATACGAGTACATTTTTTTAATTGAAGTAATGTAATAAGGTAAAACTTATGACATATTAAGGATCTGATATGATTCATTTTACTATGTATATGCTGATGACTTAACCTCGTTCTCGATAGAATTAACTCTAATCTGCATTTCAAATGTGTCAATCATAATAACATTGGCAAAATTAATAATATATAAGTATACAAAAACTAGTACTATTATTAAGCCGAAAACTCGGCTTAATAATATTATATCCAGTATCGATTTATTCCTTCAAAGTACAACACTTAATACTTCTCCTTTCAAATCTGACAAGGATAAACATATAGCGACCAGAAGAAAGGAATCCCCGTACATAGAAACAGAGATATTATTTTAAATTATTTCATTTAACAAAGTATAGCTCACTTTCTTCCCGGACATCTCTGGCCCATGGATCCTAGTATCACTAAAAATACTATCAAGTTGTAGGACTTAATAGCTTTAATAAGAAAATGCGAAAATATCATTTCGGCACCAATTTATGCACCCCGCAGTTCGCCGAAAACCCTCTTCAAATAAGTTTTTTTGCAACTATTATTAATATTATGTAAGAATTATGAATACTACTGTTATTTTACTGTAAGAACATATGTGTGTATGTATTTTTCTTTATCATAAACAAGATCAGCAATTTAAATTCCTCCCTACTAACGGTTCTTTAATTATACAGCCCTTTTCTCACAAGATTCAACGCATGTCTCTTCACAGAAAGAGACAGCTAAGGTGGGGGTCGGCAGGAAACAGGAGTTGTCCGGTAAACAAAATCGATGTAACAACGGAATATAGCCCTACTACGTCCTCTCTTAACCTTTGTACGTAGTTGAATATTGTAATCCTCATTTTACTTACTACCATCACTCTATTTTGTTTAAAGAAAAAAAAAAACTTGAACCGGATCACTCTGTGCCGAAGCTTAATAAAGACACAGAAAACCTGGAAAAAAAGGCAGATAATTTTCACCGAATTTTTATAGAGAAGAGGGAGCCACTGAATGAAAATAGTGCTTAGTTGATCTAGTTGAAACCATTATAGTTTCTCAGAAGGGACGTTCTTTAATAGCCTGGTTTCTCGAAACCATTGTAGTTTGATAATTTTTGATAACAGTGGAAATAGAAAGAAATTAAATAAAGTAATTAAAAAGCAGTGGCATTACTTTCATGAATCTTTGTCTTCTATATATTTATTAATTGTTGTAATCTAGCAGTAAACGTAGATGAATAGGCCAGGGACAATTTTTTTTTAACAAAGAAACAGTATTTGTAATATATATAACAGTTTTTACTCACTGATCGCCAAAAAAGCTAAAATCCCACCAAACTTAACTTTCATAAATCGTTATTGCGACATTATTATTTTTTTAATTTTTTTTTTTTTCATTTGAGAGTTTTCTAATCCATTTAACAACATTAGTTTTTATACTTCTATTTTGAAAACAAAGACTACATTTATCTGACGAACAATCAATCAATTATTCTTTAATTCATTCAAACATTTTGTTTTTGTTTTCTGGCTCTCATTATAAAATAAAGAAAGACAAGAAAGAAGGAAAAAAAAAGTTTACCTGTTTTTGAAAACAAATTTTTTTAAATACTGAAACAAACTTATATCATACAATTAATATTCGATAAACTATTCTCAATAAACAACGGGAGACTGGAAAAAAGAAGATAGTAATATGGATTATAACAAGAGATCATCTGTTTCAACAGTGCCGAATTCAGCACCATTGAAAGTTGGATTTATAGGATTATCTCATCAGAAAGGTTGGGCTGTAAAGACTCATTATCCTGCAATTTTACAATTATCATCACAATATCAAATTACTGCATTGTATAATCCACAATTAGAAGTAGCATTAGAAACCATTAAAGAACTTAAACTAGCCAATGCAACAGCATTTCCAACTTTAGAATCCTTTGCCTCTACAGCTATTGTTGATATGATTGTCATATCTATTCAAACATCATATCATTATTCTGTTATCTTACCATTATTAGAATACTCAAAGAATAACCCAAATTTAAAATATTTGTTTTTAGAATGGGCTATGGCTTGTAACCTTGATCAAGCCGAACAAATATATAAAGCAGCCGCGGCTCGTGGATTACAAACTATAGTTTCATTACAAGGACGTAAATCACCTTATATTTTACGTGCAAAAGAATTAATCTCACAAGGGCATATTGGTGAAATAAACTCAATTGAACTGACAGGAAATGGTGGTTGGTACGGTTATGATAGACCCATGAAATCGCCAAATTATATTTATGAAATGGGGAATGGTAATGATTTAGTGACAAATACTTTTGGTCATACAATAGATATTTTACAATATATGACAGGATCTTATTTTAGCAAAATTAATAGTATGGTATTTAATAATATCCCAGAACAAGATATTATTGATGATCATGGTCAAAAGACTGGACAAAAAGTGAAAAAAAGTGTACCTGATCATTTATTATTTCAGGGTACTTTAATGAGAGGCAATGTACCTGTATCTTGTAGCATTAAAGGTGGTAAACCAACAAAAAAATTTACTAAAAATTTAGTTATTGATATTCATGGAACAAAAGGTGATGTTAAATTGGAAGGTGATGCAGGATTTGCAGAAATTTCAAATCTTGTATTGTATTATAGTGGTATTAGAGCCAATGATGTACCGGTTCCAAATAGTAATAATAATAAATATCCTACGGAACCAAAAAATGATATGAATATGTATGATGCAGGAAAAGAAATTATGGAAGTTTATCATTTAACAAACTATAATGCTGTATTAGGTAACATCTTTCGACTTTATGAAAGTATAGCAGATTTTCATTATAACACTAAAAAGATTCCAAGTTTACCTTCTCAATTCTTATTACAAGGTTTCGAATTTGAAGGTTTTCCAACTTTTATGGACGCATTAATAATACACAGATTAGTTGATAGTGTATATCAAAGTCATCTGTTAGGGTCAACTTTGGATGTAACAAATATATCACAGTTACCAAATTTTAATTCATAGATGTCTAAAGATCCACCAACTAACGAAACAAAAAGATAAGAAAAATAATCATCATACGAGAATATATCTCATTTTAATAATATACCATTTAATTAATTTTTTAAACATAAATCTTTCACAACAACTGGGTATTAAAACTACCCTAATTTGTAATATTTGTGTACTCACGTAATGCTAATGATAATAAATACAATTATAAACAGTAAATGAAATGCCATTGAGGTTTAGATGTAACTGATTCTAATCTCATTTATAGCCTTAAGAATATCTTCACGAGTTAAGTTACCATCGGATATCTTTTTACAGATAACTGTCTGCTCCAAAATTGGTAAAACTTTGTATGTTTCACAAAGATCCCCATCGATGATGTTTCTTACAGGTGCATAATAACTCCGGTACGCACTATGGTCTCTTCCAACAAGTGAATAACGACCTTCAAGAGTTTGCTCCATATTTTTCCTTTCCTTAAGAAGTTGTATGTCTTCGGTATTTAAGTTACTAAACTCTGTAGCGTTTTCATCCTTGTCATTTGAATTGATAAAGTTTGTCATGTTCATTTCCAAATTGGCAATATTATCTTCTATTTTCTTCAATAATATTACTTCATTTTTAGAAATTATTGGGACAAGTATACCGATTGTACCTTGCAAACCTGTATAAACAATACAATCTCTTCCTGACAGATGGATATTTGTAATAATAAAGATGTTTACAATGATATCATTGACATAATAATGATTCAGTAATTGAAACTTATATGGAGTCTCCATCAGATTCCCACTCAGTCTTTTATCCTTAGTGTTTGTGAGTATAGAAGCTGTATCATCATTTTGCGCCTCTTCGGGTATTCTAAGCATCCAAATGTTTCCAAATCTATCACCACCAATTACTGTGTATGGATCTAAAAATTTAATTGTGGAGACATACCTCTTAGTTATATCACTAACTAAAGGTACAAACTGGTTTTCATGTAATTGATAGATGGTTACAGATTCATGTATATCTGCTACTGCTATTCTTTTATTCTCCCAGTTAATCAGCTTAACAATCTTTGTCGTCGATGGCGTTGTGTTGCTTACTGATTTCCTTAAAAGTTGTTTTTTACCTAAAGCGTATAATACTAATTTAGCATGTACTGAAACTAACATCATATTATTGAATTCACAGATTGTATTGATACGATCTTCTACATTGGTTTCGTGTAATAATTGAATATTAAAGGAAGATTTTTTGATCGAAATTTCAAAAGTTAATAGTTTGTTATCCTGTGATGAAATAATTAAGTGACTATTGTTTCCTTTCGAGAAGTTAATCAAATTTGCTGTTACACAGGTTATATTCGGAAGAATTTGATAGTTCCGTCTGGTACCATTTTCTTCAATAAACTCTAAAAACCTCTTATCTGAATCTGTTATTGATATTCTACATTGTTCTTTGTTACTAATCGAGTTGTCAATAAATATAACATAAGAATTGCATGACAAAGTGCATTTGTTTCTATATTTTTGAATATCAACATGAGATTCTTCATCATCGGAATCGGAATCAGAATCAGAATCAGAATCAGAATCAGAATCATGGGATTCACTATCCTTTTGTTCATTCTCATTTTTATCTAGTGATAAAGGTATCTCTTCTATATTAAACCATTTGTCATTGAAAATAAAATTTTTGAATTGTCCAATAATTAATTTACCTGTTGTAGAAAGTGCGCAACAACCATTAAATTTTAAAGTTTCTGTTGTAATCTCGGAGATTTTAGATAAAGATTTAATTTCCTTTGGGAATGAAACAGGTCTCATGTAAAAATTGTTGTTATGCTGGTAACTTGCCCAAGTAGAATCTGAGGTTGTTAATATACATGGTGATAACTCATGTTCCTTTTCTTCATCTTTTTCATCCTTTGAATTTGAATTCTGAGTACCTTCTTGATCATTTGTCTCATCATCATCTTCGTCCTCATCCTCTTCTTCGTCATTATCTGTTAATGATAATGCGGTTCTCTTAATTACTGATAAAGATACTTTCTTGACACCTAAATATTTATTCCAAACATCTGTTATTTCACCGGTGGAAGCTTGTTTCCCACCCGTGTCCATAATTGTTGATCTAGTATATACACCGTTATTTAATCCTGCATGAATGAAACCTGGTGTGTATAGTATAGTGTTTGCAATATCTGTTAATTTTTGGAAAGAAACAATTTCCAAAAAATTATCATCTTCATCATTCTCATTAGTTGAGGATTCATGACTTAAAGATACAACATTAATCAATTTATCATCAGTCGCAACAATTAAAAACTTACAACGTTCTAAAGGTTTCTTAGGATTATAATACATCGCTAAACTGATGATCCTAGTGGACATTGATAATCTTTTTGTAGATTCAATTAAAGTTCCATTATCTTGAATCTCTAAATAAACTATGTCATTATTTGATAATGCGAAAACTAATTGAGTTGGTGTAGAATCTGCTGCAACAATTGTAATACCTGCAGGTGGAAACCAATTTAATTTTTGTTTATAATTATCTTTAGTTGATATTTGAATACATCTATTATTACAAACTTGAATAATAGTACTAGATAACATTGAATTCATATGAATTGTTTTATCATTTTTCAATAATAAAGTATCTTTATTGGGTAATTTTAAATCTTTAATTGAATCATTATCAATTTGCAAGAAAGTTGTTGTATTTTCAAATCCTAATACTAATAAATGATGATAATTATCCTTTATTGTATCAAATTTTAAAGTCCAAATATTTTGCGGATTTGGTGGTAAATTTGATGAGGTTAAGTTAATAAAATTAATTGAACTTGAAAGAACACGTAATGTAGTATCAGTTGATCTTGTTAAAATATCTGATGATGAAGATGATATTAATGAAGTATCAAGTAATGGGTTTAGAGTTTTTAAAGTATCAATATGAGATAAATTAATTAAAGATTCATGTCTTTTAAATGATCTTTCTAATCGAAAATTTTCTGAACCTAATGAATTAAATTGAAATAACCAATTATCATTAAATTCAGAATTTGCAAACATATAACCATTATTAAAAATATGCAAAGAATTTACAAGCGGAATTGTATCAAAATATGATATTGATACTTGTAAAACATTTGTTGGGGAAGATGATAAAATTTCTTTATTGTTATTATCATTTAAATTTTTATGAAATTGTAATTTTAATAAATCACCTTTATTTGTTTGTAATAAAATGAAAAAAGTTTTATTTTTAATAATTTGAATATCTGCTGCAATAATATTAATTGAACTATTATCATTATTTGAATGTGGTAAAGGTATTTCAATAGTATAAAGTCCATTTAAATCTTTAATAATTAAATGATTTGTAAAACCAATTAATACAAAAGGGTTTGTTAATTCATCAAAAGTTTCAATAATATTAAATTTAGATAAATCAGGTAAAGCTAATAAAAAATTTGGTTCTCTTTTATGAAATTGATAAGATTTTCTTTTAATAATATGATTAAGATTTAAATCTAATGAATAAAATATTAAGCTTGGTATTGGTGAAAATTCTAATGTTGCAAATGTTGGATTATCATATAATTGACTTGAACATGCAACAATATCTAATGTAATTGAATTTGGTCTAATAACTTCAACAGGTGAAGATAGATAATTATTTTGATCTGGATTAATTGTATACATATAACCAAATTTTTCCAAGGATGAAACAAATATACATCTACCTAATGGATCAATTGCACTTAATGATAATGGAGCAGTTCTTCTAATAGAGGATCTAGTTAAAGGTTCAATTGAAATTGGTTTTAATGAATTAATAATTGGATCATATTGTAAAATTGTAATATTCCCAGAATCCGTTAATAATAATATATTATTAGTAGTAAAATTTTTTGTATTATTTGGAATTGTACAAATTGAAGTTATTGTACTATCAATTTTATTAATTTTAACAATAGGATAATTTAAATTTCCCTGTGATAAATCATAAATTTCAATTGAATTTTCTGTTGCTAAACATAATTGGTTACTATTTGGTATTGTAAAACTTCCTGAACATGAATATGTATAATTTGATTGTTTACGTAGTGTTAGGTTATATAAATATGGTTCATTATCTTTAATAATCATTTCTTAAAGATATTTACCTTCTTTGTCTCTAACAATGAAGTTTATATATTGGTAATTTCAAAATAGCCGCCAACCTTTACAAAAAAAAAAGTTGGTGTTAACTTTCTCATTCTTAATTGGGTATATAGCTCCTCTCCCCCATCGAAACTCGTTTTCTTTACAATACATATATTTTAACAAGTTCTCATTATAAAATACACACCCATACACCGCCCTGTAGTACAGTCCGGGTAAATCTCCACGTGACTATGAAGATCAAAATCTTTTAGTATACAATAACTCCAGTAAAATTGGAGGGTAAAAAAAAATAAATGTGCATATATACATTCATTTAATCAAATTTTCTTACTAACAAACATTCATTACCATACTAAAAACTGTCCTTACTAATAATTCTCATCATTACTAATAAAAATAGTTGAGAAAACATGCCTCGGGATCATGTCACCTTACACATACGTCTCTCTATCTGTGTATGTCAATCTAATGAGAATATTATCAGATGAAGATTATTAATATTATTACCGTGAAAACTGTAGCGATAGTACTAAACTATCATCAGTATTATGTATAACGAGCAGCCACATCTGTACCAGTACAAATACCGCACCCCGCAATATTCCATCAAGTTCTTCTCACTTCTTTTTTCTCACTCAACTTTTGCCCACTCTTTTCCCCTTTCCTTCACCTTATTCTTCACCCCACCCCGCAAACAAAAAGGATTTAAAGAGACGCACGCAGCACAATTAAAAAAAATAAAATATAAAATTGCAACCGCTACAAAATACACACACACGCTATCTCTTCACCACTCTCTGGACGACGGAAGTCAGGCAGAGAAAAATAAAAGTGGCGGGAAGGACAACTCATTTCTCACCCAAGGCAAATAAATTTATAATACTATGAACTGTCTTTTTTACGCAGTGTAAAATTTAAATATTTTAGTCTGCGTGTATAATTGTTACTCGGAGGGGGATATTATCCTCTCTGTTCGCCCCCCCCCCCGCCGTTACCTGAAAGAAACTGATTTTATTTTTTCTTTTCGTCTCTGTTTAGCACAAGAAACTGTAACCGGAACTGTATCTGTAACGGTAACTGAAATGAAAAATTTGCCACCCCTGCCCCACCATAGTATTATGTAAAACTTTAAACTAGAACTTAACACATTTATTATCTACATGTATTCTTTTCCTTTTTTTTTTTTTACTTGAAATTTATATTAAAGGAAAGAAAAAAAAGATTTCATTAATATACAAATATAAATACTACTTCCATTTATTATTTAATGGATTTTTAGTTTGTTTGATCTGTTTTATATTTCCCTTTTTTTTCACTTACTTCCCTTTTTTTTTATTTATTTACTTACTGATAAGTGTATATAAATATATAAATCTTTCATTCAAAAGAAAAACACCACATAGATCTTCTATTAATTCAATTTGCAAGATGGAAGTTTACGTTAGATTAAATGATTCTAGTGATAAGGATTATGCATTTCAATTTAGTCAAAATGATACTATTAACAATAAAGTTAGAAGTATTTTTACAACAGATTCACGTAAAATTGGTCAAAAGATTACATTATCTGATTTAATGGTAATTAGACCATCAATTTTTCATGAATATGAACCTGTTGAATATTATAAATCAACTCATCCAGGTTATATGACAGAAGGTGGTTGTTTATTATTTCATTTTAATGCAGGTGATGATAAAAATTTAGAAAAATTAGATTATGATAAACCATTAATTGATCAAATGTGGCCAGGTCAATTAATTGTACCAAAATGGAAAAAATCAAGAAAATATGTTTCAATTTACGCTATAATTATTTTAGTTTGGTTATATACAGATTTACCTGATATTATTTCACCAACACCAGGTCATTCTTTAACAAATACTTTATCAAAATTATTAATTCCAATTCTTGAAAATCAATTAAATCAAAAGGTTATGGCAGATAAATTAAGAGAAGAAATTGTACCAAATTATAATTCAGTTGCTGCACAATGGGCTTTCTTCGCTTTACATATTTTAAAGGTTTTATTTATTACATTTTTCTTCCATTTTGCTTTAGCTAATCCATTTTCATTCAATCCAATTAAATTATACAAAATTAGAAATGTTGATTTAAATCAGAAAAACGAAAAAATTAAAAATTTATTAGCTAATTTAGGTTGGATTGGTGCTAGAAGAGCAACTTATGACGATTATCAAACAAATTTTTATGATTATACAATTAAAAAATTTGGTGGTGTTGTTCAAGCTTATAGAGCAGGTGCAATTAAAACAGCTGCTGCCCCAGGGTTCGTCTTAAATGCAGGTGAAGGTTTCCAATCTCCATTAGATGAGAGATTTACTGCTGATACTTTTAAAAGAATTGATCAAGAAAATCCAAAATTTATCCTAAGTGAAGAATATTTCATCGAATTAGAAAACAATTTAAAAGATTTATTAGATAATGCTGATGGTGATATTGGTAAAATGAATACTGAAATTAGAAGATTTAGAAGATATGGTATGTATGAGCCAAGTGAAAAATTAAAACATTTAGTTGAAGTTAGAAAGGAAATTTACAAAAAGGACAAAGAAATCGAAGAAGGCAAGAAAACTGCAGACAAAAAGAAAGATTAATCAACAACACAAAAGATTATATCTTTATTACATCTTGTCCTTGTTTTGTTTATTGTTAGAGAAGGTTCGTTGTCGTTGTGAAAAAACTATATCTCTTTTTTTGTTTTTCTCTCCCTTTAATTTCTAATACTTACTACATGAATTACTACTCTTACTATTTTTTTTTCCTTTCATCCACCGACTTCACAGAAATTTATTAGCAATGATTCAACCTTCTACTTCGCCTTTTTTTTGGTTTTGCTTTCATCTCCATTTGTATCTTCTATATGAATCAACAATATGACACTATAGATGTTATATTTAGAGATTCATTCACCTTTTTTTCTATTTTATTCATGTGGTGAGTCCCCCCCCCTCTATATTTCTATATTACTTTTTTTCTCTCTTTCATATCATTTTTATATTTCATATATTTATATATAAACTTTTAACGATTATACGTCTACAAATATCTTTCTGTTAAGTTTTATTATTTCATTTGTAATAATAACTAGGTACACTATATAATGTATCAGGTGTCTTAATAAAACTAATCTTGCCTAATTCATCATTAATATAATTATTTTGTTGATTATAATATGATATGGTTTTCATATCCAAGTAATCTGAATCATCTTCGGATTCAATAGATTCTAACAAATCACTTTGTAAATAAAATTGTTTGTATTTATATTTCTCAATTAAATATTCTAAATTATAACTAATGGTAATAGAAATATATTCCCTTACTGTTTTAAATTGAGAATCTCTTTGAAATCGATAACAAACATATATGGAACAACCAACTGCAATGGAAAATTTTAAAAATAATAACATCCAGATTAAAAATGAAACTAACATAAAGGACAGCATAACGGCTTCTTCATGATTGGTCTTAGCAATGATTCGAAGTCTACTTATCATACCATGTACATCATAAACTTGAGCTAAACTCGAATCGTTACTATTATTACTACTATTTGCAATGGTAGAATTATCAGATGCAGCAGCTAATACAGACCATAATGTCAATCCATTAATTACTTGTCTTGGTGAATCAGTAAAGATTAATCTTATACAATCTTTAAGTTCAAAAAAACAGAAAAAAGTTAGTTTTTGGAACGTTCCACTTGGTGTCACTTTATCAAATAAACAAAATATTCGATAATCTCCAAGACAATATAAAGCCCTGGCAAAATTATTAATATAACCATAACATACATTTCGACTTTGATAAACACGCAAGCCATGTATTCCTTCCCAAAGTAATAGTAATATTGAAAATATAATACACCCACTAAATAACCATTTTGAGATCTTAAATGGTAAATATGGTTGGATATATTCATTGGACCATGTATTAAAAGCTAATAACTTAATACATGTATATATATCTGAAAATAAATGAACTATTTTCAATAATGTCATTCCCCATACTGATATAATATAAATCGTCAATGTTTTTTTATTCTTTTTTTGAAATAAAGATAAATCTAATTCATTGAATAATTGATCATTAATATTCGTAGCATCTATTTTATGTTTAAAGCCAAAAACTTGCCACCACATCACATATCTTTTAACTATGATACTTCTGGTTCTTTCGAATATCATCATCCTACTCAATAACAAATACACTTCAATAACCTTTTGTTTTTTATATGTGTTCCCTTTTCCATTTTAGTTATTAATAAAATTATTTTTGATCTCATCCTTCTCAAATCTGAAACATTTCTGAAACAAAATATGGTCAGAACAAGTTCCTTGCATGTTTTTTCAATTGAATCAGTATAATATTCCCCTTTGGAAAGATTCGACTTGTATATGTATTAATATATGCTTATTTTATTGATAAAGACCATCAGATCATCTTAGTGTACCTGCTAAGGCTCAGTAGTAGTATTTACCGAAGTGTTGAACACTACGTCATTTTAAACAGCCCTCTATTAGATTCTCTGAAAAATGTAATTGGGTTCATTGGATATTTTTTATATATATCTTGCCCTTACGGTTTAAATAAAGTACAACGAGATTTTTACATAATTTTGTCTTCTTTTTATCTCTTACTTCCTAATGTTGTCGCTAAACCTTCAAAAATATCTTCGTTGCTACTGATATTTACTTTATTTTTCAATAATGAAGAATTAGTGAAGCCTTCAAAATATCATCGAAAATGAAAAATAAACCATACTACGCTATATTTTTAAAAGGAATATGCCTGTGATCAATGAATAATATGGTTGTTTATAACAAATAAAATAGCATTCATAGAAGTACAATATATTGCAAATAGGATGACAGATATAATACTGATACATCAGAATGCTTTAGCAGGATTAGATCCAGCTTTCATCAAGGAGAATCCGGAATTTGTTGCAGCTTATAGCAATATTAATTCAAAGGATATCGAAGCATTGAATACAATATTGAAAGCTGTAGATCAATTATTAAAAAGATATTCGACCCCAAATGATAAAATCAAGAACGCTGTGGAAATAATATTTAGACAAATCCTCTCGAGATATCCATTACTGTTTGGTTATTGGAAACGATATACCGCTATTGAGTATCAATTTCACGATCTGGAGACATCATTGAAAACATTAGAAAATGCCACGGAATCCTTTCCACATAGTATAGACCTATGGTGTGATTACTTAAGAGTACTCACTGTTAATTATCCAAACGAAACCGAACTAATAAAAACTAAAATAAATAAGGCCAAACAACTCATTGGTTGGCAATTTTATTCTCACCCTTTTTGGGATTTAATTCTAGAATATCTTTTAAAAACGGAATCAGATGTTATAGATCTATATTATGAGATAATACGTATACCACTTCATCAGTATGCTAAATATATTAGTTCGTTGAAAAAACTTTTATTAGAAAGAAAACTTAACGATGATATTAAGAAAGTAGATGCGATAGGGAAAGAAAATCAAATAATAGTAAACCAAATATGGCGTTTTGAAAGTTTGATAAAACAAAATTATTTTAACTTGACGCCTTTGCCATCATTGGAGATTGATAATTGGATAAATTATCTCGACTTTTTAACTACAAAACATTCTGATAAACCACAACTCATTAGATCTGTATTTCAAAGAAGCCTTATACCATGTTGCTTTGTTGAAAAGATATGGCTAAAATATTTGACTTGGAATCAATCTATCCTTACAAAACAGAAGCTATCGGAACTTGATGATCTTGTTCAGTTATTTGAAAAGGGTTGTAGGGTATTACCTGAAACAGCGCATGAATTTCGTTGGATGTTTGTTGATTTTCTAGAAAAGAAATACACTTCCTATGAAAAATCTGGGAGGACTCTTATGTTCACATCATTTTGTAAATGTATTAAAAATATGATTGAGATATGGCCGTACAGACAGGACCAGATAAAATCTATGGAAACCTACTTGAGAATGTTAAAAATATCTAAATACTATTCTTCCCTAGACATTCCTTCAAAAGAATTTCTGTCACAACAAACTGCATATTCAAAATATCTCGAGTCTAGTATTAATAATTATGTTTCAGATAGGGTGGATAATTCAATCGTACTAGAAGACCTTATAAATGACCGTAATTTAGACGTAATTGTCGTAGAACTCATCAGAACGACGTGGTTAGTTCTTAAGAATACGATGCAAACAAGAAAATACTTTAACCATTTTGGTAAACACCCTTCACTAAGAACATCCGTGGAGTTTTGGGCTCTATACTATAAATTTGAAAAATCAAACAAGAATTTTGTTAGATTGAATAGTTTCGTTAGTGAATTAGGCACAGATTTACTATTACCAACCTCTTTCATTAATGATATAATAAATGACTATAAAATGTTTTACTTATTAAATTCGAATATTACTGAATACCAAATCGGTAAAACAGGGCCAAACTCATCGCATGATTTAGACTCTACCGTCATACTAGATCCAATAATTGAAATAGGTTTTAAAATTAACAATCCGAAATGGTCCCGAAAGCAATCAAATAATGGTAGGATCGATAAAACAGATGGATATAAGAGTCTACAATATAAGGAAAATGGCCACCCAGGTATAGTCTCGGACACACCCCAGATAACAAATACTATAATAGAGCGCCAATCAAAATCTTTTAAAAATACTTTACCAGGATTACCGACATTTAGAAACCTTGAGAAGATTAGCCAAACAGGTAATTATAGAGATTACTATTCAGAAGATATCTTGAACTCCAAGCAGTAGGATGCAAAATTTATGTACGTAAATAACGTTTTTAATATTTCAATTTGATGGTCATTTTTTGTGCAAATATCTCTAGGCATGGATATTTAGATTCGATATTATCCCAGATTGATAACTACTTCACCAGTTTCATTTGGGGTTGGTCATCCTTCTTTTACACGCCTTCTGTAGCATCTTCAACTGTTGTTGTCTTCTTCGGAAGATGGCATGTGCCTAACCATTGATCAAACTTACTCTCCAAGTTCTCCACTAACTTGTCATTGGATGAATCTGAAGCATTCATTAATGGGTTACACTTAACTCTTATATATATCCTTTTTACCATTTCGAATACTGAATTTACCCTTTTCTCATCAGATTTTAGCTTCAATGTATCAAACCCAATAATTATCTTTAGACCTGTTGGTTTAATCAACATACCATAGACGGATACACCCTCAACATCAAAAAGTGATTTAATTGCAAAATGGTTATCTAAGGATGACCATTGAAATAATTGACTATCAAAGTAATCTAAAGCAATGTTAGCAAGTGTGTTGTATTGGAGAACTTCATTAACATCTTCAGCTTCATTGTGAGGAACATAAACTAAAATAGGTTTATTATCGTCTGATATCAGCGCAATAAAACTTGGTACTATATTATCCATAGCTTCTGATTACTGTGATGAATATAGCGATATCAGATTGCTGAGCTGCAGTTATGTATCTTATTGAATTGATCTCTATTTTACAACACTATGAACCAATTTCAAATATTTCATAATTTCATAATTTCAAATATTTACGAATATAATTTGAAATTAATTTTCAGCCCGCCTTAGTAGATAGAATTCCATACCTAATAAGCCCATAAAGAACAATGCACGACAGAAAGTTTTAATATTGCTGATAAAGGGTGAGGACTGTACAGTCATTTATTTCAATAATTTCTATTAATATGAACATTAATATCTTGGGAAAAAAAATATCTTTGTCGTTGTGTGTAAAATTAATCTATGTATGTTTCGAGGATATTTCATTTAGTAAGTATCAGTTGGATACCTACTAAAACAATACTAAATTTTGTAAAACATCCTAAAGACTGGTGTATTAGTAGTATGCCATCGTCATTTGAAGGTAATTATATGGTTTTTTCGAAATATTGAATGTTTCATTAACTAATTTCAATATCACTTTCATTTTTTTGTTTACGTTTAGTTACCTCTTGCCGCTTTTGAAGCACAGATCCAAGCTTATATAAAAAATTGAAGAATAAAAAGTATGATAATTAAAAATATTAGCTGTTTGGTTATTGTAAATATACATGGTCATTAGATATATGAGAGCTGTAAGAACTACTATGTGAGACTAAAAGATATATAAAAATACTCACTACAATATAGAATATTATTCCTAACCAACTTCTTAAAGCCCAGACTCTAGAAAACTTTCTCAATTCATCATGCGAAGAGATTATATTGTTCGAGAGTTGAAGTAGATAATCATATCTGTGTTCAGCCAATTCCTTATTAGAATCAACACTAAATAAAGTCTCGGAGCAAGACACAATAGGTTCTTTCTCGTTTGATGAACATCGATCCTGGGGTACTAAATCCATTCCTCTTAAAAATATTTCTTCTCTCTCAAGAAAGATCTCATCGTTCAATTGGATTTCGGTTTTCCTTCTTTGTTGTTCTTTATTGAATATTGTTGGCAGCTCTGTTTCATCTATGGGGGAACTACTAATTTCATGGTCTAAAATGTATTGTGAATAGACATAATAAATAATATTCAATATCCATACAATTGGTACAATAAATCCAATGAAAAAACTACGTTTTATTGTTTTTTTATGCGTAAAAATACGTTGGCATGAGCCACAATTACATAAAGGTTTTTTTTCTGATCTTGGGAACAGCGTAGAATCAACAATATTGTTACTCAAAATAGAGTCTGGTTCCGAATGCATTGAGGATAGTTCTTCTCTTAATCTTCGAGGTCATAGGAAAGAATAGTCACTCATCCCGATAAGAATAAGATATCCATTTAACTTGTTCTTTTATATCAAAATTTACCGCTTTACATTTTCAAATATTACTTAATTTTAAGTGAAACATCTATGTTACTGCATGTTTAGTATTTTTTAGAGGCATCGTGTAATTTACCGAAAAGGGTAAATACATATCTTGGGGCGATAAAAATGTAAAACAGTAAATAAAGGAATTTTTTCTAGAATGTAATAAAACAAGAATTTTTATACTGGTGTTTGTTTATATCCACTACAATTATGAAATACATAGACATCCATATTTGAATCAGGTTAGTTTCGTCATACCATGGATGACTTATTTATCATCAGTGACGGTTCGTTCATTTAATAAGAGGAGAAAGAAGAGAACTATTCAACAGAGAGAAAGCACCTTCAGTGGGGAATATGATGTCAAATAGGAACAACAGAGGGTTAAAATAGGGTTGAAGTCTATGATACCAATAAAAAATTCTTGAAATATAATAACGTTCTTGTATTGATAAGAAAGAGAGGCGCATATTTTTGGGACTATCAGTCATTTTCTCTCCTAATAACTACAATCTGAGAGACGTAAAATATCCCAATTAAGAAATCTTGGGTTATTGTTTTTATTTTATTTTTGGAAAAACAATGCTGTTCATCTATTGTGGTATTTTATAATATGACTTAAAATCACTCTTCTTATTCTTCTTACAAAATAAATACTACCAAAATGTAAATAAAAGTTAAAGAAGGACGAATAATAATGATTCATAAAAATATAAGTATTATAGAAATTGGTATAGATCACGTGAAACACCGTAAAAAGGTCCAAAAAAAGCTCGCACTCAGATTTGAACTAAGGACCAACAGATTTGCAATCTGCTGCGCTACCACTGCGCCATACGAGCAATTATACAATTTAAAGAAAAAAGTTAATGATAAAAAGAGCTCCAAGAAAGTCACGTGATTGAAACTGAAAAATAATTTTTATGTATTTTATGAAAATTTTGGGCATATCTGGGTGATGACTATTTTGTTCTAGGTTGAGTTCAACAAGAAGTTAGTTTGTATTGGGAGGATAATGATGTTGGAAATTATATAACAGTGTGACACACAGTGATGTTCGTACAATGCGATATTACTGTGAAAATTTTGTATATAAAGGAACCAGTTTTCCAAATTATGTAGAATTATATATTACACTTTCTCATCTCTCTCTCTGATAGGAGGGGGAGGAGCTCTGCCGCAAGCAACGGACTCATAGTCCTGAGCTGCAGTATATATATATATACCATTATTATTCTCAAATTCCCAGTTTTCCGACAAATGATAACTGTTTACGATTGAAAGATAGAGATGATTTCTTTAAATTATAAATATTCAGAATATTTTATTGACTTTGTTAGTTACTTAAACAAGTATTGAAGAGGTACTCACAAGGACAGTAATATGAACATCTATACAAATAGAGAGACTTCACCATATCTTCATAAAAAGTTGTACTATTCTTTTTTGGGACCTTATATTGTTGTTTTCGAAATAGCTAAAATGATGACAATTTTAGTGCACTATTAAGACGTAAAAGATACCGAATAATAATTAATGTTTTACATAATCGGGGCACGGTGGTACAAAGGCTTATAAAGGTTTACTTAGGCCTTTAATTTCATTTTGCCAATGATATTTTTTAGAAAGAAACCAAAAATAAAATAGGAAGGGTTCAAACCCTCCATTAAAAACAACAATGAAATATGTATAAATCCATCGCGAGGCGGAGCCAATGTACATTAACTCCACTTCAATACTAATCACTATTTCTAAATATTAATTGAAATTTGTTTATGAAGCTCCAAGCTGAGCGGTGGAAATAGCGCTACCCCCGTCGAAGCAGATGAGCCGTACGAGACAATTCACAAGTCCTCTACGTGAAGTTCCCAAGGGTTTGGTAAAAAAAAACAGTGCCATAGGGCTGCATTAATTAGTCAAAAAAGAAGAGAACAAGTAGAATTCTTGGCAAGTTCACGAAATAATTATTGAAAAACACTTTCAGAAGAACCCAAACACGTAACATCTATTGCAGTAACCAAAACAGAAAGAGGCGTCTCATATATTCTAAACAGCCAACTCTCTTAATTCATTGCCCTTTTTTTTTTAACCTCATCTATTGCTTCATCATCTTTTACGCCTCGTTTTGTTCATTAAGCAAGAAAATAGACAAAATAATATGTCCAGAGATTTTCCGCCTTCATTGAGCAGAGTTAAGTGAGAGGAACGTTGTTCGTAGTCGAGGTTTCCTTCCATCTCACCGCTCATAGAAATACGCCTAGTGACCAACTCCCGGTCTCTGCAAAAAAAGCAACGGAAGTATTATCATAGCAGCAACAGCAGTAACAACCGTTTGGCCAGAGAAAGAAACCTACAGAGAGAGAGCGCAAGACTGTCAATAAACCTACCGCAAAGATAAAATGTTAATATCACATAATCATCACAATAAAAAAGATATTAATAATAACAGGAAGAAGCCGATCAGTAACTAATTTTTTTTGGAAAAAGGAAGAAGGAAAATTTATTCACTCATTTACTCATTATTTTGTACAATGAAATAGATGCATATGTTCGTTCATCCATTCATGGTAAAGTCCTTCCTTTCATTTCCCTATCATTACAGTCCTGCCGAAACCTTTACTGCTTTCTTTTTAATTCATTACGGCTTAAATTACTTTTTTCTCTTATTTATTTATAAAAATATATATTTCAATCTTGAACTCTTCTTATATATATATATATATATATATATATATAGGTAGATATTTAAATGTTGTACTTTAATCTTTTGTTGAAGGAGTTTTACTCAGATAGAACATAGAACAACATACAATAAGTTAGTAATTGCTTTATTTTATTTTGTTTACCTATTTTTTAAAGGAGTAGATAAATAAAAAAAAAATAAATAGTTTGTGTACATTTAATTTTCTGTACCTTTGAAATTTACTATCAGAATCTACAAAAATCAAACAAACATGCAATTAACTCAATCTTATGGTTTATTAGCTGCTGCCTCAGCTTTATTAGCTACTAGTGTATCTGCAACAAAAGCTTACGAAGAAATTGCCTTCGGGAATGTTGGTTTTGCCGGTACTTATTTCCCAGTAAAGAAACTTTCTGATGTCACTAGTGAAAGTAAATGTACTTGTGAAAGAGGTACCGCTACTTGGTTCTCTGGTACAAACGCTCCATTGGCTGACCATCTATCTGTTCATTTCCGTGGTCCTTTAAGTTTATCTAAATTTGCTTATTATACTTCTTCATCCTTCGCCATCGGTAACAGTGGTAATTCTTCAGATTGGACTCGTGATGCTTATTACGATGCATCTTCTCAAACAAGTGAAAATATAACCTTTCTAACGAAAGCAGGTACTAATTCTCCATGTCTAGGTAATGCTTTATCTTATGCTTCAAGTAATGGTACCGGTTATGCCTCTGAATCTACGATATTAGGTTCTGATAATTATATTAGTTCTGATGATGAATTTACTATTTTCTCTAACACCGCTTGTCCAAGTTCTGGTTACAGTAAAGGTTGTGGTGTTTACAGAGATGATATTCCAGCTTATTACGGTTTTGGTGGTACTACAAAGATGTTCTTATTTGAATTTGAAATGCCAACTGAAAAAAAATCTAACAGTTCTTCTATTGAATATTATGACATGCCCGCTATTTGGTTATTAAATGATCATATCCCAAGAACTTCTCAATATCCAACAAACACCAACTGTTCTTGTTGGTCCAGTGGATGTGGTGAATTTGATATCTTCGAAGTTATGAATGGTACTGAAAGAAACCATTTATATTCAACTTTCCATACTTTCCAAGGTATTGAAGATTTAGGTACCGGTATTCAATCTGATGGTTATATCACTAGAGATACAAGTAGTACTATGACTGGTGGTGTTATCTTTGATTCCAATGGGAACACTGTCGTCTTTGTCTCTAACTCTACTAGCTTTGATTCCACTGTCACTTATGACGATGTTAACGACTGGTTAAGTAGTATTTCTAACTCAGAAAAATTATCTAGTACTTTGATGACTATTTCTGCTACTGCTCCAACAACAACTTCAAAGTCTAATGCTGTTTCTTTCTCAAGATTATCTAACGATATTGTTTACTATTTATTCGCTTTAGTTGCTGGTATCTTCCAAGTAATTATGTGAAAATATGCAAAGAAAATAATAAATCGATAAAAACATTAATTAGTATTCTTATTTAAACCCTACCTCCCTCTCTTCTTATGTATAGATGGATAATCCAAAAAAAAATCTCAACGATAAAGTTTTAGAAGTCTTTTCTTTTTTTTGTAACAATAACCTAGGTTGATTCATACGTATACATATATACACTGTATGTTTACTTAACTACCTTATTTATTTATATAATAATTTGTGAAAAAAAACACAAGTACGTTATCTCTATTCAAGATCGGAACCATGTTCACTGACATTGACAATGAACTCGTAAACAAAGGCAATGGCAGATAAATGGCCTTCCATATCAATATGTTCATTGACAGAATGGACAGTTTCCATAATACTTGGATCTATAATGGAACCAATAAATCTGTAAATGTTCTTTGTTAGATTCCAATAATATTTAGTATCGGTATTACCAGAGAATAAACCTGTTGTAACATAAATTTCCTTATTTTCTTCTGGATTCTTCTTAAAGACATTGTTTTCAAAGACATCTTGAATAGTACCTGCAAGTAAATCCCATACTGGTCCCTCATTTGGAGAGATTGGAGCTGGTTCTAATGGGTTGATTGTTCTTAAATTAATTGATCCATTCTTAGTAGTTTTCTTTAATACAACACCATCAACTGAAACACCATAATCATATTTATCAGCAATTTCCAAAGCATATTCAATATCTTTCTGAACAGTTTCTTTAACACTAGAGTGTAAGATAACTCTATGATTAACTAAAAACTTCGTATCTTCAGGTAAAGCATTTGCTTTAACACCTCCATGAATAATATCAACAGCCAATGTTGATCTAACTAAATCATGTACAAGAGGTTGCTTTGATAAAAATTCATTAACATTTTCTCTTGCTTTTTTACAATAAGGTGCTTTAATAATACTCTTTCTTACAGATTTTGGAAGTTTAGTTGAATGTTCAGCAATACAAGTTAAAGAACCATAAATTGGATTATCAACTCTAAATTCAGAAGCAAAAGGATTATTTTCTAATAAAGTAATCAATTCAGCTGCAATACCAATAGTGGTATGTGGTGGTGGCATAGAAGAATGACCACCATGACCTGAAATACTAATTTCAACATCAACATAACCCTTTTCACCATTAACTGGTGTGGCAACATAAACATTATCATCAACTTCCACAATACCTGCACCTTCATCTAAAATAATTAATACACCATCATCACCGTAACGTTCATGAATATGTGGACTTAAGAAACGTGCACCCCAGATACCACTTGCCTCTTCATCAAATCCAATTGATAGTAAAATTGTACGTTTTGGTATAAATCCATCTTCTAATAATTTTTCTAATGCTTCTAATTGAGCAATCATTAAATTTTTACAATCATTTGAACCTCTACCCCAAATTAAATCAGTTTCAGGTTCATAATGACCTGAGAAAGGTGGATATTTCCAAGAATCCCAAGTTTCTGTATTAACTGGAACAACATCTTGGTGTGACATCATTAAAATTGGTTTTAAATCAGAATTTTCACCTTCCCAAGTATATAACAAACCGAATTCATTAACTTTTTCTAACTTTAATTTTGAATGAACTAAAGGAAAAGATTTTTCTAAGAAAGTGTGTAAAATAACAAAATTTGAATAAAATTCAGGATCCTTTAAAGGATCTGGATTAATATCTTGAACTTCTGTTGAAATTTGAACAGCACCAGATAATCTTTCAATTGATGAAGCTTTATATAAAGGATCATTTAAAATAATACCGATTGATTTTTTAAAAGTTGGAATTAAAGGTTCAATTTTTGGACAACCTTTACTTATTGATGAAAAATTTTCAATGTCATTATTATTTACATTAGAAAAACTAATATAATTAGTAACAATTAAAGTACCAAATAAAATCGTAGTCACAAAAGAAATTAATTTACGAAGTTTACCATTATAGGTCTTTGATCTTTGAGCTTCATAGTCTTCAGTAGACAATTTAGAGTCTACAGGTAAATGAATAGCCATGTTTATGAAAACCCTTGAAAATAAAATAAAACCAAAAGTGCGATGGATATATCTATATATAAACTTTCTTTTCTAATTAGAAATTAGTATTGTACCAACAGGACTATCTAATCTAGTTGTATCTTCTAAATATCTATTATTGATAACAGCAAAAAATAACAAACAGAAAAAACAGAAATATATATATTAAGAAACGACAAAATTTTAAAGAGGTCCTTTCTTATATATATATGTATATGAGAAGTATGCAATTGTTTTTTTTTTCAGATGTCACTGAGCAAAATTAATAATAATAAGTTGATGATATAATTATTAAATAAAGTAAAATTAGATAAGAACCTCTCTTTGATAAAAGGAAAAGGGGAAGAGAGAGGGAGAGAAGAGATGTGCAAGACGGAAAAAGCCAAATTATGACTGATGTTTTATCATTTAAAAAACCGGTTATATTAAGGGACAAAAAACAATAAAAGGGTACAACAAGTAATTATTCCCCTTATCATTTGCTGTTCTGTGTTGTAAGAAATTCCTTTTGCTTTGCATATTTCTTCGCTCTGAATAAGTATCACAGTTTTCTGTTTAATTAGATAAGCTCACACAGTGAAAAAGAGTGAAATCCGGAAACCTTTTTTTGTCTTTTGTGGGAAATTGAAGAGAAGAAATATATTCGCAGTTCCGCGCTGTACAATTAATCCACAAGAAGATGCAAGCGAATTCTCATCTGGTGCAGTAAACTAAAATGACCGGAGACGGTCGTTATTGCTCTCTGTTCTTTACACACGCACACACATATTTTATTTGAACAAAATTCGTATTGTATTACAATATGATAAATCTGCTTTGTAGGGTTTAAGGAAGGTAAAAGAAAGAAAGAAAGAGTCTGATATACATTGTGTCAGTTGTAAGATACAAATTATTTGAGGAAAGCATACTATATAGTATTGTCCTCTTTTTATTATGTAGATTTAAGATGCTTTTCGATTACTATATATTTTTAAATTTAGAAGGGTTTGTCCTTACAGGGGGATGGAATTAAACCTATAATAAACCAATATAGAATAAAACTCCGCTACTCCCTTCTTGCATTACAATTCGTTACACTTGAAAAGTCCAACCATTATGTGATTCTGGTCCCCTTCTTCTTCTTATTATTATTACCTCATTACCGTAATTTATACCTCTCTCACATTACTTATTACTTTTGGGCGATGCTACGCGTAAAAAAAAAATAAAAATATTTTGGCGAGAAACTATTTTATAAACATACTTAAAACATAGTACACGAATGGGGTAAAAAAAAGGTGGTGGTGGCGTCAATAGAGAGATAACTTAAAAGAACATTAATATTAAAAACTATCCATTCAAGTTTTTACAGGATAATATTGAACATATAAACTACTGTGATCCTATAAAAAAGAAACATCAAATAAAGTAAATTATAAAATAAAAAAAATGTCAAGTGAGACCCCAAGATTAAGTCCATCAGAAATTTCAAATACAACAGTCTCTATATTTAGACTAATTGCTCAAGTTGTCTCTCAACCGACACAATCTACATTGATATTGAGATCTCCAAACGATGCAAAGACTGAAGAAATGATAACGTTAAATAATGTTAAACTCACCGTAGCAGATAAAACATATGAAGTGGATCAATGGTATGAATTTATCTGTAGAGCAAGTGATTCAGGTGATATAGGTTTTTTAGTATTAGATTCTGTAAGTTGTCCATTAACTGAAAATGAACAAATGAGTATTAAAGGTGTTGTAGCATTACAAAATTTGGCTAAAAGATTCCCTGATTTATATTAACACCTTCTACTATATATACATACATACGTATATCTCTATATACTCATAACAAATATACAATAATTTGATAGTGATAATTACAAAAAACAAATAAAAAGACCCATATAGAATTACAATTTTATTTAAAAGAAATAAATAAGATAAAATTAACGATTTAATTTCCTAACTGATAAAGTTTGTCTCTTTGATGGTGCATACCAACCACCATTGTCAGATGGGAAAGGAGCAACTGATACATAATTAAAATCACTTTTAAAAGTATATGACCAACCAGGTGTAATTGTCGTCATTTGTTCTAATGATTTTGCAATTGTTGAATAATATGTTACAGCACTTGTTGGATACTTATTTGACCAACTTGTCTTAGTTACTACTGAACCAGGTTGTAATTGCATTGGTGCAAATCTACTAATACCTGTTTGTAAAGTATAAGGAATTGTAAATGATCTAGAATCAATAGAACCACCACCTTTCTTTGGTAAATTATAATCCGCTGAAGGTTGTGTTAAAGCAGTAACAGTATTTGTACCAACAGCACCTGCCATATTTTGTAATAAAAATCTTGGACTATAATGAATAGCATAATTTGAACTATCAACTAATCCATTAATTTGGAGAAAAAATTGACCTGAACCAACAACAGTATCAGAAAAACTTATATTATAATTATAAATTGTTGAACCGTCATCAGAATTTATACTTTTAGTAAATTCCGTGGGACTTAAACTTGTCTCTATGGAAGTTGGACAATCAAAATTTGAATTTGCACCGGAGCAAAGTTTAATTTTAAATAATTTAAGATCTGTCATTTGTGGATAATCTGTATTATCTGATAATGCAATAGACATAGAAATTTCACCATTTTTAGGTTTATATATATCTCCTGCTTGAGGTTCATTGATCCCAATATCACCTAGAACAAATTTACTAAATTGTAATAAAAATGTTATTAATAATATAGAACTTGTCGCCATATTTCCTTTTATCTCTCTCTTGATACGTCTTAATAATTTTTAGAATCACTAATCTATCTTTATATTAGACTATCCTTTCAAAACTGTTGTAAATGATTTCAGATACTATAATATATATATATATATTCATATAGTTAACAATAGTTAATATGAGAATAATACTAACACCAAATAATTCAATTAAGAGCAACTAAAAGTACATCATTTTAAAAACTAAAAAATGAATAGAAAACATTCTAGTTTTATTCTTAAGTAGCAACAACAACTGGCCCCCCAGCATTATTCTAAAATAAACATTTTCTTCACTCTTTCTAAAATCAGAATTATACAAAACAATTAGAAGTAACCCAAAAGTACTGTAATACTCTGCTATTAACTAGAAACAACAATAAACTTTCCATGGCTTTTCTCTTATTGTCTAGCAGGATAGAGAGACACACGAATAAAGAGTTGTAAAATAACCTTTTCACTCTTTATCTTTTGAAACAATTAATAACGTTACAATGATCCAATTAGGTAATTACACAATGTCTTTTTAAATGGCCAGCGTTCTTTTCTAACTGGTATGCTGATAATATACAGAAATAAAATATATCTATTTTCATCCATATTTGACAAGGAAATGGCCGCACAAGGGACTCATAACGGGATGATTTTCGTTTTTTGCAATTTTTAGAAAATTTTAATAATCCCCCCACGAATCGTCCTGTAAAGCTTTTTAAAACTGCTGGGTTGACTTCTGCAGTCAAAGAAGAACGATGATAAAATGAATGACAAAAAAGTGATAAACAAGAAGGAGTGTTATGCACGTTTATAGAAGAAATGTTTGTTTGAATTTCTTGTATACTAATATTAAGAAGTGAACTTAAAGTAACGGAACTTTTCTGCAGGATATATGTAATTTAGTGCAGAAGGTAATTAATTTCTTGTGGGTCTTTCATTTATTATTATGTTTTTATCGTTTTTAAAAGTGAAAATTTATTGTTTGCCAAGCATAATAAAATGTGAAGAACAAATGCAGAACTAATTTCTTATTCTGTACTCGTGTTCTAATTAAGATATATATATATATATATATGTATACATGAAGTTTATTTCAATTATGTTTGTAAGAAAATTGTGTCTCTTCAAAAGTCTTAAAATAAAATTTATTTCGATAGATATAATAGCAGATTTTTGTCAAGTGTAATTAACAATTGATATCTTGGGAATATTTTAATTCTTCAGGATAGTAACTGGCAAACCATTTTATTTTTAATGAACCAATTTATATCTCCCTGGCAGAACAACGAAAAATACACACACAAATTGAATAAAAGCAATTGAAAGAAATTACAGTAATATATGATGGATATTGAATATTTTTTGTTTTAAAAGTTTATGTTATATGCTTAATTTATTTATATTTAAAGAGTTATACTAAAAATAATTTATCTAAATCAATTTACTTTCCTAACTGATAAAGTTTGTCTCTTTGAAGGTTCATACCAACCACCATTATCGGAGGGACATGCAGCCACAGTAGCATAATTATAATCACTAGTGAATGTATAAGACCAACCAGGTGTGATGGTAGTCTTTTGTTGTAAAGATTTTCTCATAGAGGTATAATATGTGACTGCACTAGTTGGAAATTTAGCTGTCCACGCAGTTTTTGTTACAGTAGTATTTGGTTGCATTTGCATTGGAGCAAATCTACTAACACCAGTTTGTAACGTATAAGGAACTGTAAATGATCTGGAATCAATAGAACCACCACCGCCATTAGTTGGTAAAATATATAGTGCATCAGGTGCAGCAGTACCAGTATAAGTATTTGTACCAACAGCACCTGCCATATTTTTCAAAATAAACCTGGGACTGTAATGAATAACATAATTATTACTATCCACTAACCCATTAATTTGAAGGAAAAATTGACCTGAACCAACAACTGAACTTGAAAAACTCACATTATAATTATACAAGATTGTGGAATCATCATCAGTACTAACAGTTTTGTTTAATTCAGCGGGACTCAAGTTCTGTGTGATAGAATATGGACAATTCATAGCAGTACTTGAACCTGTACAAAGTTTAATCTTAAACAATTTAAGATCTGAAACTTCAGGATAATCAGTGTTATCTGAGAATTGAAGAGGAATAGTGACTTCACCACTTTTTGGAGAAAATGAAGTACCAGATTCTGGTTCAGTGATAGAGATATCAGCAAACGCAAAATGGCTTAACTGTACCATCATAATAATGATTGATTGTAAGAACAACATCTCGAACTCCTTTTTAATATTGTTTGGCGTTCTTTCTTTTCGTTGTTTAAGCTATAATGTAATAAAGAAAACTAATAAAAATATTTCCAGAAGACAATAGAAAAAATATTAAACTATTAAATGAGTTATCTCTCCCAATCAGAAATTTTATAGATAGTTCTAAACTTATTGTTTTCTTCTTGATCTTAAGAATTATGTACGTGTTGTGGCTCAGTAAAAATTCCTTGTTCCTTCTACCATCTGACAAAAAAAAAAATTGTTACAGTAGTAATACAAAATTGGTGAAAAAAAATTCATTGCCTCGTTATTCTCGGTTTTGTATACGGACATTTGTTACGCGAAACTTTTACTTCAAACTATTTTTAATACAAACATACGGACTTTTTATTGACCTGTATTGAACTGTATATATAGTGGATGGCAACTGTTCTCATATCACCAGGATCTTGTATTACCTGTATATATGTGTATATTTGTATTCTCTAACATGTCTTGAATCCATGATCTCTTTTGTAGATGGAAGAGCACATATATTCTTGAAACCAGGATTTTTAAGCTGGAATAATACTTTGAGGAGCAGGAGAGCCCTACTAACAGGTAAATAACTTTAATGATACTAATACCAACACACACACTGATATATAACGTATACAATAACAGTTCTCACTATAAAAATACACTAACCTATATAAACTTGCTTAAAGTAACGAGCCACGTGATATTTTCAGAATCATGTTTCACGAGGTGTAAATTTCAAAAACCAAAAAAAGCAAGAGTACGAACCGTTGGAAAACGAAAAAAACAAATAAAATAATTTTTCTTTCAAGATTACGAAATAATAAGCGCAACGTAAATAAACAATTAACATAAGGGAAAGAGAGTCTATTCTTACTAATTTTGGTTAGAAAAGAGACAGACAACTTAAAAAAGTATTAAGAAATAAAGAAAGGGAATCTAGTCGAAGAAGCAATTGTTACGGACAAGACACTATTTCACATTTTTTGGTTTATTAAGTAATACTAGAAAGAAAAACAAACTTTGCAGTGTATAATATCATTAGGTGTTCTGTCAATTTGTTTCGTTGTATTCTTTTTTTTTTTGAGTTTATATTCTAACTATCACTGCACTCTTTAATACTAAAGAGATAAAGAATTTCACTTTTGATATATTTCCGGTTTCTTCCCTTTTCATCTTTAGAAGAGAGCAGAATATTTTAATTTTATCCATATTTTTAGATCTTTTTTCTTTGCTTTTTAGAAATACACTGAAAGAAGTTGAAACAGTGAATGCAAAAAGATGGATTTATTCAATACAGAAGGAGATGAGTCATCTTCACATGAAAGTAATGCTATTGATCAATTGGATAATAATAACGAATTTGAAATGAATAGTCAAGAACAAACTCCAGCTATCGAAAATTCTTTAAATGATCAAGAACCCGAAAATGATGAAAACCCTTTATTAGAAACTGAGGAAAAGACTTCACCAAATAATAATGATTATGATGAAAACGATGATAATAATAATAACTCATCGACAACGGTAGATCATTCATTTGTAACTGCAACCGCTATTAATACTTCTCAAGACGATAGTAAGTCTGAGGAAAACCATGCACATTTATCAACTGATATTACTGATTATAATAAGGAGGAAAATAAGCACAGTGATGTTGATCATGATGATAATGACGATAATAATGACGAGGATAAAAATTCTGTTGGAAATACAGATAGTCCTGCTTCTGAAAGTAAAGATAATAACTCTGATGCTGATATGCCCAAGGATGATAACGCAGCAGAAGATAATGATGAAGAGATAACCAAAGATACTGAGGTTGCTGAAATACCAATATCGGAGATAGATAATAATAACTCAATCATGACTGGCGAACTTGAATCAAATTCTGAAATACCTAACGAGGAGGACAATATCGAACAGGTTTCTTCTACTGAAAATAATGAAGCTGAGGAGTACAAATACCTTGATAAGTCTGATGATGATGACGATGAGAAGAAGGATGTCGATATGACCGGTAATGAAGAAAAAGACTTTAATATAAATGATGATGATCTCGATGAGGAAGAAGAGGAAGAAGATGAACAAATGGATGATATCCCAGAACAGGAAAGTGATGCAGATACAGAGACACCTAAGATCCCTGATTATAGGAACCATGGAATAACAGAGGGTGTTACCGTAACAACTTTAAATCAAGAACCTGAGGAAGAAAAAAATACCACCACTAATAATGAGGGTAATATTACTAATAATAACAGCAATGATAATTCTTTGATAGATGAAGGAGATAATGTTGATAATCAGGAAAAGGATAATTTGGGATTGAATATAGGCGAAGAAGAAGATGATGATGAAGAAGAAGAGGAGGAGGAGGAAGCTGAGGATGAAGACAACGATGAAGAGACACATAGGGAAAAAAGTACAGATTTTGAAGGATCACCATCCGTGGTAATAAATGAATCCGAAACTACCAGCCCTGTAACACTAACCTCTGAATTACATCAAGACACAATAGAAAATCAATCTGGATATATGAATGGGGATAACAAGATAGTGACAAATGTGTCACAGGTTGATTCAACATCAGTGGCTCAGAGCAATACAAAGGAAAATAAAATGACTGGGTCAACTGTTGAACACTTTAATGATAATAAATTAACTACAGAAGATCAATCAACAGAAAAGAAAGAGGAAAAACCAACCAGTGTTGAAAAATCGGCCCAAGAAACTCAAGACGTTTCTCCCGACTCCAATGATAACCATTCAAGTCCACAAGAACATAGTATATCTAAGCATCACACACATAAGGTAGAAGATGGAATTATTATACCTCAAACTCATGAAATCGTTATACCAAGTTATTCAACGTGGTTCAATTTAAGAAAAATACATCAAATTGAAAAGAAATCCTTACCAGAATTTTTCACAAATAGAATTGCATCAAAAACTCCTGAGATTTACATTAAATATAGAAATTTCATGGTTAACTCATATAGACTAAATCCAAACGAATACTTTAGTGTTACGGCAGCAAGAAGGAACCTATCTGGTGACGCTGCATCTATATTCAGAATTCATAAATTCTTGATGAAATGGGGTCTGATAAATTATCAAGTTAGTGCGAAACAACTACCAAAAACTGTTGAACCACCATATACCAATGAATTTTCTACAAAACATGATGCACCAAGAGGTATCTTCCCATTTGAAAGTTATAAACCTTCTGTACAATTACCAGATATGGCAAAATTGAAGAAGATGATGGATGTTGAGGATGAACGTAGTACACTGTACAAATACTTAAGTCAAGAAAAAAAGCGTACGTTTTCAGAACTAGAAAAGGATGAAATCCAAGCTTCTGAGTCTATCAAAAATAACGAAACTAAACCTACGATCGCATCGGCTAGCCTTTTAAATGAAACTAGACCTGTCAAGAGACCAAATATTTTAGATAATGTTAGTGTTCCAACAGAGAAAGTTAAATGGGAAAGAGAAGATTTGAAGAAATTATTGTTTGGTATTCAAACTTACGGATCTGATTGGTACAAAGTTGCCAAACACGTAGGTAATAAGACACCAGAGCAGTGTGTTTTAAGATTTTTACAATTACCAATAGAGGATAAATTCTTATATCAAGACTTGAATAAATTACCAGGTAACCATTCCGAAAAGGACCAAAGTTCCGTAGTTAGTGTGGATGACTTGGGACCACTAAAATTTGCCCCTCATCTTCCTTTTTCAAAAAGTGAAAATCCAGTTCTATCTACAATTGCATTCCTGGTAGGTCTTGTCGATCCCCAGATAGTTCAACAAATGACCAATCGTGCTATTCGTTCAATGGAGGATGAGGCGAAAGCAAATATCAGTGAAGAGGGTAGTAATGCGGGCGATAAAATAAACATGAGCAGTAATGATAAAGTTGAAAACACTAACGACCCTGAAAATGTCGATACCCAAACTGTCATAAAGGAGCTTCCTCAATCGCAAACAACAGAAATACCTGCAAAAATCGAAGATGAGAGTTCTAAAACTAACGCAGAACCTCTTTCAGAAAATCGTGAAGAGATTAAATCTGATGTAGCAAAGGAGGACAAGATAGAACCTAGCACGGAAGAAAGTGAAAGTGATGTGAAAAGCACGGGTTTGACAGTACCTTCTACTATACCAGAGGATGTTGAGATGATAGATCCAACAACACAACAACAAAATTCAAGAGAAGGTAGTAGTGATAACACTGATGCGTTATTTGGTGACGACAATAGCGATGAAGATATGATGGCAGATGAAGACAAAGAAGATGAAATCAAAAATACGGATACAATAGAGGTAGTAGATCCATCCGTGCCGGTTATCGAATCAGATATAAAGAAAGACAATACAACACCAGATGTTTCGGACCAAAATAAGGAGGAGCACCTTGAAAATAAGGAGCATGCAACAACTTTATCTGAAGATATCGTTACCACGAAGGTTAATAACAATATAAATCCTGATGATACTACTGAAAATGAAATGGAAAAGACTGGTGAAAATAGCGAACCTGAAGTTGTCTTAGATACTCTGGTGGAGATGAGAAGTTCCACAAAACCTGTAATTGAAAAAGAGGAACCACCAAAGGAGAAAGAAACAAAAGAACATAACGATGTTAAAGAGGGTTCTGAAATTGCTATAGCGTCTTTGGGTGTTCGTTCTCATGTTTTCGCTAATAATGAAGAAAGACAAATGAATAAGTTAGCTAACCAAATGATTCAAATCCAACTTGAAAAACTAGAAACCAAATTGAAGATATTTGATAAATTAGAAAGATCATTAGAGTTCGACAAGAAAAAATTAGAAAGAAAACAGGAAGAATTTTTAGTACAACGTTTGACATTTGCCAAAGGTTCAAATTTACTCGTTAAAAAGTTTGATAAAGCATTGAATTTGTTAAATGATAACCATTCTGAAAGTTCTACATCGACAAAGAATGTGGATGAATCCACGATAAAGTCATTGACATCTTCTGTGAATGAAATGAAACAATTATTGTCTAGACCACTTTATCTAAGTTTCGGCTCAAAAGTAGAAGGTCAAAAAACGTCTACCACTGAAGAAACAGACACAACAGAAGATTTGGAAAATGGAATGAAACCAATTTCCATTGAGAATCCTCAAGTTTACAGGTATTGGTCAGCCTAGACACTCTTAACGCCTATCATGAGCTGAGCATAAACTTCGTTCAATATTTTATGCACATATCACAATTCTTATATATATATATATAAATTAGAACATACCTCTACAGGAGATATCAATTGTAACAGAAGTAATAATCAATAATAATAATAGTAAATTTTGAAACAAAATTGAATCTTCCAATTTCAATGGACTTTTTACTTACCTTTCCTTTTAAGTATTGACTTCATAATAAGCTACATACATGATCTAAATGTAATAAAAGGGATTTTATGATGAATAACTTAATTATTAATGTTTAATTTTTTTAATTTTTCTTATAAAAAGATGATGTTATATAGATATTTAAAGATAGTGGATAGAAATCTACAACAAATGAAGTAGTGAGTACCAAAAAAATCATAAGTATAACAATCGAAATGATATGCCTAATTGTTCTAATTTCCTTGTTTCTTCTACCTTTGTTATTTTTGTTTTTATTATATTAATATTGATTTATTATTATTAAACTGTAGATAACTGTTTAAGCGGTGATACGCTTTTGGGAAGCGATTCTACCTCTTTGTCTGGAAGTGTATCTGACAACCTTCTTTTCAGTAGCCTTAGCAACAGTTTGTTCCTTTTCAGTGACAACTAATTCAATGTGAGATGGAGAGGATTCGTACTTGTTGATTCTACCGTGAGCTCTGAAAGTTCTTCTTCTTTGCTTTGGAGCTTGGTTAACTTGAATGTGAGAAACGTATAGCTTGGTGGCGTCTAGACCCTTGGCTTCAGCATTGGCAGCAGCGTTTTGCAATAGACCTTGGATGAACTTGACGGACTTAGCTGGCCATCTAGCCTTAACAACACCGAATTCCTTACCTTGGGCAGTTCTACCAATAGAAGAGTTAAATCTTCTGAATGGAATAGCTCTTTGGTGATCTAGAACTTGTTCTAGGTATTTTTGAGCCTTGGTTAGTTCCCAACCGCTGATAGCTTGAGCAGTTTCTCTAGTGTTCTTGAAAGAAACACGTAGGTAGGAACCACGAGCAGAAGCAGACTTAGCTGGGTTAGTAGAGGTAGCACCGTATCTAGCCATTTCTAATTATTTGTTTCGTTGGTTACTTTAAATTGTTAAAAAGTAAATAAAGTTAAGACCTAAAATATACACAACCTTTAAATAAAGAATGTATGAATATACCAAATTATTAGTATAGCTATAATCAATAGTATGATTGTCAATAAGGAAAAAAACACAAAAAAATTCTATTGAAGTCTGCTAATTTGGTACTAACAAGTCTTAGATTAATTATTAAGAGTAGACTCCACTAAGGATAGAAGATGAGGGAAGAACTAACTACTGTATTGACCAAAGAGTGACAAAATTGCTTGCTCTCCAGTTACTAAGTATTAGGTAACCTAGCATGAACATAGAAACGGTATCAGAGCTGACAGCTAAAGGGATGATGGGTCTGCCTAATGTTCAACCGTCAGTGTAACATTATTGGAATTCTGGCTGCCTAGTGTTCGTTCATAAAGAGAAATCTTTGCCTAAGAGTGAAATGTTCTTACTAGCCAAAAGGAATGTACCATTACGGGGGATGAAAATTTCAATATTTCAGTTTTTCTCCCAGTTAATAGTTGCGCGATGCGATACTGATAAATTTTAAAAAAAAAACAAAATAATATTGAAAAAATAAAAAATAAACTAAATAACTCAATGTGATGTGGGTGTAAGGATGCATTTACTTAATGTACGGATGTAGAGAAAATAGTCTAATAACCCTGAGTTCAGTCAGATTTTTCAATTTGAGAAACCAAAAATGAATTTTGGCAGTCGCCGCCCATAAGAGAGGGGGAAATATTAATTAGGAATCTCATTGCAACAGACAATGAAGGGTTAAGAGAAGGAATTACAACAGGTATAAGTGATTATTTTACTTGGGAAGGTTAGAGAAATTTTAACAAATAATTATCAATCACAGATCTAAGGAAGTTGTTTGCGAAAGATTAGACTTAGCTCCAAAGAGATATGAAATTAAATAGTGCTTTTTGTGTGTTTCTGTTAGGAAGTGGTCTACCGCTGGTCCAAGGTTTACAATGTTCATCTCATGATGTACTAAAGAAATTTCAATTGGATAAATATGTTTCAAAGGGAACTACTAATAAGGAGACTCCACCAAGTGAAACTACACAAACGTGGTGGGTTAATCCATGTATTGAGCATAAGGATAATGTTGAAATTCCTTCGCAATGTAATGGTAATGATATCCTTTGTGGCATAACAGAAGTAAAATTACCAAATAAGGAGAAAATGGTTACACAAATTATTGACTTTAATAAAAATGTTGCATTTAGTGTTGAAGAAGTTGACAGTCAATTAACATTAACTTTTAAGGGTGCTAGATGGGGGTCAACCAATATTGACGCTAAGATAGCATATCAATGTAATAAAAATATGTATGAGGATGAAATAACTTATAGTAGTATGGAAGATGATATGATTAATTTGTCCATTGAAGGTCCATCTGGTTGTTTGAAGGATAACGATAATAAGGATAATAACGACAATGACAATGGTAATAACAATGATAATAAGGATAAGAACAATAAAAAAAAAGATTCCAGTGAAGGTGGATTTTCATGGTTTACATGGTTAATTATATATGCATTGTTGTTCACAGTGATATATCTAATGATTGTATCATATATGAACACAAGAGGTGGTTCGTTCGATGATTTCCGTAATGAATTTATCGAACGTACTGCTCAATTTGTGACATCATTACCTACTTTTGGTAAAGAAGTTGCAGCAAAAATATTCGGAAGTACCTCATCTTCTCAGAGAGGTGGTTACAGTGCCGTTTAGTAATGTTGATGGGGACTTGAGAAATATAAATATTAATGAGATTCAATATCACAACCACTATACATAATTTTTCTTCCTCTTCTTCTGCAACGGTTCATAATTGAACAAATATTCGAGGCATCGTTGTTCATACCATTGTACAATTAGTTTATTTATGCTATTTTTTAATAATTATATATCTAAATTATAAAACCCATTTATATACTTTTTTTTCGTGAATGTATGCAGAAAGGGGCAATTATTTGCTTTCTTTCTCCATAAATTGCTTCAAATTGTCCACAACTTTCTCCACACTTGTCTCCAAATATTTCTGCTTTATGGTTAGATTCTTTTTTTGATCCTTTATAATACCTTCATCATGTTCCAGGTCAGATATGTATTTTGATTTATCCTGTAAGATAAATGATCTACCACAGGATCTCCATACTCGATCGGTAGGATATGAACCCAATTCCTCAGCTCTAAGTTGTGCAATCTTCTCCTGTTTCTCTAAATGTGCTAATTGTTGGTTAGCTGAATCTAACTGTGTCTTATAGGATCTCAGACTATTGGTTAGGTCACGAATTAGGTTAGGTTGTGACATAGTTTGTAAAGCAGGTATCTAGTTATGTGAGCTATTATAGAGAAGGATTGTTAAATAAAATCAGTACAGTTATCTCGATATTGATTATCTCCTATCTTTATTACCTTTTTGTCTTTTTGATATTGTTTTAATAGTACCTCTGTTATATTTTCATTTTCCATATTTTTTTTTCATTATTACGCTTAGAAGCGTTTAATTAGATAAAGGTTACAAAATATTAGAAATGTATCACAACATACAGTCTCATACAGGAGGTAGGATATGTTTGCATATCAATCAATATCATTTATTTAATAATTGAAACTTATAGCAAGAAATTCATACCTTCTACGAACAATTAAAATAATGATAACTGGTATTTTGAGGGCTCGTAGTGCGTGTAATGTAACTAGGGGTACATTACATATGCGATTCCTATCAACATCACACCCATTATTGAATACAAATTGTTCGCCTTTGGGGATTGATCGTTCTGTGGAATCTAATATTAAATCAGAAACTAATAGACTTGCCAAAGGGGGTAAGAAATTTTGGAAATATGTTACAATATCTGTTACACCTGATAAAAAAATTCAAGTGGAGTTAGATTCTAAACCAATCAAAACACCTTTAGGTAACAAATTAGCATTTAATGAAAATAAGAAACTTTTAGCTCTGCTTTTACAGAAAGAATGGGAGGCTTTATCCGAATCTACGGTCAAGCAGTATGCACTGCCCTTGACATCATTAGTCTCAAGATGTATTGATCTAGAAATTACCAATGGCCCAAATAGTGATGCTGAACTACGAACAAAAATTGGAGGTGATAGATCTGCTATTAACAAAGATTTATTGAGATACCTGGATACCGATACATTGTTAGTATTTTCACCTAGGGATGAATATGAGGGAGGTCTAAGAGCCGCTCAAAATAAATTGTATTTACCAATTATAAAGTCTGTGGAAGAATTTTTAACAAAATATTATACTGATAACCATACCGCTATATCACTGAGAGTATTAGATGCAGATATCCATGGACTAAGAGGTAATGCACAGGATCAAGTTACAAAAATTGCAGCTACAAAATATTTAGATTCTCTCTCTTTATGGGATCTGGCTGTATTCGAAAAGACCGTTCTATCCACCAAATCTTTCATCTGTGGTATTTTATTGTTGCAAAACAAGACTAAACATAATGAAATTGGTAATCTAAAGTATGGTGTCCATGATATTGTTAGGGCATCTACTTTAGAGATCATATATCAGACGGAACGATGGGGTGAAGTTGAAGACACCCACGATGTGAGTAAACGCGACATAAAACGTAATGTTAACGCTGCATCTATAGTTGCATTTAACAAATAATTGTTATTAAATGTGCAAAAAGTATATGATTCATGTAAATACTATTATATACATATACATAAATTTAACTTAAATATTCTATGCATAGTCGTCATTAGTCGTCAGCGTAACCATACAAGTACAATATTATTCAATAAGGTCGTACACTTGATTGGTTACATCTTGGTTCGTAAACTCAAATAACCTACCCTCTTGTGCGTTGGTTAATGATATTCCTGTATTTCCCAGTCTATTGATATGATAATCGATTGAAGAAAATTTTATCTGTTTTTTGCTGTCAATAAATATGAATATTAAAACTCGTTCATCTCTATGACCTTCATCTGTTACATCTTTAATGATTATTCTCCCAATACTTACTGGATACCATCGTAAATCTTTAAGGATATGTAACTTGACCTTAATATTAGATACTAGTACATTCTTGCTGTTTAGAGATGCTTTGTTATTTTGGAATACCGTAGACATACCAGAACTTATACTATTTCCAATGCTTTGAGATATAACGATTTTACCAGACATACAATTTTTAATGACGCCTAGTAATCCCTCAGCCCGTGGAGTTCTGATATTTATTACATTACTGTTTTTGATGGAACCATAGAGAATAGAGGAATCTAGGACACGTAGTTGAATATCCTGGGCTGTTGACCTACCAGTCTTACATTGCGTCGTCAATAGAAGCGCAAGTGTATAGGAGTGTACATCTGACATCTTATGATAAAATAGTAGCGGAAAGTTATTATCAATAGAAATAATTGTAAGTTGCATTTTTTCATCTATAACAGGTGCTTCCCATATAGTCCCATTCCAAAACGATATCCTACTATCTGTATCTTCAAAAAGAGGTAAATAACTTGAATTGACAAATGCGTGTAGATATTCCTCAAATAAATTTCTATTTGATATTGAAAAAGGTAAATCAGATTTACAAGGATTCTTTGTATGGTCTGTATCCCACTGGGATTGCTTTCTGTCCTGCAAGATATTCTCGCAGTTATAGTTCATAGCAGGTATCACATCCTCCTGATTATGTTTTAAGTTAAGAGACTTTTCTGATCCATCAGAACCTTCCCTATTAAATATTTTTATATCTTCCTCTAATAATTTTGAAGGTAAATTATTATCAACGTTAAAATCATTCTCATGTTGTTTAACATTCGGCGTAACAGAATAATTGTCCGTTGTTGTGGAGATAGTAGATGATAAAGATTCCCTCAACTCTGCTGAAAGCGTATCCAATTTGCTATTCTGCTTTATGATTCGATTATCTACTACTGGTTCTTTAAATGGATTTGTGTTTAAGCCTCTCTTGGCGATTGCACTGAGATCAGTTGATTTTGGTAAGGGGTTCGATTTGTGTAGTGAAAATCCAGAACTCTTTCTAGAAATATTATCATTCTTTATTGTTCCCTCAGGTAGGGCTTCTGTAGGATTAGAGAATTCAATTCCAAGTCCAGTTACTTTATCATCATCAATGAATGGATTATTTTTCAATTTTTCATATTTTCCCTTAAAATTTAGACTAGATGACGATGGTTTCCTCACCACTTTATCGACGTCCGTCTTGAAGGGTGAAACCACGTCGCCATCTCTATTAAATAATTTTTGGAAACAAAATTTCCAGTGAGTATCCCATTGTATCGGGTCAACTGATGTAAGTCTCAACTCTGTCCCATTACCAGTAGTCGTTTTTAACTCATACCCACATTGTAACTCTTGTAATATCCTTAAATCATATTGTCTTATTATAGGAAACAATAATGAACGTCCTAAATGTAATAATTGATATTCTCCTTGAACTAAGCGATGCAAAAACTGTTTGGGTAAACCGATGGAAGTAGGTAATTCGTTGGAGTTGACTTTAAATATTGCGATGTAACCATTTTTTAACTGATAAAGTTCAACTAATTGACTGGATTTATACAATGAGTTCATGGTCATTCTGAAGTATCCCTTTCTTACTATGTCATCGTTGCGTATCTTAAGAGATGCAACTAAATTATGTCTTTCTGATAGTAAATCTCGTACTTCATCATATGTTGTAATGCTATAATTTTCTATCATGTAAACTTTCTTGAAATAAGTTTCGAAATTTAAAAGGACATTTTCCAAATCTGATCTATGAAGGCCAGTCAAGAACTCTTTGTAAAACAGTAACTGTGAATAAATATTAAGGATATATGTCGTAAAGTTTAAAGTTAAACCTTCTCTGAACATATTTAGACTACTATTTAGAATCAAATGGATTGACTCCTGTAAAATAGAATTAAAAATTCCAATAGCGTTAATCGAAAATAACCAAACTTCAATAGCTGCATCCTGCGTTTCATAACTATTTAGTGATTGAAGGTAAATGATGTACCTTTCTATCAAACTTTTTACTTGTCCCCTTAAGATACTTACGGATTTCCGTATACTGCTGTATGGGTCTAATTGTGATTTTAACGGGATGCTAAATGGATCTATTATAGATATTAACCTTTTCAACTTGATCAAGTTTTCCTCCTCCTGCTTTTTTAGATTCTCTAAATGCATTGTTACGTTGTCATTTACCGCAATTATCTAACAGTAGAAGATATAAAAAGATGTCGTTATATGTAAAAAAGAATGCAATAAAAATAGATCACAGACCGTTTAGTTCTAATAGGCTAATAAATACGGTTCTCTTCGTATTGTATTACATATGTGTGTTCTCCTTTGGTTGTAACTTCTTTTGAATCTCACAATGGTGGGAGGTCTCATCACCTCCGAGATCCCTCACTACATACAGGAAAATAGTTCCTTATCCCTCGAAGGTAAGCATCGCGACACATTTTGGGAGCAAAATTTATGATAATGAAAATTAAACAATCAAAACCAAAATAAAGATGAATCATATTACGAAATATTTCAAGCTGATTGAAATAGTAGGCTTTGCAAGAATCGTTGATGTTCTTGCGACTGTATATATGACATATTAAAATAGGTATGCAAGTATATATACATATTTATGAGGTATAATATCTATTTAAACCATGAGAATCCTTTGAGTTTGGGCAAATAACAACAATAGCAACTTAAAGTCAAATGTGTCTGTCTTATGCCTTCTTTGTTCTAGTGTACATGTTGTTGATATACTTGGCACATGTTCCTGCGGCTCTACAGCCCTTGAAGGACGCGACTAGATCACCTTCAGTGTAATGGAAGGCATCAACTTCCTCTTCGGATCTTGTATCATCAAACTCACTAGCCATTACCTTCGGTACCACTATTGCGGTCTTAGATAATAATTGTGGATGCCATTGTAAGACATGTGCAACAACCGATGGGAAGGATTCCTGCCAACCAAAATCTCTAACTATTGGATCAATTAAAAATTCAAGGAATGCTTTACTATAGTAATCGTTTGATACTACAAATGAGGATAAGTCAAGAATTCCATTTTCATTATATGGAATCACCATACTGACCGTATTAAAATCTATATTTTCGTAAGTTTTAACATTCGAACCTGGTTTTATTGGAACATCCCTTAATAATGCTAAATCTAGAATATTTTTATCCAATAAATGTTTTTTCAATGATAGATTTAAATTCATAATCAAGGAATCTTGATCAATGAATAAAAATTTCTTGGCACGTGGAAATGCATGCAGTGCTGCTCTCATGATTAAAGGTTTATAAAAATCATAATTAGTGTCCATATCTTGATTGGTCATCACAGGTAAAAATTCTTGAATCCAACGAACATAAACACCATATCTATGAATTTGAGCATAATCAACTCTATTTTGAACAACCTTAACAATATTTTCCAAATCATATCTTTCGAAATCAACCAATGTGACAATGATGATTTCAGGCTCATCTGATTTCTTACGGTATACTAATTTACCATGATCTAAAAATGATTTTTTAACTAAATAAACTTGGTCTGTTGTTTTTTTCTTTTCTTCATCTGTCAGAGGTTTATCATCTGCTTTCAAAACATATTGTTTCGTTCCATCAATATCGGCTCTAAATACATATAAACCTCTAATACCAATTTCTTTTAAGATAACAGCATGTTCAACGTGAGGAAAAATCAAACGACTTGATGCAGGTAATTCATTCATATAGAGTCCATGTACAGCTGGATAATTATTAGATGATGTATTACCTCTTGGGTTAAAAAATTTAGAGAAAACAAATAACAATACGCAAAACCCTGTAAATATACTACCGACTCTGAACCAAAGATACTTCGTCGTTATATATTTCTTTGTCGAACTTAAAGGAGGGATCCCTAACGGCCACTGAGAAGAATTCTCACTTACCTTATGAGATCCCTTCTTTGATTTAGGTTTCATTACCATTTTTTTGACTATAAAGCCTATAAATAATAACAACAACAACTGTAAATAGTACTTTTTTTAAGTTATTCTATATATATGCAATCCTGACTTGATAAAAACCGTATCAGTTCGAGAACAACAATATTTTTTTGATTATCTAAGTCAGTTCTTGTCAATTATCAATCAGTCACTTATTCAAACAAGCTAGTAGGTAAACATACACACTGACCCTCACAGTAACCTTCCGTTTAGAATAAATTTATAAATTTAGTTAGAATTCTGTAAAGATAGTTGCATAGTTCTATATTTAAAACAAGAATGGAATTTTGTCATTGCAGCAGTCTGGCTGTAGTCTCTCATATTGACAAAATTCTTTAGAAAATTTCGGTAATTTTTTCATTTTCTTGATTTAACAAATTCGAGATCGTGAAGTACGACAAAGGAATTTTAAAAGCTATAAATTCGTAACTATCGGTAAGGGTAGCTAGACTTGACCATTTATGATGACGTTTCTTGGATTAATATCATTATATATATATATATATATATATGGAATAATTTTGATTATACTTGTATTAATTGGTTCAAGTACATGTGTTTTATATATAGATGCACATTTGTATTTTTTGTTTGTTTCTTATTTCATTTAGCTTCTGTTTCTTTCTTGCCCTCTTTATCATCATCGTCGCCATCACCGCCGTCCAGTAGTTCATTGATTTCATTTTCAATACGTTTTTCTTCTGTAGTATTTTGTGTCTTTAATTTCTTATTCTTGGCTACTTCCATACGTTCCGTTAAGAATTCATTGATATCATCTTGTACGCCCGTCAATTCCATCCGAAGCTTGCCCAATGTTGTGTGTTGTTGTGTTACAGGATCAGTGGCAGGATCAGATGGTTTATCAATATCTACCTGTCCAGCATTCAATACATATGCACTAGGCCCTGTTGTTTTACCGTTGGTGGTTCTATATCTGGATTCGCCTTCCTTCACAGAGAACAATTTCTCCGTAATATCTGGTGAACTGTACAAAGCTGAAGGTGATGGCATATCGAAATATATATCTATGTTAAGTTATTTTCGATTAACTTTGAGATTACACAGAATAAGGAATAAAAAAAAGAAAAATGGTTAAATTAGTATGGTTTTGTTCCGTATATGCATTAATATGTCCATCTAGAAGTACATACAATGTGGGTTAATTGAAAAAAAATTTAAGAATAAAAAGTCGGAAGGCATTTACTTAGGCATCGCATAAATACTAAAAAATGATGCATGTTTTGGAACAAACAACAATAGCATTGATACAAGTACAGGAGTCACTTTCGCACTGAATAACATTGTCCAGGATATCCTAGGAAGTATAATGTAGTATTTTAATAGGGATAGGCTATATCCGTCTATAATTTGTCAAATACTTACGTTATGTTTAGCATGGAACAAATATCTTTTTTCTCAGCATACCATGAGTAGCTAGAGTATATATTAGCGTACACTAATGACGTTTGCCTGTCTCTATTTCTTTATATATGACAGTGTAATTTGTACTTGAGAATTCTACTGATATATATTTGTATAGCTCCTTCCCCTGTTAGACACTGATATCATCGAGCATAAAATAGATTCATCTAGGAATCGGAGGATGTAGAAGAAAATAATTGCGTCTTAGAACATTGCATTTCCACAGATTTTATTGAAGTGGTATTAAATTATGAGATTTCTGTTGAAGAATCTCTCCTAATTAGATAGCCCTTAGCGCCATTCATCAATTACACTATGAAAATTCCCAAAATAATTGACAGATACCAACAAGATATCATCCTCCTATATACATATATATGAATTAAACAAAATGTATAATTAACCTTAAAGCTTTGCTAAGATCTTCCTTTATGTCAATTCTTGATGAGTAATGTTGTGTCGCTTGCAACACATTTTCATTCGGCCAGAGATATAGAAAGGGAGAGGAAAAGAGAGAGATCGTACTGTTGAAAACAAGCAACACATTTGAATTGTAACTTTCCTAACTTCAAAAGGGAAGAACTGCAATCCAAAAAAATAGATGAGTGGGTTAAATAAAAATTATACAACTGAATTCTCTGAGTCCTTGAAGGACCAACAGGAAAAGGTTGTATTGCCTAGTGACATTTTCATTAACAGGTTTACTTTCTATGTATGGATCACAACAAGAGTTATTGGCATTGATATACTATTAGGAATATCGTCATTTTGTGTGATGATTGCCATCTTTTCTCATTCTGATGATGCCAAGACTCTTTCTGCTTTGGGTATTATTTATTGTTTACTGCCAACGATCTTCTGGATTTTTTACAACAGCTCATGGACTCACATTGAATCAGTGATTGGGTTACACGATCAAATGATATTATTTTGTGAGGTTATAAAGCATCGTCCCTGCTCAGATCCTAAGACATGGAATATCATTGCCGCCAATATGTATAGAAATTTCACAGAACAAGGGGTTTATCCCTCATTATATGATGGGCGTGATTATTTAAACTTATATTTGAGATTAAACAACGAGCAGAAGGGATTAACAATCAGAATTAACAATAATAACACACGAGAAGCTGCTAACCAGTCTGCCAATCCTGAAATACCGATGAATAGTGTTTCTCTCAGCCCAAGTGTTCCTACAGAAACAGCACCCGCCTCAAATTCAAAGAGTAATGAAAACAGTACAAAGAATGGAGGCTTACTGGACATTATCGCACTAAGGGAAGAAGCATTATCTACATTTAGGCAAGCTGAAAATGATTACTGGATACAGAGATATCCTGAAGTTGTTATATGTGCTACATAAACAAAAGCTAACCCCATAATACTTATATCAATTCCTCCGATAGAAATATTTTTACATAAAATAAATACATATATACATATACACCATATAAAAATTGGTAGGTATGAATTGGATAATTATTATTTACTTAACTAATTACCGAATCAACATTACAGCCTGGTTCCGTATCAATCGACCTTCCAAAAAGTTACGCCATCCAGGTATCTACATTATAGAAGTTGACTATCCTGTGCTTTTGCTTACTTAACTTTATAGTTTGACAATTAAATGTGCCTAATCATTTGTTTTTGCCTTAAACAGCGCAGACCGGAAAATTATTTTTCCCGTTTAGTCACAATGTAGAGAATGATGCTATTATTAACAACACTTTTAAATAACAGTAGCTATTTATAACAATGGGAGTTTTGTGAGGAGCAACAGCTTGGAATTCCTTGCACTATAATGTTCTACCATTGAGAGTGATTATTCTACAGTCAGGTGCTATGTCTATAGGGGTATTAAGTTAGTAGTTACTTGTTCTGAACGTGTGGTGATAGAAATATTTTACCCTGTCACTTTAGATTAATTAGTTACTTTAATCGATACTTTTAGTCTTTTTAAAAGAGTTTTACACCATCCAATACAGAAAATTTAATTAAGTAATACACGTTATTTTCAAAATATCAATAAATAATCATTATATCTGTCCCATCAAACGTCTTCTAGTATTCTCCTCATTCTTAATTATGTAATTTTACGATGCGATGTCATGCGGCTGTTCTCAAAGTGAACACTCAATCTTGATATACATGATGAGCAAATACGGGGGGGGGGTACCTCACAACAGGTATCTAAGAAAATTTCAAGTTAAACTATTCTAAGAAGAATTTTCTCCTTACTAAACAAAATTTCAAACGGTGCATGAACTAATTGAAAACAAGTGAATGTCTTTGAATACTGAACAACATTGATTATTCCAACTCTCTGTAATTCAAAAATCAATGTCGCTATACAAGGAGATCACATGCAATGAGAAAACATATATAACGGATGATTCTTTACAAGATTGCCATAATTTTGACGAACTTGAAGAAGAGTTTGAAGAATTAAACTGTACATTGAGTAATATACTAAGTGCTCAAAGTACTGCCAACGATATTGACATTGACAATATTGACACCATCCATTATCTTGAAAATAATGTATTATCAAGTTCTAATTCGAGTACATCTTTATTATCATCAAGTTCATTCGTCCATATAACTAATTATGAAACTGTTTCAAATCCTGAATATAACAACAACGACAACAAGAACAATAACGAGTTCATAAAGCATTTGGGATACTGGGGTCAAACCGAAAAATCTTTGTTTACCTTACACTCAGAAATGGCCACTTATACGTTTAGTAACAAAGATAGTCACAGTTCCAGATTAGTGGGCTCAAATTATCTATCACCAATTCTGGAAACCATGACATCTCAACAGATAAAAATTTTACAGTCTTTGGTGAAGTCAATATTTCCAATAGACAGAGAAATAAGTGAACCAATGGGTTTGAAAAAAACCAGACGATACAATAATATTCCTACCGTTTTAAATAATATATGAATAAGAAGGAAAGAGTACTACCACAACATAACCACACCGAAAGTAGTATTTACTTTAGCAAGTGATTTTGAACCCTATCAGTGTCTTGAAACTCATTATATATATTTTGGTTTCTTTATTAATAATTTACATTGTATAATTGTTACATATTTTAAAAACAAAAAGTTAAAGTATTTTAACAACTTCTATCTGGTATCGATTCATTATTCAAACAGAGACACAACACCTTAACATGTACCAACAACAAAATATGAAGAGCTATTTATAATGCCCTCTTAAAGTTTTTATTGTCTTTTAAAAGTTTTTATCGTTGGAATGATTATCGATTTATGATAACCCACTATAATTACCAGCACTCAAGGTAGTTGAGCTATGGACAGGGTTCCATTCACCACCAAATGGATCATTCTCATCAAATTCTTGGGCATTTAAAGATAATCCACTTACCAAACTAATATCACTAGCGTCAACATCTTGCTGTTTACGAATGGTAAATTTAATTGAAATACCCTTTTCTGACTCCTTAGCCATACGATCGGTGATAAACCTGGCTATCAATCTCTTTCCTTCACCGTTTCTTGTTAGAACTAGAGGTTCTTTGAATCTCCATGTAATTCTTCTCTTTTCTTTACTGAATGAACCTTGAGGTTTCGATAGAGCACTAGTAGCGTTAGCACCATCAATAGGAACAAAAACAGAAACATCATTTAAGACTATTTGTTGGATACGTTCTGGTAAGAAAGAAGCCATCTTGACGGTAAGAACAACACTTGCCTGGTTTTCTTCAAATTTCCATGCGGGTTGGATTACCACAGGCGCCAAAGGTTCTTTAATAGAATACTTAATTGCACCTAATATTCTAGAGTCGATAAATTGAGGGTTCAATTTGAAGACTTCATTTTCAACCTGTTCGACGAAGGCTTGGTTTAAAATGATATTATCAAATTTACTACTGTTGTTAATCTTTAGATTGATACCTATTGGTAGTGAAGTATTCATTACTGTATTTGGAATATAATTCAAGGCAATTTCACCAATTAGTTGAGATTGCTGAATAATACCTTCCTTAAATGTAGCATTGATGACCTCGGCCACACTTGCATTCAAACCAAAAGAAATAGATGTATCAGTTGGATCATGTTGGAACAAAGATTGACCACGGATAACATTTGAGGTTCCTGTGGATTGTGGATTTAGTTCCTTCAATTCACCAGTAATTTGAGTTGGGATCATCGGCATAGTATGTTCTGTTGGCTGATTCGGTTGGGTCATAGGTTGTTCTGTTGGCTGATTCGGTTGGGTCATAGGTTGTTCTGGAATCGTAGTTATGATGTTTTGATTATCGTTGAAAACATCATTATCCCTAGATATCGTCTGTTTTCTCGAAGGAGGCAAAGCCGGAGCTTGGATATGAATTGGTCTACTGGCTTCATTTGCTGCCATCGCATCATTATTAATGACTTGCTCTTGCTGTTGAAATTGTGGTTCTGCAGGTAGTGGTTTCTGTTCAGTATTATTTGAATATTGTCTTGACTTTTGAACAGGTTGAAGTGGAGTCTGAGAGACCGACATAGATGCATTTGTATTACTAGCTGGAACATATTTATCGGCATTGTTGTAATTATCATATCTACTTGGGCTACCTGAGGCTACCTCTGATTGTTTTGATACTTCTGAGACGGCACTTTCTTTTCTTGGTCTACTATAAGAGTTTTGGGAACCTCTTTGTCTGAAATCAGACCTTGGACGTTCTGGAGAAGTTGTTGCAGGTTTGCTTGTTGTTGTTTGTTGTTGACTTGGAAGAGCTGGAGTTTCTGGTACCGCAGTATTATGTTTACCAAAATGAGACGATTTTCTATTTTTCAAACCAAAAATGGAACCCACTTTTGATCTTAGTGTATTTGAAGATTTTTTATTTTTCAAAGAAACATTATTCGTTGAGTTTGAAAATTCATTATTCATTAAATCATGATGTAAGATAGTTGATGAAGAAGAAGTAAAACGTTGACCGATATTACCAAAAGTACTCTTTCTTTTCTCTTTATTATGTCTAGTGTCTTGATTTTGAGGGACTTCACTTTGTGATTGTCTTTGAGTTGTAGAATTCGTATTAACTAATTGAAAATTATAATTATTAGCATCCGTTACAAAACGATGAATTTCATTGGTTGGTTCAAATTCTAAAAATTTTTGCATTGATCTTTCACTTTGAGAAGTTGCTTGAGTTAAAAAATCACTATAACTAGTTTGATAAGTTAATAAAGAGTCCTTAATTGCTTGTAACCTTTTTTTATCTAAAGATTCAAATAATTCAACTAATTGTGGTGATTCAGTTTCCCATTGTGATTGAGCTTGTGTTAATCTTGAATTATCATCATTTGATTGTTCGATGGATGCAGCTACTTGAGTTAAATGTGAATGAATTCTTTTGGTTTCTTCCCAATTTTGATTATTTTCAATAGAATCCTTTAAATGTTTAATGACTCTAGAATCAACACTAGATTGCATATCTTTTGATAATCTTACTTCTCTCTTAAATTCATCCATCAATGCATTCCAAACTGGCTGTAATTCACCTAAAGAATTAAAATTAAATTGTTCCATTTCTTCAGGTGTTAAGACACCATTTGAAAGCATTTGAGAGGATAAAAGTTTTTCAAGATTATCGTTTTTAGCAATTATCTTATTTAATTGATTAACATAATTTTTCTTTAAATCAGAGACATCTTTAAACAATTGATAAAAATCCTTATTAATTAATTTTGCTTGAGATAATCTAATCCTAATAGCTTCAGTTGCTTCATATGGCCTTTTACTTGTCAAAATACTGAAATATTCAGTATTATCGTTTGACATAATCTTTTGTTCTTTTAGTTCTTTAAGTAATTACACTTTATATGTCACTTTCTTTTTAACAAAAGATATAATCAACAGTTTTAGTAGTTTTCTTTATAGATTACTTAATTGTTACTAACTATATATAGTCAACCTTTAGTAAATATAATTGTCTATTCTGGTGTCAAACTTTTTATTTCCCCTTTTAATTGCAATGAATATTTCATTTTTCGTTTTTTTCTTGCTTACTATATTATTTCAATATCCTCCCTCTCAGATTGCTTACTATATTCGGTTTTACTCTCTCTCTCGCTTTCTTCAATTTTCAGTCGCTTTGTCGAAAATGGAAGCGCTGAATAGTCAACGCGGGGGGCGGGAAGAGTGGGAGAGAAGTGTTTTGTACGGTTAAAATGCCGAAGATACTTTCATTGTTACCCTCCCTCATTGCACGTGATCTGGAACTTTTTTTTATTGCCATTGAGACACTATAACTATTGAAACGAACTGGTTGGATTGAGTGTTTTGAACATATCTACTGTATAGAAAGTTACGTTTGCGGCTTTAAGAAGTGGTGGTGATGAAGGATGTATTTATGTAGACAAGCTTTGTTTTAACACTGGTAACTTAGTTTTACAAATCATCTCTTCTTCGACCAACTTACTTTTAAAACGAGAGAGATGCCTTAAAATAATTTTAACTCATAATTAAAAGAATGAGAATATTGTCACACACACTCTCTCTCCCTCACTTTCTCTTCCCGTTATTGATACAACGCGAAATGTCACAATTTGTCAAACACGCCGAATCTGACATACCAACAGTCATCATGTTATACGTTGTGCAGTTATTTGTTAACGCGTCAATTCAACCTATTTAAGTATGAACAGATTAAGATGGAGAGGAAAAACGACGCGAAATGTTAATTAAATTAGACGAGAATCAACAAAATGCATTGAACAGAAATATTTCAAAATGTATTGTTTAATCATTATTTCTCTTGGGATATCTTTACTGTTTAATGTCATGTAACTTGATTACTTCTTTGCTAGGATATGATAATAGGATAACTTTATGCCAGATGGAGATGTAAGAGTCGACTTAGGGTTAGCTAATGCATTTTGTTTTCTTTCCAATTCACGTAATTTTATGTAATGTTTTTGGGTTTTTTTCAGATTTAATTTTAGGTACTTGGTACAATGGATCACCCTTTATAGTTCTTCTGTTTGGTTTGTAAAATTTCTTCTCTGTACAAGGTTTCTATTCTTCTTGTTTAGATTTACTCTCTCTCTCTCCCCCCTCTCTTGGAGAAATTATTTTGGAAGAGACGTGTAATTAATTACATCCTATACTTCAAAACAAAAACAAAAACAGAAAGTAAATACACACATATTTTTATTGTTAAATTAGCATAAGGTGAACTAACGTTTATAAGAGTAACTACACGCGTAATTACATCAATTGGGAGAAATAAGAGAGATAGAGATAGAGAGATATACTAATAAGAAGGAATTGAGGATGATGAGCGAAAATGATGATATAAATATGAATAGCGATGATATGATAGATATACCAAAAGATATAAGTGATCGACGCGTTAAACATCCGACTTTACAATTTAATGAACAAAGTAATGATACAATAATAACAGATGAAAATGATACTACAAATAACTTACAATTTTTCCCATATTCGAATAATACTTTAACTAGAAGTGCAGCAACTTTAAATTTATCTTTAACGCGTTCTGGTACTTTACAAAATATTACTGAAGAGACAGATAATATTAATTCAATTGGGAATATTATAAATGATACTGATCCTATTAATGGTGTAAATACTTCAATTAGAAAATGGTCACCTTTTAGAACAAATAAAAAACATTCACAAAATTCTTCTAAATTAAAGCAATCAAACAATTTATTCAGTCATCATCTTAAAACAAAGAGACTTCCACAAAATACTCTTTTACAAGATTCAATTAATGATAATAACATTCCAAGTACTCCTGTAACACGTTTAAAGCGAACTGCATCAAAGAGCGAAATGTCACCTTTTCTACAGAAACAATCGATCTATAACAACGTTAGCCGCCAAGTGAATTCATCATCAAAACAACAACAACGAGAATATTCATTATTGGTAGATGCAGCCACTAATCAAGTTAATAAAGAGAATGAACAAATAGCACCACCAACAATAAATATTTCTTTTGACTCTGGAGTACCAAACCCGAATGTATTTAATCCGACAGGATTAAGATCAAAATTGACTCAATTTAATACATCATTATACCCTAAAAAATTATCGATACCAAAGACTCCAGTAAAAAAATATCCATTGAGAGATAATAATCAAATCAATAATGTGTCTAATATTCATGCATCTTCAATCTTAGAAAACACAGAATTTTCAAATGATCCAAATTATACAAGCTTTACTAATGAATCGACGGGATTTTCTAATTCTCCAATTTTAAAGACTCCAAAAATTGTGGTAGCATCAGTCGAGGAATCATCACCGTTAAGTTCACTACGTGGATCTGCACATTCTCAACAACGAAATTCTCCACGTTTCAATTTAAGTAAATATAAAAAACTTAAAAAATCAAGAGATTCTGTAATAATGAAAAATATGGAATTAACCAACAGTTTACAACAATTTACTAATGATTTATATGGGACATCAACAAATAATGAAATTCCAATGCATAACCATGATGAAAATATAATAGATAATCCGAGAAGCCCATTAGAATTCAACTCAAAAAATAATTTATCATTTTTTGATAATAACAAACAACACGATGATAGTAATAATAATAATAACAATGCGACACAGATGGAACGATTCACCTTTGAAACAAGACCATCTAATGAATCCAATCAAAATAGTACGGATAGCCATGGTGAAGGAATGAATAATTTTTCTACTCCTACTAAGACAAAGTCGATTATTGGTGCCACGCCAAATATACTAAATTCGAAAAGATTTATACAAAATCGTTTCCACGTGGAACCAGTCCCTCAATCACAATCTAATGATAACCAGAATTCAAATTTAGAAGCTTCGCAGAGCCCTGATACCCACTTAGTCGAAAGATTTAAAAATGTAACGTTAATTGACCAGGGGCATTTTTCCAAAGTATATCAGGTAACCTTTGCAGAGACAAACAAGAAATATGCGATAAAATCCATTAGAATTAATAAGAGGAATAGTACCAAGAAAATTCTTCAAGAAATTACTTTGCTTGCTGATATCAGGGACAAGATGGAATTAGATCAAGAAGGTAATGAATACGTTATTGACTTCATCAGTTCATGGAAAGTTGGTAGTGCTTACTATGTAATGACAGATTTTTACGAAAACGGAAATCTAGACAAATTCTTGAATGAACAAATAATTCCAAAAAATAAACGATTAGAAGATTGGAGAATATGGAAAATAATTGTTGAAATGTGTCTAGCATTGAGGTTTATCCATAATTCTTGTCAAATTGTTCATTTAGATCTAAAACCTACGAATATTATGATAACATTTGAGGGTAGTCTTAAATTAGTGGATTTTGGAATGGCAACACGTTTACCTTTACAAGACCATGATTTTGAAAATGAAGGTGATAGGGAATATATCGCACCAGAAATCATCTCTGATGCAATTTATGACTTCAGGGCAGATATTTTCTCCTTGGGTTTAATAATAGTTGAAATAGCCGCCAATGTAATTTTACCTGACAACGGTAATGCATGGCATAAATTACGTAGTGGTGATCTATCAGATGCAGGAGGATTAAGTTCTACTGATATTCATTCGGAATCTTTATTTTCAACTAGTACTAAATTTGATACAAATCTAACTGATATAAGTAACTATCACCAAACTCGCGCTTCTGTAGACGGACAACTAGCTACAGTGGACAATTTAACAGTTGAACATTCTAAAAATTCTAAAAATTATGAAGGAACTTTAAATTACAGTGGAATTGTCAATTCTAAAATTCCAGCATGGGTTCCAAAATTTTTGATAGATGGAGAATCCTTGGAAAGAACGGTCAAATGGATGATCGATCCAGATTATAGAAAGAGGCCAACGGCAAACCAATTATTGCATACAGAAGAGTGTATGTATGTTGAGATGACAAGATTAACTGGTGCCGTAATTCAAGAAGACGATTTTGGTCCTAAACCTAATTTTTTTATGTAGAAACGGTATAAGCCACTGAGGATATATTACCAAATCGGTGGTATTAATGATACAAAGTATGACATTTTTATAAGAATATATACGTAGTTGCATTGCTTCTAAGCTAGATTATAATGATTTTAAATTGCATAGCATATTCCTTCTGACCTTGTTCTCCTACTTACTCTCAAAATATAAAATCCATTAGGGTTCGGAAATCAACTATTATCTGTCAATTTTTCATGTATTTTTTTTTCATGATTATTCGCTCTGTTTAAGATTAGAGAAGTATATAAAGCGGCAAGTATACTGCAATAATATTGTAACCAGCTGAACTATAAAGTTATTGGTGTGCAATTACTCAAAATATTATTATGTAATGCAACATGACACAACTGCGTAAAAGGCCGAATTTGTAATATATATCAAGTTGAGTTCAACTTAATTGTTTACAAAGGTGACCGAATATGTTTTTCGTACCTATTAAATTTATAAATAGAAATTTTATTCGCAATTTTATATGATGAGTTCTCAATACACAATATATGCTAGATAGTATATGAAAGTTTAAAACTTAATGGTTATAAGTGTTTTGACAGTGATTTTACTCCTGATTTATTTCGAATAATATAATCTCTTGATATTGTAATCAAACTACAAAGGTAACTTGACCTACCGTGATCGAGAGTTTCAATATAACAAAATATATTTTATATACTGAAAAAGAAATTCTTATGTGAAAATTCGGTAAAATTTAAGTAAAATGCTAATAATTATTGAAATTAAAAACTTCTAAAGGATTGTATGTATACACAAATATATATTCTTATAAAAATCATTGAAATTCATATGAATAACTTAGATGTTCAACTTGGTTCTTCTCCAGTTTCTTCTCTTAGCATTGTAACGAACAGTGTTGTTAGTTCTTAATCTGACCCATTGTGGCAATGGTCTGTTTTGCTTCTTAGCCTTAGCTAGTCTTTGCTTGGTTCTGAAAGATTTTTGAGCCTATATATAAATGATAATAATCCATTAAATCATAGTGAAAAAATATGATATGAAAATTAAAAAATGTTAGTATTAAAAATCAATAGTTAAATAACTTTTTCCATGAAGTACAGTTGCAATATCATGTCAGTAGATAAACAGTATTGAAGTTAGTTTACCGTTATTGCTTATACGATAAATTTCTCATATATCACTATTTGGACTTTCCGTTGCAAAATTTTATTATCTTAGTAGATATTGTCTATTCATATATCAAGGTTGCAATTGTAATTCGATAAGTCTAATAACCACGTTCATTCATATTCCATTATGCATTAAAGTATTGGTAATTTATTGTCATATCTCCAAATTTGTCTATAAACTGTTTTTCAGAAGTACTTCATTTCAAATAATAATCGGTCTACATACTGGCATTGTTAATGATCTCTTTATTGCTGGTTTTATAAAAAATAATAACTTACATTTAAAAGAATATGTCTTATAAAATACACCTTATAAATACTAAATTCATAAATATATTGAAAGTATAATATAAAGTGACTTATTGAAAGTTTGAGAGATGTATGTTATTGCGTTAAGTCGGGAGTGCAACAGGCTCAATACTGGTTCCAGGAAGAAATTGGTAGTTAGTGTAAAATTGATTATCTCACTTCTTCCTAAGAAACAGCCTGTCTGCGACAACAAACTTCCATGGATATGTTTTTTTCACGCCCAAAAAACAAAAAACACAAAACTGAAATTTTTTCTTCTAAACTTGGTCGTATTCTACACCCGAACATCTCACGTTAAATGGTGGTCGACATCTGGACACCGCGCTGTACAATATTTGAAACAGTCACAAAACTAGGTCTCTTAAGTAAACTTTACCGATGAATTCTGCGCGCCGTCCTCCGAAAGAGACGCCCGAGCGTAGAATAGTAAATTTTCCAACTATTGGACTAATGGGAAATTTCTGAACTTTTTCACCTGAGAATTGTGAACTTAGATAATTAGTTACTATAGAAATATAGTTAAACTATAATAGTATAACTTGAACGAATTGTTTATTATCATCAGATAAAAGAAACATACCAACACAAATATAGATTAGCCAAAATGACCAGAACTTCTGTCCTAGCCGATGCCCTAAACTCCATCAACAACGCTGAAAAGACCGGTAAGCGTCAAGTTATGATTAGACCAGCTTCCAAGGTCATCATCAAGTTCCTACAAGTTATGCAAAAGCACGGTTACATTGGTGAATTCGAATCTATCGATGACCACAGATCTGGTAAGATTGTCATTCAATTAAACGGTAGACTAAACAAGTGTGGTGTCATTTCTCCAAGATTCAACGTTAAGATTGGTGACATTGAAAAGTGGACTGAAAACTTGCTACCAGCTAGACAATTCGGTTTCGTTATCCTAACTACCTCTGCTGGTATTATGGACCACGAAGAAGCTAGAAGAAAGCACGTTTCCGGTAAGATCTTAGGTTTCGTTTACTAAGCGTACTCTTATTGTTTATTAACTTTAAAAGCAAACCATGGGATCCCCCAAATTAGATAGCATTATATATCTATTAGATATTTTTTGTAATTTAAAAAAAACATTGAAATAATAGAAACTTCAAGATAATAGTTAGAAAAAGTGAAGTCATAAGAAACTATATATATGTTGAAAAGATAGAATAACAGGCGTTATCAATATACAGAAGTCTGCATAAATGCTATTTTTATAATTATCATTAAGTAACAACGAGAATATGCAAAAGACATTTATTATTGTGTTAGAGGATAATATATGTGTAAATGTAAATGAGTACAAATGTATGTATATAACCAATTTAAGCAATGGTTATAAGAAGGCATTGATGATTAATTAAGAATGAGAGAAAATACAATATAGAAGAAATCCATATGTATGTTTTCTTTCTTCATAATCTTCTACCTCTTCTACCACCCTTCTTTCTGGTGGAATCAGATGGAACTGGAGTAACATCTTCAATTCTACCAATTCTTAGACCAGATCTTGCTAGAGCTCTTAGAGCAGCTTGACCACCTGGACCTGGGGTCTTGGTTCTAGTACCACCAGTAGCTCTAATCTTGACGTGGACGGCAGTGATACCGACTTCCTTACACTTAGCAGCGACGTCTTGAGCAGCCAACATAGCAGCATATGGAGAGGATTCATCTCTGTCGGCCTTAACCTTCATACCACCAGTAACTCTGGCAATGGTTTCCTTACCAGATAGATCGGTAACATGAACGAAGGTATCGTTGAAAGAAGCAAAGATTCTAGCAACACCGAAGACTTGAGAGTTGTCACGAGCTTGAACTATACGAATAATAACAAATCAAAATGACAGAGTAGAAAGTAACTTTCAATTATTTTGATTTTTAAAATTATGTTAGTAAGGTGGGAAACTTATAAATTACAATAATAATAATAAAAAGAAACCACGAATGTGATTCCTTTAATTTAAGAGTTAGATTTTACTGTTTAAGTATCTAGATTTTCTTAAAAACGAATGGGCAATTTCTTCAGACAAATAGCAACTTATTAAAACATAAATTCCTATTGGCTTAAACATATTTGTTTCAATCGACTTATATATGAAAGTCTACTACATCAAAAGGTATGTTCATACTACAACACCTGACGTAAAATAAAATTTCAAATATCAATTAACACATTGCATAAGCAGATCAAAATTATAGCACTAACGTTGTTAAGAATAACTAAATGGTTTTAAACAGGATATCACCCCTTGCACATACCAGTAGTCATTCTGAATTTCTATATGTTGTTTTCTCTACAATGGAGCAAATTTAAAAAAATTGTAGGAACATGGAGTATTCAACGTAAAATAAATGGCACTCCATTTATATACTTCTCATAATAATTGTCGTTTTTTCCCCAGTTGAAAAATCGGCTTGTCTCAGTTTTTCTATTTTTTTCAGTGAAACTTTTAAAAAAAATAAAATCTAAAATTTCATTAGTTATTTTGAGAAATGTATGGGTGTTTCAGTTGTAAGTAGTCCAACTGTTGTTATTTTCTGAATCATATCTCAAATTTTGGTCATCACTCATGTTGAATGTTCAATTAGAAGGTACGATATATTACAAAATATATGAGACTAACACATTTGGGATACTAACATACTTCGAGTTATATAATTTCATTTTAAATACAATATCGTCAAGACTTAAGTGAAGTTGTAACCTAGAATTTTTTAACTTGCTTATCAATAACCAACTAAAAAACTCTTTCTAGTTAGTTATTAACTTTTCAAAATAACAAAAGATGGAAAGATAGGATGTTTGAGACGTCTGGAGCACAGTTAAGTAAAAAAATCTTTCACTATGCTTAAAGAGTCAATATGCACATGTGTGTGTATCGATCTCGAACTGAGTTGTAGAGTAAGAATTGCCTGGAGGTAAAATAGAAATATTTCGTCACAAATCTACTACAATAATACTCGTTCTTAAATGTAAATGTAATATGGTTCTTTATAAAAGAAGAGTAATAAAAAAAAATATGTATGTATATATTCAAAAAAATATAAAGGACATATGTAATATTTCCATAACTCTAACAGCAGTTCATCTCTTTCATTTATATATGCCAGATGAATGTGACATTTGAAAGTGAAAAAAAAAAGTGAAATTGAATTTTTTGCAAATTGTGTGGTTATCTTCTCTGTGATTGATATGCTGCGCGATTATATAGCGCACTTAATGTAAACTATCTCTCCTCTAAATAGATATATATATATTTTGGCTTAGGCCCTTCTTAGAGGCCTTTCGCCTTACTATTCCACCTTTACGAATAGTTGGATACCTGGTACTTAGATTACCAATATTAAACTTAACAGCAAAAGGGTGATAAAAAGTATTTTGCTTGGATTTCAACGCGTATAACACAGTCCATCAATTAAATTATAATTAGGAATCATACCAAATATAATATATATCACAATTGGCATCATGAAATTGTCGTGCATATACGTTTTAAATCTGTTGCTAAGTGTTTGCCTAGCGACTTCCATTAATGGTAAATTCGAGTTTTCATTAGGTAATTTAACTAAAAACGCAATTAGAAGAACTTCTTTCAATTTATATCAAATTGGTAATTATAGTACACAGGATCCATATAAAGCTACTACGCATTTGCTTGATTTGGATGGTAATTTCAAATTTGATGATTTACCAATAAATACAGGTATTAATGAAACTACATATTTCGTATTATCATCCAGCTCTTTAGATTATAATTTATTCCCAAATAGAATCTTAGTAGAATTTATTCAATTAGAAAATGGTACTTTACAAATCAATGGATTTAAAAACTATTTTGGTAGAGAATATTTCCCATCAAAGGACATTATCCATCCTGACAAGTTAGATCAAATCCCAGTAGAACCTCATTTAACAATCTCTGTGATACAGAAGGCCCCATTTAGAGCATATTTCCAAATTAGAAACTCCGGTATCATGAATGATAGTGGAATTGTGGGAAGTATATTAAACTCCCGTTGGAAACTTGCGGGTGTCATTACAGTCATCTGTGTCTTTGCTTTCCCAATGTTCTTGGATAAGATCGACCCAGATACCGCTATAATAATGAGAGAAGAAGCTCTTAAGAAGAAGAAAGAACAGTATGCTAATTAATTACTGTTGCCTTAAATAAATATATAACTTTTCTTATATAATGAGATAAAAGAAGTTATAATGCTGTGTCTATTGATTTGTATATGAGAAATACTTGTGATATATCATACATATGTTAATACTGAAAAGAAAAGGAAAAACAGTTGGTACAATTTAATGAAATGGTTTCGAGGGTCTATGTTACCCTAACAGATCATTTGTTTCGTTCGTTCATCCATTCATTCATTCGTTGATATACCTACTCCGGACGAAGTTTCTTTAACTTATTTTTATTGTTACACTGTTCATAAAGGAATAAACCCAATGCATTCAAAAGCAATCCAAATACTTGAATAAAAGAGACTGAAACTCCTGAAAATATCCAACTTACAGAAATGATCGCAATTCTTTTCATCAAATTGGCAATAGAATAAGTTAAAGTACTAACCTCCCCTAATAGATGGAATGCTATCATCGCCTGAATGAAATGAAAAGTACCATTCACCAAGAATAATTTCCATGGGATAGAATTTATAACATCAGATTGACCAGTACCAAATATATAGTTCCAAACAATTGGTAACTCTAGGAATGTAAACCAACCGAGAGATAGACAAAATCCGACAGATGATATGTATATCATTAACGTCAATTTATCATATTTGATACTTCTTTTCTCACTACTGTAGAATGGTAACGGTGTACCTTCTTTAGAGTTGGTTAGTCTTTCACTCATTGCTCTGATATCAGACTTGAATGTAAAAATTTTCTTACCATGAATATTTTGCGCAACAAAGATGAACATGGAAATAATAGCACACATGATACCACTTGATGAATAACTACTATCCATTAAGTTTAACTTAGATTTACGATTCTTCCCATCTTCATTAACAATAATCCAGACACCTGTAACGATGCTGAAAAGACTTAACCAGAGATTTAAAGATAACGGTAAAGTACTAATTCTAAGGCATTTTTGGAAGATTAGAATAAATACAGGAGATAACGTCTTAATACTAGCCACAGTAGATACTGGAACCAATGATGTTGCTTTATGACCAAAATATTTTCCCACAAATTGAAACAACCCTAACGGTAACACTGTACTGATTATATGTTTGGATGGACTAATGATGACGGAATTTTGTCTATCTGTTTCAGGACCAGTCGAATGATGGGATTTTTCATTAGGATGACGGTAATAATTCGGAAATGTGCCAATGGGGAAGGTGTTATAGATACCTTTATACTTACGGGCTAATGCACATGATCCTAAAGCTAGTATTGCGGTATATATAAATTGAAATTCTCCTAGAAATAGTGGCAATGGACATTCCGTAAGGATCTTCTTGGTGACTCTAGAACCAATGGATGATATCGTGTACCAACATAAACAAAGTATAACAATGTGCAAATGAGGTCGTACTCTTTGTACAATGGACATGTTCTCAACGTTCTATTTGATAATAAAACTAAATGATTTGCCCTTTCTGGGATTGGTACAATGTTCCACCAGGTTAGAAATATCTTTAGAATTAATTCGAAAGTTAAAGGTTATAATATATTATTTAAAATATTGTAATTTATCCAATATTGTTGTATCTTATTTTTTGTTTGTTGTTGTTTATGATTGATTTTGTTTGATGACGAGGGAAATATTCAGTTAATTTCTTGACGTGCACTTTTCTTCCGTACATAATCTCCCGTAGAAAGAAAAAAAATTTGATCTAAGAAACGATTTGTTACATATTTCAAAAATAGGTACATCCCATTGAGAGTGATGACGATATTGTTTAAAAAAATGCTATATTTTATGCTTTTATGCAAGTGTATCTATGCTATGCTATGCTATATATATATATATATATCTATATATGTTGTAATATTACAAAATGAGGAAGCTCTTAAGAAGTTCTGTCTTACTGATCTCCTGTGTGAATTCTTTCTCATCTACTGTTGTTTTTATAAGTTTAACGATGTGTTTAGTTTTACCTGTTGACCTACCACTATTGATCTCTACAAGACCACAGGTCTCTAATGCGTTGCAAATCTCTAGGAATTCATTTCTATTCATTGGTTTGAATACATCTTTATTATTAAGCAACTTTACGTAGTAACTGAATGCATCATCCAGATTACAACTACTTTGGAAAATATCTGTCTTTTCTCTTTGTACTAAACTGCACAAAATGACTTTTTGTTGCATATTGATTTTGCTAATTCTTGATCTTGTTGAAGAAGAATTTGTAATTGAAGAAAATACTTTTGCGATATGTTGTAATCCAATTTTTTTAATTTGAGAACTATCATCATCATTATTATTCTGTATGGTGTTTTGACCATTTTTACGTCTTTCCATTAAATTTTCTAATTCAACAATTTCTATACTATGTCTTAAGATATCTAACAATTTTCTTAAATCACCTGTATTTCCTGAACATTTTTTGGCTGCAAATTTAATTGCCATTGGATTAAAAATGCATTCATCTAATGTATTAATTTTATCCATTATAATTTGAAACATTTCTTCTGCCGAATAAGGGTTAAATACGACAGTTTTTGGTAATAAATCTTGTCTCAAATTTAATCTTGATAAAAATTTATCTTTCATATCTAAAGAATTAGCAATGCCAATTAAAATAAAATTTATATCAGGTAATCTAGCTAACATGAACAATTCAAAGATTATTCTTGTTGCGTTAGTATCGTTAGTTGTTAAACGTACTAATTTATCCATCTCGTCTAATATAACAACAAATGTTGTCTCCTTTGAATAATATCTTAAAAAAGTTTGTAAATGTAACATTGTTTTAATTGTTTTATTTTGTGATTCAAATTCTTTTGTAACAAAGGATTCATAAATTCTTTGAAATATTTGTGATGGTTCTTTTATAGCTATACAATTAATTGATGAAACGTTAACATTTTGTGTACGTTCATTTAATGAAATTGGTTGATAATAATTATTATTTACAAGATCAGAATTAAAACTTTTTTTAATATTAGATTTATTAATATTAATTGGTAAAAATTTATATTTTAATAAAGATTCTAATTGTGCAGTCTTCCCTGTACCTGGTGGACCAGTAATATATAACGAATTACTTTTATGGTTAATAATATTATCATCTAAAAATTTCATTATTGTTGAACATTGAGATTCTCTTGTTAATAAAGCACCTGTTTCATTTGGTATTATTAATGAAGATCTTTGTAAAAGACTCTTTGTACGTGCATATATTGATTGTTTACCAAATACTAATCTATTTGATGAAATTTTATTAACTTTAATTTTTTTCTTTTCAGGTGAATTTTCTGGTGATGGATATTGAAAATTTCTTAATAAATTTTTTTTTTCATTTTTAATTGAATGTCTAATTGGAGAAACTTCATCAAATGTTGTAAAAGAATCTAAAACATCTCTTGATCTTTTTAATTTTTTTGGTGTTTCAGGAAATGGTGGTAAATCTATTTGTAATGAGTTCATCTCTTTATACAATATGTGGTATCTATCTGTACTATTTTTTTACTTTTCTAAATATCTTCTAAATGTGGAAAATAGGAATTATAGATATTGATAGTACCAATACAAAGTACACTGTCATATATATATGGATATGATCTGTAAATAAAAAACAGTTTGTATTAACTAGAGCAATTACCATATCAGGTAATTGAATCCCAGCCATCGCTATATTTCTTATGTGAAGTTTTTCGAGTGTAAGAGAATAAAATTCTGCTACGCGTGGCGCGTACTGTTTGTTATTTATTATACAGAACTACTTCAATTACATTTCCCGATCCGGTAATTGGTGCACCGAGTAAGAAAAAACAAATTCCGTTCCCGTTTCTGTTTATCCTTGCTCTCTCGATCCGTATAGAGTGGACCGCCCTCGCCAGCTGTTACTCGTAATAGCAGCTGCAATATCCGGAACCCGAGAAGCACGTGAGCAACAATAGAACAGCAAAGAACATCCTGCAGGAGGAAATAGCGGGATTTGTGACAAAACTTAGAAGAAAAGGCTGTCAGGGGCCAATTTCTACAAATTGAGACGCGCACAGTGAAGTAGTTGAAGAGAACAAACAACTAAACTGTTTTTTATGTATGTAATTGGTGCAATTGAAATATAATTTGTTTACAATTTCGTTTGACCACAAATATAGCAATATTTAGTAGTAGTGGGATTGAAGAAGAAAGGCACTCAGAAATGAGTTAATTAATTGATAAATTTTATAGTCCATGGATTTTTCAACTTGTATATATAGTAACGATATTTAATAAACTTGGGAAATAAGATCGTTTACCCTTTTTTCTCGTTGTTTGACCTCGAAGTATACTTATATTTATATATATCTATATATCTATACATTTTCAATTTTGCTATAACTATCTATCAATTTCTCTTTCCTTATTTTTTTTATCTTCTAATTTTGATATGACATTGTGGGATTAATTTAATAAATTATCAATAAATTTAACTAATGGAAATTTTAATCCAAATGAATTTGTCTTCGTTAAAGATAGTGATGTCTTTATGAGTGAAAGTTCTCATGTATTATTTGCAATTTTACTTTATTATGTTATTATTTTTGGTGGTAAATTTTTATTAAAAAATACAAAGCCATTAAAATTAACTTTATTAGTTAAATTTCATAATTTATTTTTAACTTTAATTTCACTTTTTTTATTATTATTAATTATTGAAGAATTATTACCGATTATTAAAAAATTTGGTTTATTTTATTCAATTTGTAATGTCAACGCTTGGACTTTAAGATTAAGAACATTATATTATATTAATTATTTAATTAAATTTTGGGAATTTATTGATACTTTTTTTTTAGTATTAAAACATAAAAAATTAACTTTTTTACATACTTATCATCATGGTGCAACTGCTTTATTATGTTTTACTCAATTATTTGGTGGTACAGCTATTGCATGGGTACCAATTACTTTAAATTTAACCGTTCATGTTATTATGTATTGGTATTATTTTTTATCAACTTGTGGTATTAAAGTTTGGTGGAAAGAATGGGTTACACGTTTACAAATTATTCAATTTATTATTGATGTTAGTTTCATATTTTTCACAACTTATACTAAATTTGTTCATATTTATTTAAATGATTCAGGTTTACCAAATTGTGGTGATTGTGCAGGTACAATGAATGCAATGTATTGGGGTGCATCAATTTTATCATCTTATTTAGTTTTATTCATTTTCTTTTATGAAGATCACTATACTCATAAAAATAAAAAATTAAAATTAAATTCATCGCAATCAATTAATAATAACAAAAAGAAACAATGAAAAGAAAAACAAATAAAGTATATATATTCATTTGTTTATTTAAGTATGTATGTATGTATGTATGTATGTTATGATGTACTAGTAACATGATCCTGTATTAATCGTATTCTTTTTCTATCTGAATTCGTACTATCACTGTCACCTTCTTCTTCCTCATCATCATTATCAACATTATTATCACTAATTTTGTTGATATCTGACAAACTTTGATTTGATTCGTTCATAGAATTCTGAATTGATTTTTCACTGCTTTCATTTTCATCTATTGATGATGGTTCATCCTCATTACTATATTGTATATCTTCTTCTTCTTCTTCTTCTTCGGACATGTCCTCAGTATCAGTCTTATTACTTTCATACAATTCAGCTTGAGCTCGATTCAATTGTTCAAGTTGTGAATCATGATTTGTCCTAGATTCATTCAGAATTTCACGCAATCGTTCACTACCATAACCAATATCCTTTTGAGAATCATCATCAATTGGGCGACGTAAATAAAATAATAAATATGCTGAGCCAGCTATACTATCTTCAGGTACAGCTTCTGTCACATGACCATCATTGAAATAATACCATTGATTATCAACACAATTCTTAACATATGCAGTGTAATGACCACCTCCAATACCACCAAAATGATTATCTACTGCAATTAGATCATATATGTAACCTCGAGGATCTTCTTGATCTACTACATGATAACGCATATCAAGATTAGTGATAGGAAATTTAACTACTTCTGTAATTTTATCAGAAAAGGATCTTGAACTTTCAAATCTTTTCAAATGAATTAATAATATATCTGGTGTATTCCATATTTGAATTCGTTTCGAAGCTTGTCTATGTTCTTTACATTTGGGACAATACCAAGAATCGTTAACCCCTAAGACTTCTTTCTTAGAAAATAATTTTAAACAATCACCAAGTGTAATATCTAATTTTTTGTTATTATTATTAGAACGTGCTTCCCTCATCTCATCTAATTCTTTATTCTCTAATACACCAGGTCTCTCCCAATTAATAATCTTGTCAGATGTAAAGGCTTCATCAACAGATAAAGTATTCCATTCACAGACAATTACTGAATTATTATTCTTAAACAAGTCTCCAAAATTTGGTGTCTCGAATTGGACGATATTCTCTGTATCTAATTCCACTTTTAAATCTTCTGAATCATCCTCAACATCCATATCCATATCCTCATTTTCTTCTTGTGGTTGTTTTAATATTTCTTCCTCATTTACAACATTTTCGACGTCGTGTTCTTCTTCTTCTTCTTCTTCTTCATTACTCATATCAACATCATTTTCCGGAGTTTCAGTCAGTGTGTCTTCCTTCAAGATCCCGTAGTTATAAATATCAGCAATAATAGGATCCATAAAATCGTTAATATCCTTGGCTCCACGATAATTCATATGCCCAGGTGGGGTCCAGAAAACGGGTATTCCCTCAATAGGATCATTAGACGATTTTGAAAGCATTCGATCGTCAAGATCGTTTATAACTTTGATATCAAAAAACTTTTTGCAACCCTCTGAGTTGTTTTCCTCTTTTGCCACTTCTGGATTTACGTTTTCTGGCTCGACAACGGTAGGATTGGCATATTGTAGATATTCAGTATATTTTTCGAAGTCGACATCAGGGTATTTTTCTTTAATCGATGGGAACTTATCAATAGAAGTCGCAGAACCATCATCATGGTCGTCATGTTCCTTGTTCTGAGATGGGAAATGGATGTATCCACCACTCAAATATTTATATTGGTTCTCTAATTTTTGTCTAATTATCAAAGGATTGTTTATCTCTGAAGGTGATAGAGAAATGAAAAATGGAATTCCAAATAATCTGGAACTTGTAAAACCATCTTCAATGCATGTATTTAAAACAGGAATAATCGTATCACCTTTCTCAGCTTGTATTTCATAAAATATTACTAAATCATTTTCTGAAATAAGTTCCTTCACACCCAAGAAATTAGATTGAGAATTATTAGACTCAAAATTATTGTAAAATTGATGACTAAATATATCGCAACCATAAATGTTATTAGCATCGAGTTGTGCTTTCTTTGCAATATATTCTTTCAAATCTTGAAAGGTAGCATTTTTATCTAATTCGACTTCTAATGTACATGGTGGAGAATTTTGAGGGAATATTCTTACTTTGGATTTCCAAACAGAGTCAACAGGTAAAGGTAACGTTAAATCATTGTAAGGGTCAAAGGTAACTGATACATTATTACATTCAGGACATTCTAGTGTTGATTTATACATCCCGACAAATAAGTCAGTAATTACAGAATCATTTCTCTTCAGATGTGTTTCCCAAGTATCGTTGGCCAATTTTCTAACTGTTTCAAAATCATCAACATCGTCAGAGTCCGATAAGGATGGCTTTTCAATATAGGGTTTGTCAATGATTCTATTCAGATCTTCATGTAAACTATCGAGCAAAAAGGCCAGAAATTCTTGTGAATCTTGCTGTAAATATCCAGAAAACATGTTGTTAATGTGGCCGATGGTAGATTTGAAATGAGTAGGTGCAATGGAAGTCGCGTTGTTATTTGAACCTAGATGTTCGGCAAAGAGATTATGTATTAGACTTGAAAATGCATTAGCCATGTAACCTTGATAACCCAAAGGATTTGTAGCATTGATTTCACGTTTAAACCCGTTGTATAAAAAATAATCTCGTAATTGTGGTATATGAACAAGACATTGTAAAGCTGAATTCATATAACAGGTATTACCCAAATTTTGCAACCCCATTATTCCACGTCCTGGTTGTATCTTATTATAATTTAAATAATTCGAGACCCAATGGTAATTTTTATGAGATTGTATGACTTCAACAACAAAATTACCTGACAACATGTTAAGATCTCTAAGTTTCTGGTCCAGAAGATCCTTTGTAATATGCTTTCTTGAGTGAGAGGAAAGAAATTGTATTTCATCAACTAAATAATTAGAATAATTAGAATTGTCCGCAGATTGATTTTCATCTTGTTTATAAGTAACATACCAAACCTTTATCTTGAGTTTTTCAATGTCTAAATCATTCTCAATATCGAAAAAATATTCCACTACCTTAGTCATTGACTCCTTCAATGTATCAATCGCTGAGGCTGCGAAAAAATTTGAATTATTGATATCTCTATAAGTTGGATTAGTCTCACTCCTCGAACGATTTCCTGGTGCTTTTAAATATTGAATTCTGAAATATATTTTATTGTATTCAGTAACCAAATTCCCAGTCTCTTGGTCTCTTATTAGATATGTATAGAGAGGCTTTGAATCTTCAGACATACCGTACCATTCGACAAGTTTAATAAAAACCGTTTCGGGTAAGCTTGTGTAAGGATTGGTTTCATAATCCTTTAATAAGAAATTTTTATAATCTCTTACTATGGAACTAATTGCAATTGGGCCCAACTGGGTTGAATCCTTAAGTTCTGTATTGAAGAATAACTCATACCATCCTTTAGGGATAATATATACTCTATCACCTTCACGTTCTTCTTCTCTATTAAGCTTTATTAATCTTACAATTTCACGTCTTTGTTCCGCAAGGACCTGGTCGTCATTACTTATGTCTCCTGTAGATATATCAGAATTTCTCTTTTCTCCATCATCATCCTCTTCTTGTTGTGCATCGTTTTGTTGTGAAGAAGTTTCATCATTATCTTCACTCGACTTTAGGTTTATTTGATCTGTCAAAGATTTGTCTAATAACTCGATATTAAGATCCGTTATATCGTCATTTTGTCCGACTATCTGGTTAGAATCACTATCCATTATGAAAAATATTGAATTAAATTAATCGAAAAAAAAATGAAGGACTGTATGGATTCCCTCAGTATAGAAAGTCTAATTGGGCAGGTGTCTATGCCAATGCAATAATATTTAGTTCTTCCAATACGACGCCAAAATGCAAAATAAGGCAGAGAGAGAAAAATGGTCGTCTATTGTTTAAGTAGTGTCTTACTTTTCTCTATTAAGATTCTGTAATAGATTAATAGAAGACTATGCGAGTAGATAGTATATCATCTATATTATCCAAGTGACCTCAATTAATAAAAAGTACAATCGTAGAATAACTATTGGATATGTATGTCTTGATAGCCTTTTGCTGATGAGTTTTTCAACACTTAACTCACTTAATTAAATTTCGATGTCGTTGGACGTGTTTTGTTTTTCTTCAGAGAGTAAGGATTCGCCCTAATTAAGGTACCGCTTAACAATCAACGCGAGGACCATCTAATTAATTGTGCGACATATCCTTATATTACTTAAGCCATAGTAAATCTCTAAAAAAAATCAAAAACAACGTATTGCTTGAAAACTAATTCTATTTATTAGTTCTAAATATTTTTACAATAATATATATATATATATATATATATATATATATATATATCTACAGAAAGTTGAAGGTTTAGAAAAAGTAAATGTTGTTGAAATTTTATATGCGAATGTTATTTATTTTTTTTGTATCTGCTTTTTCGAAAAAATATATGATGCTGATGACTTGAAGATGAAATAAAAATAAAATAAATGCTATATTTATGCAGAGGCAACTCCATGTAAGATGGAAGTCATGATACCGTAACCTAATGTAATGACACATAAGAACACCACGATGGAGCAAGGTACACCTCTTGAAATGAATGTAGCCATATTTAAATATGGTTTATTATTTTTATCGTTCATTGAGATAGCAGTAACGTTAGGGAAACCAGACGATGCAAGACCCATACCTGCAGAGGCAAGTAATGCACAACCAAAGACAAGGATTGGTGCAGCCTTTGGATCACCAAGTTCGTCACCAACCTCTTTGACCAATGGAATAATAATAATAGCAGAGACAGTATGTGAAACGAAAGTACCGACAACCAACATTAAAGCACCAAAGATACATAGAACAGCCATTGTGGTGTCCTTTTCGATCCTTCTTTGTAAAGCTTTAGCAATAGTGGCTAATAGACCTGAAGATGAAACAGCTGACCCTAATGCTGTACCACCCATGGCTAGGATAACAATTGACCATGGGAATGTATTAAAGTCCTTTGTGGATAATAAACCAGTACCAAAGAATACAACGATAGGAATAATGGCAATCTGACCAGAAGAACCAAAGGCACTTTCAATTTGTGATTCAACACACCATAAGATAATTGTAGCTATTGTCACAGCACATATGAACCATTGTTTCATAGTAAATTTAGTCTTGATTGGTTTGAATTTCTCTAACTTAGTTAAATTGATCTTGAAAGTTGCACACAGGATACCCCAACAGCATAATGTTGCCAAAATACCAGCTGGTAAAGCAACTGCAAAGAATTGCCCCCAATTAATACCATAAGGTTTCAAATATTCCATAGAGATAATATTTTGAGGAGATGAAATTGGTGAGGACATACCACCGATATTTGCACCAATGGCGACTCCGAGAACTAAAGCTTTAGCGAATGGAACATCGGCATCCAGTGGATCTAGTAAAGGACTTAATAATGAGTAAGTCAATACAGGTGCTGCAACATTGGAAATCCACATAGATAAGAAGAAAACAACACCCATGGCCATTAAAAGAACATTTCTTGGTTTTGTACCTGCAGCTGCTAACAACCATGATGCAATGACTCTAGCGATATTATATTGTGCTAACACTTCACCAAGTGTGAAACCTGCCAATAAAATAATAATGGTGGAAGTCCACATAGACGATAAAATTTTAGTTGATGCGGCGGCAGCCCCAAGGACACTACCATCTGTGTCTTTCAATACTCTAAATAGTACAACAAGCAATGGAACCAACATAGCGGTAATATGTAAAGGTAGAGCTTCAAATGCCCAAAGTAAAGCAACACATTCAACCAAAGCCATACAACGACCTTCAACGTGATCGTTAAAGGTCTTTACTCCCAGTAAAATACCTGTGAACAAGATAACAAAAGCAATCTTAGCAGCTTTCCAAGTGAAGAATAATTTTGGAACGAATAAATTTTCAAATGGGAAAAATCTTTCATTATACATTGAAGTTGGAAGAGGAATTTTGAAATATTCAAGTTGTAATTTACCTAGTACAGGAGCATTTGGATCTTGAGCATCTAAATCCTGGTTTAAAGTATTTTCTTGAGATAATAAACCTAACATATCTTTCCATGTATTACTTCTTTCCCAGACAATATGATCATGCAAGAAAGATTTTAATTCTTGTTTGGCTAATTGGTCATTATTCAAGGAGGTAATCTTTGCATAAAATTCAATCAATTGATTAATTTTATTTGATAAAGTAGTGAATGTATTCTTTTGGAAGATATAAGTATCACAATAAAAATCACCAGTTTGAATTAATTCAGCTCTCATATTAAATTTTAAAACTTTATCAGCTTTCTTAGTGATCTTACTAAATCCCATCTTGTTTAATTCAATAAATGCTTTAAGTTGAGATAAATCAATATAAAGGTTAACAATATTTTTCTTTAAGATTGATTTTTTTTGAGATTTAATATCAAATTCTCTATAATGTAATAAAGCTGTCTCTTCTTGAGTATTACCAAATTCATCTTCGAAATCTTCTTCTTCTTCATCATCATCTTCGTCATCATCTTCTTCTTCTTCATCATTACCAAATTGATGAGTTTTATTATTATTAATACTATTTGAATTACTGTTCAATTCTTGTAAATTCATTGTAGAAGAACGAGTTGAAGAAGAAATTTTTTCTTTTTCAAGATCAGTAATTAAAGTATCAAATCTTTGAAAAAATTTAGCTTCAGTTCTTTTATAAAAATCATCAATTTTTAACTTTTCTTGAGTTAAATTATTATAAAATGAATCATAAGTATTAAAAAGTGTTTTATCATCACTTGAATCACTTGATCTTCTTGACGAATCAAAAAATTTATTATTAACAACTTTTTTAAAAGGTGATAATCTTTTTAAACGTGAACTTTCTGTTCTATGATTATTATTACTGTTAGTAGCAGGTGGTGGTAAACTGTTAAAATCTTGTAATTCAATAGTTTCTTCTTGTATCATATCATCTTTCTTACCATTATTATTATTATTATTATTATTATAATTGCCTTCTAAATCATCTTTAAAAGGATCACCTGGAGATGCTGCAATACTTGAAGGACTAGAAATGGGAGTATTATTCTTAGAAGAAAATAATTTTCTTTTCAATCTAGCAGCTAAATTTAAATCATTTGAATCACCATCTAAATTAGAATTAAGATCATCTTGATCATTACTATTATTTAAACCTAATTCATCAGTTTGTAAAGTATAAATTAAATTTTTCAATTCATTATAATCAACGTAATGGTTTTGCCATTCTGGTACTGCATTATATTTCAAAAAATGAGAAAATCTCATTTTACAGTATGTTTAATCTGAATAGAAAAGTAAAACTGGCTATTGATTTTCAATTTTCTCTTTTTATTCCTCCAGAATAAAATATATGATTTAGTTAGATCAAAATCAAATTGAGTCTAATCTAAGGAAACACAAATATATATATATATATAAATCTGTGTGTATCTGTCAATTTTTAAAAGAAAAAACAATTTGAGATGCCTCTTTGTTATTTATACAACTGAAAAAAAATAATAGAGATAAAAAGGCAAAGTGCAAAAAAGAAATAGATCGTTAAAAAAGAAAGAAAGGTGTGAGGAAAATGTTTATTTAATGTGCCAAGAATCTTGATTGTTTGTCTTTTCTTACCTACATTATTTAATATAATGAAAGACCTAAAATAAATTTACTATACAATATGGATCTTAAACTACAAAAAAATTTGATTATTTGTTATACAAAATTTATTTAGTATGTAAAAGATTTAACTTTGGTATATCTACACAGTAATAGATAAGTATTGGATATATGTTTACCGTACGTATTACTATGTAATTTGTGAATGGCTCCCATTTTGGTTATCTCTATTTCAGCTCAACACAGAAGCCACCATGGATTGCAGCCCCTCTCCCTCTCTCTCTCCTAATATGCGTTAAAGGGAAGAAGAAGAAAGTAAGAAAAAAAAATTTTCAGTTTTTTTTTCGTGATGGGAAATGTAGAATTGCAGAGATAATGGCGTAGTAACCCAGGGTATCCCGCAAATATCAAAGTAAAAAAAAGGATTATAAAATGCACAGCCGTGTCCCACGTGGAGAAAGGTTGAATGCATTTGATAAATCATTGTGTACGTGTATCACGTGCTATTCATGTGACTGTATTGCATCACTGTTTACGAACACAACTTTTCGAAAAGCAAATAAATAAATAAATTCCACTGCAAATAAAATGAAAAAAATTGAAACCGCGGTCATCGCCAAAAAAGATCGCAGCGGGTTTTTTGTATTATTTGCTTTTTGGCTTCTCCGAGAAAAAGAGCACTACGTATATTTATACGCGCATATCAGTTGACTCATTCTCAATTAAATTCAAATTTGTGCGTGTGTGCTGCCTGGTAATAGCTGTTTTCCGCTGGGAATAATTCCCTTTCTATAAAATTATTACTATTATTACGTTTGCCTAGTACAGCCGCTACAGTAGTCAGTAACTGTTCGAAAATATTAACTAATTTTGCTGAGATTTGATGATTCAATGGATATTTAAAATGAGCTGAAATTTTTCACTGTTTTTTGTTAAGACTAGATGCTTTTTTGACGTTGAATTCTTTTATTAATTGTTGTTGTTTTAAATATCTTATATATTACTGATGACAAATACACTTGTAGGATACATAGATATATATATATATATATATATAAGAAACATCTTGTTATTTTAATTTATTATTTGCTTTATTTAATTTTTTAAGTTTGTTAGTAAATCTCTTTTTTTTATTATTCACTTAGTCCAATCTAGACAATTAAAAATAAAAAAAACTATACATCTCGATCTTAAAGAAGTAAGAAGAGATGTTGTCTGCAAGAGCTGTAGCAAGAAGAAATTTTGCTAGTTTCTCAAAGATTCCAAATGTATCAAGAGATTTACAATCGAGAGTTCCTCCATATGCAAAACTATTAACTAATTTAGAAAAAGTTCACAAAATTACTAATAATGAACCATTAACTTTAGCTGAAAAGATTCTTTATTCACATTTAACTAATCCTGAAGAATCCTTTGGTGGTTCATCAGGTGTATCAGCTTTTAGAGATATTCGTGGTAAAGAATATCTAAAACTTTCTCCCGATAGAGTAGCTATGCAAGATGCTTCTGCTCAAATGGCTATGTTACAATTCATGACTACTGGTTTACCTGATACAAGTGTTCCAACCTCAATTCATTGTGATCATTTAGTCGTTGGTAAAAATGGTGAAGAATATGATTTACCAAAATCTAAAGAAGCAAATAAAGAAGTCTTTGATTTCTTAGAATCATGTTCACAAAGATATGGGATTACATTTTGGGGCCCAGGTTCAGGTATTATTCATCAAATTGTACTTGAAAATTATAGTGCTCCAGGTTTAATGATGTTAGGTACAGATTCTCATACTCCAAATGCAGGTGGTTTAGGTGCTATTGCTATCGGTGTTGGTGGTGCTGATGCTGTTGATGCAATGACTGCAACACCATGGGAATTAAAAGCACCAAAAATAATGGGTGTTAAATTAACCGGAAAATTAAGTGGTTGGTCTGCTCCAAAGGATATTATCACTACTATAGCAGGGAAATTAACTGTACGTGGTGGTACTGGTTATATTCTTGAATATTTTGGTGAAGGTGTAGATTCTTTATCATGTACTGGTATGGCTACTATTTGTAATATGGGTGCTGAAGTTGGTGCCACGACATCTCTATTCCCATATAATGATGCTCATAGACGTTATTTAGCTGCTACTGGTAGAAAACAAATTGCTAATGCGGCAGATGTTGCATTAAATGAATATAATTTCTTGAGAAGTGATAAAGATGCTCAATATGATGACGTCTTAGAGATTAATTTATCAGAATTAGAACCAACAGTTAATGGTCCTTTTACTCCAGATTTATCTACAAAGATTTCAGAATATGCAGAAACTTCATTAAAGGAAAATTGGCCACAAAATATTTCTGTTGGGTTAATTGGTTCATGTACCAATTCTTCATATCAAGATATGAGTCGTGTTGTAGATTTAGTGAATCAAGCAGCTAATGCTGGTTTGAAACCAAAGATTCCATTCTTTGTGACTCCAGGTTCAGAACAAATTAGAGCTACTTTGGAAAGAGATGGTATCATGAAGACTTTCACAGATAATGGTGCTATCGTCCTTGGTAATGCTTGTGGACCATGTATTGGACAATGGGATAGAGATGATGTTCCAAAGGATACTAAACAAACAAACTCAATCTTTACTTCCTTCAACAGAAACTTTAGAGCTAGAAATGATGGTAACAGAAATACTATGAATTTCTTAACCTCTCCAGAAATTGTTACCGCAATGATTTATTCTGGTGATGCTCAATTTAATCCATTGAAGGATTCAATTACTACCCCAGAAGGTAAAAAATTCACTTTCAAGGCTCCAAAGGGTGAAGAATTGCCACAAAATGGATTTGAACATGGTAGAGATGTATTCTACCCTGAGGTTGATCCAAAAGCAAATGCAGAAGTCGAAGTTAAAGTTAGTCCAGATTCTGACCGTTTACAATTACTAGAACCATTCAAACCATGGGATGGCAAGGAATTAAAGACCACTGTCTTATTAAAGGTTAAAGGTAAATGTACCACAGATCATATCTCAGCTGCTGGTGTTTGGTTAAAGTACAAGGGTCATCTTGAAAATATTTCATACAACACTTTAATTGGTGCTCAAAATTATGAAACTGATGAAGTCAACAAGGTTTACGATTTAGATGGTAAGGCTTATGATATTCCAGGTCTAATGATGAAATGGAAGGATGAACATAGACCATGGATTGTATTAGCTGAACATAACTACGGTGAAGGTTCTGCCAGAGAACACGCTGCTTTATCACCAAGATATCTAGGTGGTGAAATTATATTAGTTAAGTCCTTCGCAAGAATTCATGAAACTAACTTGAAGAAACAAGGTATGTTACCTCTAACTTTTGCAGACGAGGCCGATTTCGATAAAATCGCATCCGGTGATGTTCTAGAGACCGTTAACTTGGCTGACATGGTTGCTAAGAATGGTGACAACGGTGGTCAATTAGATGTCAAAGTCACCAAGCGTAATGGCGAAACTTTCATTATCAAAGCTAAACACACAATGTCTAAGGATCAAATTAACTTCTTCAAGGCAGGTTCAGCTATCAACTACATTGGTGAACAACGTAGAAACGCATAAACAATTTCACTTGTAAGTTGGTTCATATGTACAAATCCCTCACAAGATTAAACAAAGATTGATATATCGTTGAGATACTATTTCATCTTTTTTGTTTCATTTTGGAACGAAAAGTTCTATGCATTAATTATATATTTATATGGGTATACAATCTAGTTTATTTATTTATTTATTCAAAACAATAAAACGTCGATTAATATTGTCTAACGTTAATTCTTTTCTTTTGGTGAATATATTTCCAAATTTTCATTTCTTTTTCATCATTTCATCAATAACCTTCAAACCTTGAAGTCTCTCTTCGTATAACGCAGCTAATTTACTAACTTTACTAGCTTGTGAACCTTTTTTCATACCTGAAAATCCTACTTGAGAAAACTGGTCCTTGGTTTTAATCTCGGCTTTCTTTGCTAGTTGTTTCTTTTTTAACTCTTTATCAAATTTCTCGAATTTTGAGACTGGTAATGGTTCTACATTATCTGTTACCATATCTCTCATGGCATCAAATTCAACTCCATTAGTATCATTCTTTGTGGATTCAGTATTGTCCGTAATACTAATTATACTTGGCGGGGTTCTCATAACAGATGATCCAGAAGCAGATCTTTGTCCTGATACAACAGTTGCGCCGCTTGATACACGACTCTGGTAATTAGAGCCCATGTTATTAAATCTCAAATTTTCTTCTGTTAATTCAGCGGAACTCAATAAAGTAGAATCTGTACTACTAATACGGATTGATAGGTTCGGAATAGAAGATTTATGAGATAATTGCATAGGCGATTTAGGTCTATTTATAGAGTCTGTGGTTTCAGGTGATAAATCTTCATCCTTCGAAAGCTTGAGTGAAGAGAAGGACTTTATAGGGCTCTCACTGCGTGGTTCATCATTAAAACCAGATGAACTTCTACTTGGACTAGTACTATATTTTGATGGGCTAGACTTTCTAGGTTTTGGTAGTACTGGTGGAGCCATTGATGTTGATTGTATTTTCTTCACAGGTGGCTTTGGAAGTGGTTTTGTCGAACTTGCGGATCTACCCCTCCTGCTCAACTTCTCACATAAACTAACAATTTGATCAAAATTTTCCAATAGGTTTTTAATAAATCTTGTACCGATGGCTAATCTATCGGTATTATTCATTGATAATTTCTCTTTACACAATGTTGGTGCTAATGCTTTGCTTAGACTCCTCGATGTATGCTTTGTAACCTCTTCCGCTTTCATTATTGAAATAAATAATGGAAAGATAGTAATGAACAAATGATAATAATTATTAAAATTTATCATCTCTACAAACGTTTTAAATGTGTAATTTATATCATCGGATATAGGTAATTGGATCATATCAATTGGTACCAATGGATGCGCTTTATTTTTAATGAAATGAAGAAATACAGATCCAAGTGAATAGATATCCCATTGTGATATATCAATATAATTATTTCTTTCTATTATATCAAGGAATATATTAACTTTCCTATAGGTACCTGGTTTTTGGAAAAGTAATTCTGTTTTTACACCATATATGCTAATTTTCTTAAAGATTTTATCGAAGATAAGTTGTCTATATTTTCTTTTAGCAAGATCTGTCAATCTTGTAAAATATTCTTCTGGTACATCAATATATTCACTAATTTCATAATCATGAAGATAAACATTTAAAGATATTCTCAATCGTGTGATATCAATCAATCTAGATAATGTGGTTAAGTCAGGAACATGTACCACAGCAACAGAACTTTCTGGAGAGTTTTCTTCTTCCTGTGAAGTATCCTTCCCTAATATTGGTAAAAATTTGATATTCATAGCATTTGTTAAAACCTGATATACAGTCCTAATGAAAAATGATTCATGAACAATATATGTCTTTTGAAGGAAAAATCTTGACTCCTTTGGTAATTTAGAAAACATTTTGATACCATATACCCAACTGATTTTCTTTTCGGTGAAACCAGATGAGAATACTACCAAAGAATATGGAGATTGAGGTAATTTTGTAATTAACATATCCATCAATTCATCGATTAACAAATCATAAACTTGTTTGTCACCACCAATTTCGGTGGGATCTGGTAAATATGTTGAATCAAACACATATATTGAGTGTCCGGAGTTTGGATCAATTGAATATGATTTAAAAAATATGTTGTTTACGTTAATATCAATCATTTGTAATTAATATTTGGGTATTGTTGATAATGGGGTACAAAATTATTATTGTAATAGTTCGGTGTCTGGTGTTGTTGTGGAATATGCAAATAATAGCGTCTAAAGGAAGGGATAGTTGATTTTCAACTAAATGATGAGATACGTGAATAAAAGCTTAATTTTCAACAAAAAAAAAATTGATCAATTCTACTAAAAAATGTTTAAAAATGATAGCTCTCAAAAAAAATATATATCTTTGTTTTTCTTTTTTACTTTCGAAAATGCAATTACTACCGAGCTGTTAATATAGCAGACTCAATGTTGTGATGCTATCTATTTTGTTGTTTGTTCCTAGCAAAGTTTCTTAAAATAAAAAATAACAGAGTAATGTTAGGCTCATTATATCTCGAAACCTCTTTTTTATTTATGTTATTCCATATCAGTCCTTCAGCGGGAGAAACGCCAAAAAAATTGTATGTTGAATTCTCTGTTATGCGCGCAACCAAAATTTCATAGAGAGTCGATGCAAAATCTGTACACCTCTTTGTATCCTGGGCTCAGGGTACACACATTTAAGGTGATTAACTTAATATCAATGGAATAAAATGTCAGTCGTTTAGATTGACGTTGAGAAGATATTAAATTATGGAAGCACTAAGCAGACAAATCAGTCGGAATTGATTTGAAATATTAAAATAGAAAGTGATTGTTCTGTCTACTTATGTGGGTGAAGGATGAAGAGTTGATAGAGTTAATCTGACTAGAAACGTTTGGTTAAGACTTCAAAGAAAAACTAAAAAACAATTCTTGTAAATACAATAAATATATTGCAATTAATATTTGAAATTGGAATATTAGTAAGATGTCACTCACTGAATTTATGTCATAGAATATATGCTAACTACGATATCACGCAAACGACGTTGTTCATTTGTATTACATTGTATATCAGTCGCCATTTTTTTTTCTATTAAGTATTACTACTCTGGGTCTAAGCTACCTTCACAAAGATATTCCTCTTACTTGTCTAATGTTTCGTAATATTGTTTGAAATATTCCAAATTCTGTTGAGAAGGGGGGTTATTCGCCCGTTGGTCAATAATATTGAAACGTACTATAAATAATATTAAAATATATAGTTTTTATTTTGAAATAGTTTCGACAATAAAACCTATCTAAATTATAGAGAGATCATTACCTACCCAAATATATATATATATTATCTTGAATATTTTTGCAACTACGTCTATTATTTTTCTACTTCAATAGACCTCTTTATAGTTCGGTCCTAAAATGAAAAGGTACCGTTGTGTGTGTCATCTCTTTATTTAGGAGATTGTGGGTGTCAAATTTAAAATATAGGTGTCAAAGAAGGCTAGAGAAATAAAAAAAAAACTTTCAAGTTTTAGTTCTGTATAGGATCAAAGCAAGATAATCAAATTAATTTTAAGATCTTAAATAGTCCATATAGTAGTTACCTTAAACAAACAATAAGAGACGTTCTTTGCCGTAACTTCACGGAATTTCTTAAATTGTTATCATTTTTGACGAAATAGATCAAAAATTTTCCAAAAAAAATATAGAACTCCTCATAGGGGGCTCGAACCCCTGACATTTCGGTTATCCTTGCTTAAGTAGTAATTACTTAAAAGCCGAACGCTCTACCAACTGAGCTAACAAGGATGAGTTCTATGACTCCTACAAAAAATGATTTGTTTATAAAGAAATTAAAGTTTTACACTAAAACCTTTTTTAACTTTTATTTTCCAGTCTGAACAGTGGGAATTTTAAAACAAAATGTTTACAATATATTTAAAGATCATTTTTAAATATGAATTGATATGTGAACGTAATTGGCTAAGAGAGAATACCGAAGGTTGATCGGAATAGTGAACGTTTGACATAATTATAAATATATGATTGTATAATTATTATTAGTTGATTTATTTTATAAAGAAAAAGTAAGCTACATATAATATACAGTAATTTGTAATATAGAGAAATAAATAGAAGAATAAAATATATCTTCTATTTATATATTAATAATACAAATTTGCCACCGTAAAAGCTAAGGTGGCGTAGCTTTTACTATTAGTAATCAAGAATGTCGTAGGACATTCTGGAATATTCTGAAAA
>JAJLXS010000056.1:0-88005 GCA_030571355.1 Maudiozyma serrabonitensis | reverse complement strand
TATAGTGACACTTAGTCCAAAAATATTGTAAAGAGATAATTTGCAATAACGGATTTAAACCAGCAATTGTAAAAGACCAGCAACAAAACATAAAAATTAAAAAGACCAGCCATCTATGCTGGTGAAGTGTTCAAAAGAATTATGGCATATATAAAGGCCATCATTGTAAAATAATAAAATAATTCTAGTTACTTAATTTTTAGATTATATAATTTAAAATAAACGATCAATTATCATATTACAAATATGTCCGAATTAGAAAATACTAACAAGCTAGAAACTTATGAATCAAAGGAGAATGAAATCTCCACCTCAGATTCTCTACAGTTTAATATAGTTGAACAAATATATTTTATGAAGACAAATAATTATATTTATTACCCCGATACTATTCCGTTGAAATAATTATTAAAATACTAATAGTGGGTGGTAAATAAAAGGTTATTACCATGGTAAAACAATTATTGTAAATATTATTAATTTTACAGTACATAATTCCATATCACTTTTCTTTTTTTGTTTACGGAATTACACTCATCGGTACATTTACTATTGGGTTCTGAAGTTCTGAAAATTTAAGAATATTAATGAAACGTAAAAAAAAAAATTATAATTAAAATTTCTAACCACAGATTCAATGTGGGAGTATTTCATTTGATACTCGGTATTCAGTACTCTTAATCTCACCGTTGACTATCCTCTGTTTCAAATAAATCGAAGTTTGTAAATATTCATGATCGAAGACCTCATCTTACTATAGAAAAATAAGTAATCCAGTGACGATAATAATATTTTGAAAACGTTATATTTACTAAACGATAGTACTCAATTAAGGAGGAAGCCAAAGAAAAATTAACCCCAATATTAGAGAGCACCTTTATTTGATGATTTAAACATAATTGATAAATAAAAATGTCTTGGAGAGGAGCTTTACAACAGTATATAGACCATCCTGAAAGGTTCAAGACTTTGGCAGATCCTAATCCCGGATCTCATGTGATATATCATGATTCGAATGTTGTTCTGATTACAGATGGGTTCCCAAAGGCTGTGGAACATATATTAATTTTACCTCGAAATCCATTGTTATCAAAATCACATCCTACCACAGCTTTAACAGATAATGTTAAGCGTAAAATGGAACCATATATCGAAATAGCCACAGATTATATTGTTAAGCAGTTCACTAAGAAATATATTATTCTCGATAAAAATTTGAGGGAAGATTTTAAAAAAAAGTTCATTCAAATTGGTATTCATAGGGTTCCATCCATGAATAACTTACATATTCATGTAATTACAAAGGACTTTTATTCTGCAAGATTGAAAAATAAGAAACATTATAATTCTTTTAACACTGAATTTTTCGTGAAATGGGAAGATTTACCACTTCAAAATAAACCATCAGACAATAAACTGGTTGAGAAAGAGTATCTACGTGACCATGATCTAATCTGTTGTTATTGTAGAACGAATTTCACAAACAAATTTGCTAAATTAAAGGAACATCTTAATGTTGAATTTAGTGAGAGATTTGAGGGCTAAACCACGACAACCTTATGAATATATATTATTTATATTCTATGTGCACATGTAAACCACCATCGCTTTATATATATATATGTATGGGAAATATTAAATAGTTTAGGAAGAGAATTTAAACCTAAAAAGAATTTCATCATTATAGAATATATATTTTTGGTGTAAGCTAAAATGGCTTATTCTTCAACAAATCCCTCAAGAGCTCTAGTGGCCTTGTTTATTCTTCTTAAACCTTCATCATATCGGCTTGGTTCTAATATCATATCTGCTGTTAATCTTGATAAAGAATCAACTAATCTTTCCAATAATCTCTTTTCTTCTACTTTCATGCCAAGGTTTGAAAATTCTGAACCAATTAAAGTACCCTTTGTGACATTTAATAACTCCCTAATAGTTTCGATATTGAAATCTCTCATTTCTTTTGTTTTCCTTTTATTCTTCTTATGGCTCTTTTTGGGGCTTTCTTTCGTTTGCGGTTTCGGTGATATTTGAATAACACTAGATTTCACCTTCTTTGGAGGTAAGGTTGCTGGATGAATATCTTCATAGATGTTATCAAGATCAACAGTATGCATTTTTGATGGGGTATCGCCAAATAATTCTTCTTTAGAGAATTGACTCAGTGGTTTAACGGTGGAAACTGCTTTATTTATTGTTGTAAATTGTTGTGGGTCATGAATAGACAAGTTGTCCATTCTTTCGTTGTCATCCTCAGGTAAGAAGCTTGCTGCCGAGTAATAACTCTCGGATTTGTTTGTGGTACTTTGAAATGATGTTAGAGACTTGTGGCTATTTGGATGAGGTTGTTGCAGTTTTAATGCTTCATCCTGTTGAGCCTCAATAACTCTTTTCTCTGTCGGTATTCTATTTGCTCTAGGTCTATCTTTACTTCTTGGTGGTACCATAGGGGACATAATTATGTTATTCATATCTGTTACTACTTCATCTTTTTTATTAACTCCATCTTCATTCAATGATTCACCTATACTTGAAGTAATAGAGCTGTGATCACTCACTTCGATTATATCAGTGTTATCAATATCGTTAATACTCGACTCCTTATAATGTGAATGATTTGGATCGCGAATATTTAACGATATTAATTCCCTTTCTGTTTTCTCTACATCTACTTCATCATCTGTGCCAGAATCTGAACCCGTTTGATTTCTTTCTTTCTCTAAATTGAGATGTGAAGGTATACTCGTATTTTCTTTTGAACCATTTGAAGTTACAGTACTCTTATCTGGAGAATCTGTTATTGTAGCCACAGGTGTATTACTTCTTTCAGTGATGAATGTTGGTAACCTTGAAGCGTAACTTGTCTTTCTTAGATCATCTTCAGTTGGGAAATTTGGTAATAAAGGTTTCTTATCTTCATCACTATCACTAGAAGAAGTTACCTCTATATTATCAATATCGTTTTGATTCAATGCAAGATTAGAAATTGTTTCATGTATATTCAAGGGTTGAACCGTGTTCACTTGATTATTATTTACCCGTATCACTTCCATAGCTTGATTAACTACCCCTGAATAATCAGAAACTGAACTTGAACCTTGATAAGGTGAAAAAGAACTCACTGAAGGTGGCATAAATGAACTTCTATTTGGTGCCCTTAGGGATTCCTCACTGTTTGGTTGTTGATTTGAAAGTTGCAATAAGTCCTCATTAGACTGTATATCATGGAGAGAATCGATCATTGCCGAAAGCCTCTGAGTACTCGAAACATCTGGCGGGGATGTCTTACGTTCCATCACTTGTCCTGACATTAGTTTATTCTTCAAAATTTTCCTTTCTCTATATTTGTAATAAATTGGTATAAACCCTTCTTATTGATTAATAATTGTATTTCTTCTGGATCAACTATTTCTTTCAACGATATTTACGAGAACAATTTTAAATAAACAAATTTTATATATTTTAATCATACTTGTCTCTTACGAATTATTAATAATAAGAATAACAGATTTGTTGCCTTTTGGAAGGGGCACCCTCACTCTTTTTGCCTTGCTTGACAACCAACGTTAGATTAGAAGTTTGCTGTGATTTCTGTTTTGGAAAATTTCAGTTTCAAGTTCTGCAGGGTGATGCCCATGATTACCCGATTGGGAATAATGTCAACATACTAGAAAAATTATATATTTAATATTGAAAAATGTTTTCTCCTATAAATACATAGAATTGATCATGGTTACACTAGCTTCTGCATGCAAGTTGCTAATAAAAGAATTATTAATTGTAATCTTGTGTGTGTGGCACACTGTGTGCTGTTCATCTTTGAGTTACTGGTGTCTCTTGCTTCTTGTTCTGTCCGTAGATTCGTTTATTCATTATTTGTACCTCTATTCGAATCCTGGTTGTCCCCAAAAAACTTGAATTTTTTTCTTGAAAAATTAAAAATTTCGAAATTTTTAATTTTCTTGTTTGTTTACTTTAAAGGAAATAGAATCATTTAACATGAAATGAAGGATATACAAGTAATGAAATTCCATTTTAAAGTGGATTATTGATCCGACAGGGAGATCAAGAATTACTGTTTTGCATTTACTGCATTTAAGTTATAAACTAATAACTAATAGAAAATTAAAAGAGATATCATTTTTCGGTTTAGTATGAATAGAGATGTGTTCCCATTGTTGGATGTACCGGAGATTGTGATGTGTTTAGAAAGTTGCGATTTTACACTAGCTACAGAGGATGAAATATCAAAACCTACATCTGCATATATTATGAGTCTCTACGAACAAATTATTAAAGGGTTTACTGGGTCTTTATCGGATACAACGCTTAATGATACAACAAAGAGAATGGTAGATGAAGAAACAAGATTATTAGCTCCGACTTTAAGAATAATTACATTAAATAGGACTTGTTATAGGTTCTTTAAGGATATAGGTGTTAATGATTTTGGAATGATGGATTTAAAGAAACCCGTATTTGAACGTGTAAGGCGGTTATTAAGTGCCGTTGTTAATTATGCTCGATTTAGAGAAGAAAGAATGTTTGATTGCAAAAGATTTATTGCTACAATGGAGATGTTATTAAATAGATTAAGATCAAAATTCGATGATTATAATTTATTAAAACAACAAACTAATGATATTCAGGATTTGATTGGTGATTATTTACAACAAGTTGGAATAAATATTAATGATTTAGATGGTATAGAATTTGAAAATAAAATAGATGAAGAATATAATAAATTAGAAGAACATAATAAGGATTTAGAATCTGAATTGAAAAAACTCACATCACTGCAGGAAACATTTTCCATTGATTATAATAATTATAGAATTGAAAAACAGAATTTGTTGAAGGGACTTGAATCTGTTGGGTATAGATTAATTGAATTAGATTCAAAGAGAGATAAATTACAAAAAGGGGTTGATATAGATATGGGAATATTAATTGAAGAAATAAATAATTTGAAGAAGGATATTGAGACAAAAATGTCAGAACAACAGGAGTTAGAAAAGAAACAAAATAATTTACAAATCTCTGCAAAAGTATATGAAGATTTTATTAATGAATTATATGACCTTTTAAGAATTCTATCTACAGATCTACATGATTCTCAAAGAAATGAAAGAACATTAATAGAGATCAAACAGCAATTAACAACACAACAAGAAAATTTGAAAAATGTTCTATCAAGTACAGTGTTAGATAGAATAGCAATTTTTGATGAACAAATAAAAATTAATCAACCTGAATTACAAAACCTTGAAGAATTGTTTAATTCACAGCATCAAGAATTCGAATTGAAAAGGAAAGAAATATCTGAACATTACTATCAGGTGATTCAACCAAAACAAGAGGAAAGTGAGGATTATATTAATCGTGTACTGATCAATGGGAAGATAAAAACCACAGAGAAAATCTTAACGGAGCAAAAGGCAAGTTATGAAACTCAAAGAAAGCAATTAGAAGAAGAATGGGCAATGTTAATAGACTGCATAATTAAATATATGGAAGATCTATTAAAGGATGTCAAAGTAGTTTAAACATTATAACTACAAGATACATACCGTGTAATATTATAAAAATAAATATATAAACGTAAATATTTTATTTAAAATTGGGCTAATACTGGGTATTTAAAAAAAAAACATAAAATATTAATATAGTAATAATTTGTCTAATTATATTGTATATATGTTGCATTTTTATTTACAGATGCATCAAGATCCCCGTACCCTGGTATTTATAATCACTGAGCTTCTACTTTATAAGTACCTTTATCAATTTCCTCATATAAAAATTTTTGATCTTTCAATTGTTTCCATTTTTCATGTGGGATTTCCCATTGCGATTTTTGGGCCACCAAAGCAGCCACATCATCACAGTAGCCCAATAAATTCAAATCAAACTCTGCATGTCTTACCGGATCTCTATTTATTAATATTTGGGGGACATGGGCTGGAATCATGTTGACAATCTCCGAGACAGGTGCAACTTTCAAACTTGTCCCTATGCATATCAACAAATCACACTTTGTTATATCTTTACGTATCGTCTTGTGGAACTTGGACGGTAGAGCTTCACCGAAGAACGTTATATCAGGTTTCAATACACCATACGACTTTGATACAGGAGCAGAACTATATCCTCTATCCAATTGAGACTCCTCGTTCTCTTTAAAGGTCATTGTTGGAAAATATTCTCTTCTCTTTTGATAGCAGTAAGGACATAATGGTAACTCTCTCTTACGAATATTTTCGAAGATATGAGATCCTGGTAATTGCCAATGACAAGTAATACAGGATGCAGTAGCAAATGAACCGTGACATTGTACTAATTTATCTGCCTCTATTCCAGCATTGGATTCTAAATTATCAATATTCTGTGTGTAATTTCTCAATAGTTTTCCTTTATCCTGTAGCATTTTAATAAAACTATGCAAAGGAGAGTAAATATTATCTGGAGGCAGGACCATGTGAGCGATATTATAAAAAATCGATGGATCCTGCATAAATATATCCATATTAAAGACATCCTGCGGATCGTCGAGTCCTAAATGCTTTACTTTAGAATAAAACCCTTGAGAGGATCTGAAATCGGGAATCCCCAAGGATGTTGAAACACCAGCCCCAGTTAAAACTAGAATGTTTTGTGCACTCTTCAGTCGTTCAACAAAATGATCTACTGTGTAGAAATTTGTTAGTCTTAGTCTTGTTGACAATACTTTATTTATTGATTTCTGTAGATCTTTAATCAATCTTACAACATATTTCTTCTCTAAGGGGTCGTCTATATTATCAAATGTCAAATCCTCTTCCTTAGTCTCCTTCACATCTATCAAATGTTCATTGATTCTTTCTGCTAATTCACGATCTTTCACTTCAAACCCCAGGATACGAATCAAACAATGGATATATAATGAATTTAATTCCTGTGGAAGGTATGCATCCAAAAAATTTTGAAGACCAAAATGTTTCAGATACCTTCTGGCACTCATCGTTGCTTCACGGTCTACTTCTGGATAGATATACTTGTTACTGTGGCGATCTCTCCCTATACGTAATGGTTGTGCCTTAGGTTCTATTTCTAGTTTTTTCCTCCCCTCATCCTCAGTTTCTAGGGGTCCCACAGAATTTCGAATCATCACATCTGAATCCTCTGAAGATGAATTCTCGTTAACTGGTTCATATTTTAACTTCTTATTTGGAACACTGTCATCCCTTATGTTATTCTTTACAATGGGTACCTCATCGGATTCATCTTCTATCGCAAGTGTTCGTTTACTAGACACGGTGTCGCTAATTAAATCAGTCATTTTCACTGCCTAACTAAAAGTTTTAGCGCTAACTATTATTAGTCGAGTGTTGCACCTACCCAAATACTATTGCTTATTGTTCTCTTTACTCATGAAATAGATCATTGCAACCATTCACAGTTTATATAATTTTGATAAAATCTTCAAAATTTGAAAAATTTATTTTATTACAATCTAGTCGTACAAGGTGATAAATATTTTGATATTATACACATTAATAGTCAAAATCATTATTTTGAGTCGTTTAAGGGATCCATATCTTCTTCGTGACCCTTAAATGCGATGACAGTACATTGGGCTTCGTATCCTGGAATTTGAATGTAGTCAATGTCATGGGACTCCAAAAGAGTTAAACTTGTGTTATTCTTGACAAATGTGTCAGGTTCCATTACGCCAACAAATACTGTAGAAATATTACCATTGAGAGCTAAGATCCGTTGTACACAAGGATCATTACCACTCAGCCTTAAGGAACATGGTTCCATTGTTGTGTAGATGATACTTCCTGGTGGAACGTCCCGTTGACCTGTTCTGTCGAAATACTTTTCTAAAGCACATTGCTCGGCATGTGTATTACCTGGCAATTCACGAGAATAGCCTGTAGATAACACATTTTTACCATTGACAATAACAGCACCAACACTGAATGCCGTTGTAGTCGGTCCACACTTGTCTGCCTCCTTGATCGCCAATTCCATGTATTTGCGATGAGGTTCAAGAGCCCAATCTGGAAATTTAGTTCTATAGCTCCATTTTAATTTACCTGTTGTAGGATCCCTAGCAGTTGATTCGTAACGATACGCATGTAACCAAAGGTTCAAGTCATTTGGACCTGGTTCTGTGTAAAGCTCTGCGTCACATATGTCACATTGTTTGTTCAACAACCTCTCTCCATTATCATTTGGATAAAACCAACTTTCAGCCATATCAGTCTTCCCAATCAAATCTAACTTCCTAGCAATCTCGCCAAATTCTGTAACACCGCCTTTACCTAGTTCCGGTCCCCAGATATTTCCATTTGAATATAATGGATCATTAGCAATTGGGTATCCCAAATATTGCAAATGAACGCGAATTTGATGTGTCCTCCCTGTTAATGGTTTACACTTAATAATACTAGTCTTACCATCGTAACTAATTCTGTGAAACACAGTCTTTGCAGGTTTGGCATCCTTGTCATCTATATTGCAAACCGCATTTAATGCAACCCTCGGATCGATCGATCTCACAGGTTTCTCTACGACAACTTGCTCCACTGGGAATTCTCCAATGACTCTTGCAACATACTCTTTACTGACCTCTCTAGATTTCAATTGATCTCCCAACTCATCTGCTCCATGAGGGGTCTTTGCCAGAAACATTAGACCACTTGTCGGTTTATCCAACCTGTTACATGGATGTACTACAATCCCTTTTTCTTTCTCAATGATCTTTGTGATAGTATTAAACCTGAACCTTCCAGTTGGATGTACTGGGATACTGCTTGGTTTATCAATGACCATAAGATCATCGTCCTCAAACACAATCCCTATTGGTTTTGATGTCACGGGGGGTTCATGGCGATGCATCTTATGTGTAATTAAATCACCATTCCTCACTATGGTCTCTAAATCTGCCACTTGACCATTGACTAGGACCTCTCCTTTGGCAATAGTTTTTCTGTAGTAGACTGGTTCACGATCACGGAACTCGCTCGTGAAGATATCCACTAGTTTCATATCCCTCCAACGTTCTTTGCAAAAAGTCTTGTAAGTAAAATAATACGGCTTGATCTTACGCAATGGCCCATCAATAACAACCTCGTAGTCTGGATCCACTTGCTTGTTCTTAGTAGCATCAGTACCAACTAGTTTCAGTTTGAACCCATTACGGTCCCTCAACTGTTGCTGTTCGGCATACGAGATCTTGTTATCTTGTCCTCTCCTCTGCTTTTTGGTCTCAATAGCCTTCTTGGCACGACCAATTTCCTGTTCTAAGTGTATATCAAACTCGTTCCTACTCATTTTGATCACAGACCTATTCTAAGGTTGGTCTTCTTATAATTGTTCTGGTAGTTTAAAAATTGAAAAATAATTTTTCACTTTTTATATTCTTATTATATAAATTTTTTATAAACGATAAATAATATTAAGAGAACTAGTAGATACCATTGGACCCTTAGGGAAACCATCCAACCTATGTACCCAATGACAGTGTCAACAGAGTCACTTATGTAATTAGTTGTAGTGGATTGCGATGTTATAGTGTGCCGAGGATAATACAACTCAGGTAATTTGGCCGTGAAATTTACTGGTTGATGATCACTGAACACTAAAGGTTGCTCTCTCCTAAGTGATAAATACTTGGTCTCCAGTTTATGATCGTAACTGGAAAATAGCACTCGATCACACCATGAAGGTACTCGCTTTGGATTGTATTTGTTTGTATCGTCCAGCAAATACTTGAAAGTAGGCGGGAATGCAATTGGTGACTCCTGAAAACCATCAAATATCGTTCCTCTCCGTCTTAAAATATTGAGCTCATCTATTTCTTGCAATATCTTTTGCCTTGTCCTTGAATTTGAATAATCTGTTGAGTCTACGTCGTATTTTTTAATATTTCTGAAATTGAGATCTCCTAGGAAAAATGCATGTGATTGTTGTAATGAAGTTAATTGGAATTGATTACAACACATTTTAACAATTGCATCTTGATCTTGAACTCTTAACTCCCTGTTCCATTCACCTTCATTGGCTGCAAGGTGACAGTTCATAAATACAAAATTCTCCCACTTATCGCCATCTAGTAAATTCATGTGGATAGCTGTACCACCTTTCAAGTTTGAATAAAACATTCCTCTCGAACAATTAGCTTTCCTAATATCTCTTACCTGCAGGGACTGTTTTCCGATGATTACGGTACCGATAGCACCTAAATTCGATGTCGCTATGACCTGAAACTGTTCTTCCGGGAACTGTAGTTGTAACAGGGATATGGCCCCTTCACCAATCTTTAATAATACAGTGTTGACTAACTGATCAAAGGACCCTTCCCATATCTCTACTAATTCTTGAAATCCCATCACATATAAATCTAGGGGTTCTGAATTCTGTGGGATCAAGCACCCCAGCACCGATTGCATTTCCACTCTATCATCATACGGGAAACATTTCCCACAATTAAATGTTGTTATTGATACCTCCTTCATTCTCTTATCGATATTCTTATGATTGTCTTTCTTTTGCGAGGGATTCAATGTGAACGTTAGTTATATTAATATCATCTATTTATTTTTTCAGAAGTTTATTTAAATATATAAGGGGATTATTTAATCTTTAAGAAATACAACTCACTTCCTTGAACCCATGACATCGGCCGAAGTAGACACCACAAGATCGTGCAGCTTTCGAGGGCCACTAGATGCAATAACACCCTTGGTTAGGAGAACTCTACCGTTACCGAAATCTAAAGGAACGTCATTAAACGCATCTGTATGTTGACCACCGGCCTCCAAAACTATTACATTACCGGCACCATGATCCCATATCTTTTCTTGGTAGCTTAATTTAATTGGTAGACGCAAATATACATCTGCTAATCCCAGGGCCAACAAACAGTACTTGACTTGTGAATCTAAATGCAAAGATTGAGTAATCCCAAGTCTCTTCTTGATTTCATCCTGTTCATCATGGGATGAGTGAGATTTCTCTACACCTTCCAAAGAAACCATTTCGTGGGTATCCTTCAATTGTCTTACATGGATTGGAACCCAAGGTTCTTGTAAAGTGTTAGTGGTATAGAAGGCACCACATCCTCTTACAGCCCTAAAGATATAACCAAACGGTTCATGACCTGGTAAATCCTTGGAACCGTAGTTGGCAAGTGTCAAATTTGGGCAACCAATACAACCAACTTGAGTCACACCATCTACTACAAGCGCTAAACACACAGCAAATTGTTCACCTCTAAGGAACCCCTTTGTACCATCAATTGGATCTAGACACCAAAATCTCCCAGTTCTTCCACCTTGATAATCACCAAAATCAATTACTTTACGGACATCATCCACGCTCTTCAATGGGAATTGTTCATTTTTGAAAGGGATTGCATCTTTTGTACTGTTATATTGTTGGAAATTTGTTTCATTGTCATTAATAACCTTTAAAATCTCTGCTAGGAAAGTATCATCCAGTCCTTCTGCAGTCTCTTCACCAACAACGTGATCTTCTGGGAAATTGCTCTTAATAGCATTAATAATTACAGTTTGGGCCGCAAAATCACCAATAGTCACTGGTGACATATCAGATTTGATCACAGTAGAGGATTCTCTATGGGCAATCACTTGGGATTGAACTCTCTTAGTCAATAGTGAGGCCAAACGGACAGCTTCTGTAGCAACTTGTAATTCTTTCTCAAACATCCTTAATGATTTTTTGTATCTTCAATTGGGCTTTAATCCATAATTAATATATAGGAAATGAGTTGAATTCATTCTGGTTCACTTTGCATCTTTCTCTTTTATATAGTTGGAATATATATTTCCCAACGTTTGGACGTCATTAAAGGAGGAGCGTCCCCATATCACGTGAGATGAGCAAATAATTATGGAGTTTTCAATAGAAAGCTAATAATGTCAAGGTATAGTTGAAATGACAATATTGTGTCATATTTATACATCAAAGAAGATAATTACAATAATCAGTAGATTCCAAGAGTGAAAGAAAACTCCAAGACTTACATACAAAACTTCAATACCAGCCCGTGATTTCTTAATGGTATATATGTCTACCAGGTAATTATAATATATAATGTATTGAGCCAATCTTGTCCCATTCCATAAAGGGAATGTGACTGAAGGAAAACAGTTAGCCATAGTAAACAAATACCGGTAGTCACACCCTTCAAATATTATGAAAGTCCAACTTTGCAGTTATTTAATACACCCCTCTTGTAGCCTGAACAATCTCATTAAGAACTACCAGGTACGCCATACGCTCACGAACCACAACTCAGTAGTCACATCTACATGACCTTGCAAACTACATCAACCTTTTAACCTTATTATATGTCTCCTGCCATTCTTTCTGTTTTCGGTGCTTTAAATTTCAATTTGAAGTGAAAAATTTTCTTGCAGATTACGATGGCCGATGCGATGAGCTGAAAAATTTCAGTTTAAAAAGAAGAAGAACTGATGACTTTAGGTCCTTTGAAGAACTTAAATAGGTAATAAGAAAGGTAGCAAACAGAACAATCACGATGGCTACAGTGACTACTTATAAACGGTCTAGAGATGATAGTGACAGTGACAGTGATACAGATATTGCAAATGAGCTGGTGATGGGGTCCAGCAGTGAGAGTGAGAGTGAGAGTGAGAATGGAAGTGACGATGGATCTGGAGAAGTGGCCGATATCATCGAGTATAGTGATAATGAAGATGAAGAAAATGCTCAAAAGAAGGCTCCAGTGGCTAAAAAGAAAAAAGATATGTCGTTTCCTGTGTTGGAATTATCTGATACTGAAGAGAGCAAAGGTGCTGGCGACGACGATGATGATGTGAACAGTTATTTCACTAATACTAATGCCGCAACTACAAAACATAAGAAAGGTAGTTTTGCTTCTTTCGGTCTTTCAAAATTCATTCTAGGTAATATCAGTCGTAAGGGTTTCCGTCAACCAACTCCTATCCAAAGGAAAACTATTCCATTAATTTTACAGAACAGAGATATTGTCGGGATGGCAAGAACAGGGTCTGGTAAGACTGCAGCGTTCGTCTTACCAATGATTGAGAAGTTGAAGACTCACTCAGGGAAGATCGGTGCGAGAGCTGTGATTCTATCACCATCAAGAGAACTGGCAATGCAAACGTTTAACGTGTTCAAGGAGTTTGCTAAAGGAACCCAACTGAGAGGTGTATTACTAACCGGTGGTGACTCCTTAGAGGACCAATTTTCTATGATGATGGGGAATCCTGATGTTATTATTGCCACACCAGGTAGATTCTTGCATTTGAAAGTGGAAATGGATCTGGATTTGAAAAGTATTGAATACGCTGTATTTGATGAAGCTGATAGATTATTTGAAATGGGTTTCCAAGACCAGTTGAATGAACTACTTGCAGCATTTCCCTCAACAAGACAGACTCTTTTATTCTCTGCTACATTACCTAGTTCGTTAGTAGATTTTGCTAAAGCTGGTCTAACTAATCCAGTGTTGGTTAGGTTGGATGCAGAGTCCAAGATCTCGGATAACTTAGAAATGTTGTTCTTATCCACGAAGAATGATGAAAGAGAAGCTACTTTACTTTATACCCTACAAGAAGTTATAAAGATTCCAATTGCTACTCCTGAAGATATAAAAAAATTTAAAGTCGCTACTGATGCAATGAATGATGAAGATGAAGATTCTGACGACGAGAAGAAGGGAAACAGCAGCAAAAAACACAGAAAATTCAAGAAACAAAGAATGCCCGCTGCCAACGAATTACCCTCTGAGAAGGCTACAATCTTATTCGTGCCAACACGTCATCACGTTGAATATATCTCACAGTTACTTAGAGATACTGGTTACTTGGTATCGTATTTATATGGTACTTTAGACCAACATGCACGTAAGGCTCAATTATACAACTTTAGACTTGGGTTGACCCCAATCCTGGTTGTGACAGATGTTGCCGCCAGAGGTGTTGATATTCCTTTGTTGGCCAATGTTATCAATTACTCCTTACCTTCATCATCGAAGATTTTTGTCCATCGTGTTGGTAGAACTGCTAGAGCTGGTTCTAGAGGTTGGGCATATTCGATTGTTTCAGATAATGAATTACCATACTTATTGGACTTGGAATTATTCTTAGGTAGAAAGGTATTATTGCCACAGATGTATGATACTACTACAAATATTTTAAAGAAAAAATGGATCGAAGAAGGTAAAGAAGAACTTATGTTTAAACCACCTCCAATCCCTTACACCAAGCGTATAGTATTAGGTGCTTGTCCAAGACTCGATCTTGAAGAATGTGGTGATCTATACAAGAATATTCTAGAGTCTAATTTCGATTTAGGAGTTGCTCGTGGTGTCGCTATGAAAGCAGAAAAATTGTATTTCAGAACTCGTACCTCTGCTTCACCAGAATCTGTCAAGAGAAGTAAAGAAATTATCAGTTCTGGTTGGGCTGATCAAAATATAATGTTTGGTAAGAATCCTGAGAAAGAAAAACTTGATTTCTTAGCTAAATTACAAAATAGACACAACAAGGAGACAGTTTTTGAATTTGCTAGAAATCCCGATGATGAAATGTCAATCTTTATGAAGAGAAGACGGAAACAATTGGAGCCAATTAGAAGGAAAGCTGCTGAAAGGAAAGAATTACTTGAGAAGGAAAGACTTGCAGGGTTAACACATAACGTTGAAGATGAAATTCTAAGAGGTAATGACAATGAAGCAGGTTACACTGTCTCACAGGAAGCAGTAAGCCAATTTGAAGATGCTGATGTACTATTAGAACAACAGGAGAAAAAAAGTCGTAAATCTTATAAGGATCCTAACTTCTTCTTAAGTCACTATGCTCCTGTCGGGGCCATTCAAGACAAACAACTGGAACTTACAAGTGGTTTCACAAATGATGCAGCTGATGCAATGTATGATTTGAATAATGACGATAAGGTTCAAGTACATAAACAGACTGCTACTGTAAAATGGGATAAGAAACGTAAGAAGTATGTTAACATGCAAGGTATCGATAATAAGAAATATATTATTGGTGAGAGTGGACAAAAGATTGCCGCAAGTTTCAAATCAGGTAAATTCGATGAATGGTCCAAGGCTCGTAAACTAAAACCATTGAAAGTTGGGGCTCGTGAGGATTCTGTACCATCTAACTTATTATCCGATCCAACTGGTAATCGTAACGGTGGTAGGGGTGGTAAATTCAAACACAAGCAAATGAAGGCCCCACGTATGCCTGATAAACATAGAGACGACTACCACAAACAAAAGAAGAAGGTTGCAGCTGCCATTGAAAGAGGTGCTTCTGTAAAGGGTTACAACGATAGAAGAGCTCCTAGAAACGAACTAAGATCAACATCAGACATCCGTAAGCAACGTATTCAACAAGAGAAGAGACAAGCTAAGAATGCTCGTCCGTCAAAGAAGAGAAAGTATTGATAAGTTTTCTATATCTGTTTGATCCCTTTTTATAATTCTTTTATTTATAATTTTATTCATCGCATCGCATATCTTATAGTTAAAATTTGTATATTAAAATAAAAATAAAAAAAAACACATTTCACTTTTAAAGCATTTGGAACAAAACACTGACAAAAGTAAAAATTTCCCATAGGAAACAGATAATGTCGCAATTAGAGGAAAAACTTGGTTTGTGTGAGGACCTTGAGATTATTGAGGATGCTATAAGTCAAAGATTGGAGCGCAATCCAGAGTTGTATTACTCCAGTTTGGACAAATTGAAATCGCTTTGCCATACAAAAATTCATTTACCTTCATCGAAACATATAGTAGAAAATAAAATATACAAGACTAGTAAGCCACATAGATCATCGAAGCAAGTACAGGCTCAAATTCATGAAATCAGGATATTTCTTGATGATTACTATAGAAAATTAAGTGAATTAAACAAAATTTCAAAGTTGCCACAGAATGAAAGTTCAACGGAGGATAAACTGGACCAATTGAAATTTCAGATAGATAAGATCCAATATAATGATAAACTTGTATCAAACCTGGAGACAAAGATAAAGGAGTATGCTATGAGATCGGGACCCACGACGATTCTTTCCATTAGGGCAGCAGGTTTCCGTATCAATGATGTTTTTAATAGAGAAGAGCAATATGGTGAGTACATGGATTTGGAACCCTTGCATTCAGAATGGTTACAAGCAACTAAAAATACAGAATGTACTTTACTTCAATATATATCTCAATTTGAATGTTTCATAGATAAGGAAGAATATTTGAAGAAACCACCAATGGATCGTAAAAGCCCTAGATATATGAATTTTGTGAAAAAACTGTCCTTATATGTCGAGGGATTTTTCCATCGAAAGTATTGTATTATTGATAAGACTGTGGTAGCTAGTCATTTGCAACGTGATTTCAAAGATTATACGAATTCACCTCTAAACCCCAACGATTCACGGTTATTTTGTGTTATTTGTTCGAAACATTTTAAAGGTGAGGCAGTGTTTGAAAACCATACAAAAGGGAAACCACACTTAAAACAACTGAGTAAAAGATCAAACGAATTATTTGCAGAGTATAAGTTACATCGATACATGTCCTTACTTCGTAATGAATTCACTAGCACCAAGACTCTTGTTGAAAGAAAACAGGCATTCACGGCACAGGAGCGGATGGAAGAGATCAAAGAACTTGATAAAAATTACAATGCCCCCACTTATTCTCCACATGGTGATGACGAAGGTAATTTAGATGACAGGACAGAAGGGTCTAAAGATAAAAATGCTGCTGCAACTGTTGCACTTGAGATGCCTGTAGGGCCTGATGGTGTTCCAATGCCCTTCTGGCTATACAAGTTACAAGGCCTTGATATTAACTACACGTGTGAAATCTGCGGGAACGAGTCCTTTCAAGGTAGGCGCCAGTTCTTGCGCCATTTCCATGATTCAAAGCACCAGTATAGATTACGTTGTCTTGGAATTGAACCATCAGCCACATTCAACGGTATAGCGACAATAGGAGAAGCTCAAAAACTGCAAGAATCACTCGGCAGTACAACAATCAATACGAATGCTACGAAACCAACCAACAATACATCTCTGGAGGAAGTAGAGGACCGTGAAGGTAACGTACTCTCTCATGAAGACTTCCTTGAATTGCAACGCCAAGGTTTGTTATAGATATCATTTCCAACGACCGCTATTATCTTTGCAACGCAGAGTGCGAAAAAGTTTCAGAATAACAAAAGAATCGCTTACTTGTTAAAAGGGGCAAAAGAATAAGAGAAGTTAACCATTAAGCTTTTGATAAAAAGGGACAACAGAGAGTTGAAAAACTGAAAGAAAGAAAGTCAATTGATAATAATCGTGTTATTTTGATATCTGAATACTAATAATAAGAATGGATCCTCATAGCCCTATTGTTCTAGATCAAGGTACCGGTTTTGTTAAGATCGGTAGAGCTGGGGAGAACTTCCCAGATTTTACATTCCCATCTATTGTTGGGAGACCTATCCTGAGAGCAGAAGAACGTGCTATTACAACTACACCTTTGAAGGATATAATGATTGGTGATGAGGCTAGTGATGTGCGTTCCTATTTGCAAATTTCATACCCTATGGAAAATGGTATAATTAAAAATTGGACTGATATGGAATTACTATGGGATTATGCCTTCTATAATCAAATGAAAATACCAAATACCAGCAATGGAAAAATTCTTCTTACAGAACCACCAATGAATCCCGTGAAAAATAGAGAACAAATGTGTGAAGTAATGTTTGAAAAATATGATTTTGGTGGGGTCTACGTGGCGATTCAAGCCGTTCTAGCGTTATATGCGCAAGGTCTATCCTCTGGTGTTGTTGTCGATTCAGGGGATGGTGTTACACACATTGTTCCTGTGTATGAATCGGTTGTTTTGAACCACTTAACTAGAAGACTTGATGTGGCTGGTAGAGACGTCACTAGACACATGATTGACCTTTTGTCACGTCGTGGATATACTTTCAACAGAACAGCAGATTTCGAAACTGTGCGCCAAATTAAAGAAAAAGTTTGTTATGTATCGTATGATTTGGATCTGGACACTAAACTGGCTCGTGAAACAACAACTTTAGTTGAGGATTATGAATTACCAGATGGTAGAATTATTAAAGTCGGCCAAGAGAGATTCGAGGCTCCCGAATGTTTGTTCCAACCAAATCTGGTTGATGTCGAACAAGCCGGTGTAGGAGAATTGTTATTTAACACAATTCAATCTGCAGACGTCGACGTGAGATCATCATTGTATAAAGCCATTGTTTTGTCCGGTGGTTCAAGTATGTACCCCGGTTTACCTTCCAGATTAGAAAAAGAATTGAAACAGCTATGGTATACCAGAGTATTGCACAATGATCCTTCCAGACTAGATAAATTCAAAGTGAGAATCGAGGATCCTCCAAGAAGAAAACATATGGTGTTTATTGGTGGTGCCGTACTGGCTAGTATTATGGCTGACAAGGATCATATGTGGCTATCTAAACAAGAGTGGCAAGAAGGTGGTGCACAATCCATGGCTAAATTTGGTCCAAGGTAATCTTATAAAACCCACACCATCCTCTCATTCATGAGAACTTAACGACACTCGACCTAGAGACGAATTTGATATATTAAACCATATATAAACTATATATATACCACTCTTCTTCCTAGCGAAAACTTCTTAAATATACTACTAATAAAAAAAAATAAGAAATAAACTAAAAAAACAATCCTAAATATTAAATGCGGTATTACTATATCTTAAAGTGAGAATCCCCAGTGGTAATCTTGTACCGATGTAATTCACCGTGGCAATTTAAAAATAATATAGCGTAGCCTCCAGTCTTGTTATTTCTATCGTAAGGCATATAAGTATAATCCATCCCAATAATATTAAATAAACGAAATGCGACATCGTCGACTCCGCAATTAATACCACCACCATGACGATCCTTCATTGTATCCTTAATACACTCATCTCTACCATCTACTGGTCTTTGAGGATCTTGTGGTTGCCATCCCAATATATATTCTTGTCTAAATGAAAGTATACCCTTGTACTCCGTTAATCTCAATAAGGACACTAGTCCCAATTGAGATGCTACAATAATACAATTCAATTCTTTTATGAGGCAAACAAAATTAATCCTATTGAGTGAGTCAATAAATGAATGTGGGATACAAACCGTAACCTCATTAAGTGGGAAAATTTCGTCCTTATTGAAAGATGTTATTATTAATGGAAACAATTTCATCAGGAGAATACGGGATTCTGTAGTTACTAATAAGAAATCATCGTCGTTTATTGAGTCAATTACTTGTTTTTCATTAGTTTGTTGTACTTTTGGATCCTCTTTTTTCAAGTCCATATACTTCATTAATTTTCTCACTTTAGAAACGTGGTTATGTAAAAACCATTGCCCCTGTTGATCATGTGCAAACTCTAATCTACGGTTCAAACCTTCGTCATCATTTTCATCAAAATGACTGTCTGCTGTCCCAGCAGAAAATGTTACTCTTGATGGAGTTATGTCATTATTATTGCTACTATGGTCTATACTCGCAGAAGCCAAAATTTCTTTGCTTGTCTGTTCGTCATCATCATCATAATCATCATTACTACTCTTTGTTATAAGTGGTTTCATATCTAATGATAAAGACAATACTGAACTCTGTGATATTACTGACGGTCTGATATCTATAACTCGAGGATGTGGAATTCTATGAAACGCTGACCACCCATCTCCGGAACACCTAGACCTGGACTGCCATTCATATGTCATGTCCTTAAATTCCCTTGGAGAATAACTACTTTCCCAATCATCTCCTTCTTTTTGAGAGGTTACAAATCTAAAATTAGCATTATTCATGGGGCTCACTGACCTAGAATTTACGGAAGTAGTTGAGCCAGATTCGGGTCTAGTACAATGTTTAATTAAGAACCCATTGTTCCATTGTTTTTCATATCTATGTGTGTCTGTTCCACTGAAACAATTTTTATAACTTACTTGATTATGATTATCTAAGTAATAGTGTGCTATGGGGTTTATCCTCTCATCCAATTCTACTCTCTCTCTTGATCTTAGTTCCGTCCTCTCATTTAATACCTGCCACGCAAAGCCCTCATGATTACCCTTTATTAAAGTTGCAGAATCTATATGTCCATCTATATCAAATGTGGTAAATCTCAAGTTAACATGTGTATCTAACATTCCTGCCATGCATCTCCATATCAGATTCGAGGTTGGAACTGGAATCTGTGTAGTTAATGTACCGGGACCTAAACGATTAGATAGATATAAGTTTGGTAATTCTCCATTGAATATCATTGAATCCATTGCTGCTGACGATATGATCGATTGTTTGAAAAAATTTTTGAAGTTCAAATTTAGCAATTCAAACATCGGTACAGACAAGAAGTCAGATCTCATCAATGGTGTTACAGTCCATGCCATTTCATCAACTAGTTGCGTATCCAAATGAATCACATCCAAATTATTTTCAACAAACCTGACCTTAATCACACTGATGGAACCCTTCACCGTGACATATGTTAATGTGACATACCCCTGTGAATCTAATGAACCTTGAACAAAATTCAGACAGGGAACATTATGAGGTGTCGATAAATTTCCTGAGATTGGCACATCATCATCATCACCATATCTGAAGATTGATATCCCAGGCCTATTATGACCAATGGCAACGATAGACACCGTTGAGCTTAACTGGATGATGTCTACGCTCCAAGCTCCCTTTGAGACATCTAATATTGTAATTGGGAGGACTGCATACTTGGAACGAGATCCATCTTCGGAGCAAATTTTATAACAACAGTCTACAGAGCTATTTGTATCGTGGAGTATCCAGTGTGATATATCAATTATGACTACAATCCCCACTTCTGTACATACGCAAAGAACGTCTAAAGATTGGAATCTACAAATCTTCATAAAATTTACACGAAGCCTGTCTGATCTCATAAAAAAATCAGTATCCAGTGATTGCTCAAGTACCATTCCGTCTGGATACCCTGCAAATAGTAGATCAAATACGCCAAATGATTTATGAGTTTCCATAACATCCCCATCAATCTCATCATCCATCTTAAACCTTCGAATCTCGGAACCGACTGCAACAATAACCCATTCTCCATATGTACATAACAAATTATTACAATAATTAAGTAATGGAGTCTTTGAATCGGATAACCTATATGGTATATTACGACGCTCAACTTTCTCAACTACTAGTTTTTGATCATTTGGCAAGAACATGGTAGCTGGATCCTGTATTCTTGTATCTGACCATACTGGTTCAAAATCACCCTTACCTTGGGTTCTAATATATTCTAATAGCGGTTCTCCATGATCCGTTGTAATTATGAGGTCCTTGTTTATTGAGAATGATTCTAAATCATTATAAAAAGCTTTAATTCGGTAAAACGCAGCAGATGGTAGAAAGCACGTAGGATCAGGAAACCTTCTATCGATGTAATAATGTCTTATCTTCTTCTTTTGGTTAATTTTAACGTTGTTTAGATCATTTATCTCATTGTACATATCAGCATCGTATGGTAACGAATCAGTGATTGCCACCTTGTAAGCGATGCGATGTATCAAAAGCCAGTTAGCAAATCGTTCTTGAAGTGTATCACTATCCATGACTAAAGTAGAAGTAGTTTTAGACTCCAATTATCACAACATATATGCTTATAAGTAGTTCACGTATAATCTTTCCTATTTTTTATTTTTTTTGAATAATGTGCCTCTTAAGTGGACCATATATGAATATAATTTAAATGGTTTTTCTTAAAATAATAAACCTTAAAGCTTTTCTTTCTAAGACAATGCAGACTCTGTGGAAGAATAATAATGATTATGATATATACTTATTATTACAAAAAAGGTTTCTACGAAGACTATTTGTATATAGTAGAACTGCTGTAGATCAATATCTGACCTCATATGCTCCTGATTTGGAAATATATTTAATCCATTTGATTGTGCGAGTCGAAACCATAGAATCTCTTGAAGGTAGAACATTGAAGAAATGGATTACAAGACCGGAATTGCTGAACATCAACAACTCAAATTCTAGAGAAATTGGTGGTCTAGACCACTGTTGTAAAGAGAGTTCGGTAGTATCCTTTGAGCATACAGTAAATGCGCTCAACATATTTTCTGTAAGACCTTGAAACTTATTAAACTTCCATAGCATGACGTTCTCTTCGGGAATGAATTTACACGAACCATTTGTAACATTAATCTCGCAATCTATTGTCCCTGGTGGTACAGGAACCTTTAATTGCACGTCTGTAGCTGACAACTTTGAAGGAAACAGTGATTTGAGATTAATTCTAAAGTCGACACCGCAAGAATTTGGACCACCTCTTGGAGACGTCATAATAGTGACAGTGGGACTAATCTTAAATGGTAGGTTGAGATTCGTAGATACGTGATACTTCATCAACTCTAATGAACCTTCTGGTGGTGTAAAGTTTACTATATGCTCTTGCTCGAATTTATCAAGATCGACACATTGATGGAATTTACAATTCTCTAGTTCTACACTAGTGGCTGCTGATGTCGGTATAGACTGTGTAGTTTCTGCACCACGAGGCATTGTTCTACCTGCCATAGAATCGTTTATCCCAAATTGACAAATTGGTTGTCCCTGTAGATGACTTGTCAGGTCAATAGACCCATCAACATAAGATTTTAATATGGAGCCGTCCTTTGCTACTAAAATATTGATTCTTTCATTAACATATAAGACCACTTCATTCTTACTCCTTTTCTTTGGAGACACACTGGTTGACAATGTCCTTGTGACATTATTCACAGCATTAGGTTTTAAAAAATTTGGGAAAACTTTAGATCCACTGCTGCTATGATTATTATTATTATTATTATTATTATTATTTTTGCGTGATGATGTACTCTCTTCTGTAATTAATTCAGGTCTAACTGGTTTCTGTGACATTTGTTTCACAATTGAGGTCAATTCAGTGTCTACAATAACACCAGTCTCCAGTAAAATTATCGATAGGGCCTCATATGCAAGCATGAATTGTTCCTTTAGGGATTCGCTATTATCGATAGCATACATTGCCAAAATAGAGTTCAGACTGTATAAGAATTCCCATATCCTAGCGGAATTGGTATTATTTCTGTTGACTGTCACTAACCACATATTATTGGTGGAACGAATATAATGAAATGTGGTAGATCCCAATGTTAGAATAGGCGATCTCACATCGAGACTGTTGATTATTTGGATCCTAAATATATCAGCAATTGATCTCTTGATCGAACCTTTGTAAAATTTTGAAACTACAAGCTCCCCACGAGGAGTATATATCAACACTGCACTAATCATCTTTCTGAATCTGATTCTCTAATGATATCGGTTATCGTTCCTTTTGTCTTCTCTTCTAGGTGAAGGAAATCATCTAGTCGTCCTACCTGTTTATTTATATATATATATATATAGCAATTATTCAAAGTGAAAAATTATTATGCATGAACCGATTGGGGCAGTCGCGTTACTTAGCGATAATACCAAATAAGAACTCATAGAAACTTAAACAAATGAAGCACGGATAAATAGTTTAGTATAAGATTTCTGTTGGTGATCGTTAAGTGTTATAGTTCCTGAATGGGTACCTCTTAAGATTCGATAATATGTTTTATCTAAATACGCTAAATAAATTAGTAAATAATAATTGTTAGTCTAAATTATACAGGGAAAATTTAGGTCTTTCAAAAGAAGATGAAAGAAATGGAAACATAGTTCTCTTAAGTATAGAATCTGTTCTACCAATAAGTTATTACTAATTCTGGCCTCTTAAAGTGGGATTATTCACTTCTTCCGACTTAAACTGGTGAAAAATCTTTTAACAGCCTCCACAGCAATCTGTGCAATTCTATCACCATCACCACAATCTGGATCAAAGGAACAAACAGTCAATGAACGAGGTGTTGTATACTGTGGAACCATACCAATACATTCTAAAAGTTCATTTTCATACATTCCACCTTCGGATGGAAAGTCATTAACTTTACCATATGCAGCGTCTAAACAATCCAAATCAATATGAACCACAGCAGGGCTATAATCATTCTCTTGTATTTGAGTTTTAAACTCCTTAATAAAATCCACTTTCTTGGTTTCATCACCCCATATAACATTCATATTAGCATCTGTAACACGTTTTTTTTGAACTTCATCACAATCACGAAGACCACAATAAAGAAACTTGTCCAGTTTGATAGGTTTAAAATAGGGTACTTTAGACATATGAGCTTTCCAACTTTCACCACGCAACATAGATAATCCCATAGCATCTAAATAACCATTGGTATTGACATCTGGAGAATCTAAATCATCATGTGCATCAAAATAGATAAACCCAGGATTTTCTTCTCTCAAACCGCATGCAACACCAGCGGTAGCCATACAATTCCCTGATAATATCAAGGGGAAAGTGCCATTACATACTGCATTTTTCACTGCTACAGATGTTCTGTTCAAAATTTCAAAACTTTTCCCAATTTCTCCTTCATATTCATCAACTCTTGGTATTTCTACAATATTCACATCATATCCCAATTTCTCTAGGACGTCAACGATACCAAATCCAAGAATCCTATTAGGACCATTACCCACACGGAAATCACGTTGACCTACATGGTATGGTGAGAAGATGATTGTAATTTTATTCATTGTAGTTTATATTTCTATTGTTTTAGTATTATTTTTTCTTTCCTAAATGACTAAATATGAAATTTTGCCAGAAAACTTAGACTGAAAAAAAAGTAAACTAAGAAATACAATTGTTCTGAAAAAGTATGATTTTTTATACGATTTGTTGACTCCAATAGTTTGTAAAACTGGCATGCATTACGCATCCTTGAAATCATTGCCTTAATAGTTATGCTCGGTCTAATTGTAAGTGCTTAGGTAATACAGGGGATGAGATGCCCAACTGGAAAAAAAAAAGATCATCAAAGTGATCTGTAATGGTTTCAAGGGGAGGAGGGAGAGCAGAAAATAAAGAAACTCAAACAATAGAAGTTGTCACCTTTTTAGGTCAGATAGGTGTCAGACATTATTTAGTGGCTTTCTTGTAATATTTGATGTGTTAATTATTTTGTTTGTTTATTAAAGTTGTCAAATTGATAGAATATGACCTTGTATCATAGTCATCAATCGTTAGATTCAAAAAGTTAAATATGTATATATATATATATGTGTGTGTGTGAAACCTTGTGTAAAGGAGAGAGAATAAATCACAAAACTGTCAATGATTATTACTACATGATATTATGTAGTAAACTGGTTGCAATTGTTAATATGTACATCCAGTTGTTGATTTTGGAGGATAACGGTAATGCATTATTACTACTGGAAGTAGTAGTTGGAGCTGTTTGAGTACCTGCTTTAAGGTATTTTATTGCTCCTAATTCTGGAATATCTGCTAACATGGCATTCACAGAACTTGAAGTTAACTGCTCATCAAAGGCAATTTGAGATGATAAAAATGAGACAACGTTCCCGTTTGAATCAAAAACTACACCACCTGTTACAGTAGTATTAATTGGTCTATCAAAGGAACCATAGCCGTTCCTATTTGTGAACATAGTTCCGAAATCGAGGGATGTAGTACCATTGAAACCTTGTAATGTAAGCATAGAAGAATTCATCTTAGTAGCATTAGCTGAAAAGACTTGGAATTCACCACAGCCTTGGAAAATACAAGAACAATTACTTTGAAAACCAGATTCACTTATCACTCTAGGTTGTGAATCACTACTTAACCAAATATTTGGTGCATTCAGGTATGAAGTACTATTATCACCCATTGTGTCTGTTGGCATAGAAAATTCAAACAAAAACATCTTAGTGACCCCACCAAACCCATAAAATGCTGGAATCCCACTACGGTATACACCACATCCACCATTAACTTTAGATTTAGGACAAGATACGTTTGAAAAAATAATATATTCGACATCTGAAAGAGCTTGCATATATTTACCAGGGGCAGTGTTTGCCTTTTGTGGTGTTCTGGAATCTTGACCAATATAAGTTAAAGCTTTACCTAAACAATCAGAGTCATCCCCTTGATGTCCTAAGAAAGTAATATTTTCCATTGTTGGAGAATCTTCTGTATTATCGAAGAATGCAGAACGATTCCAATTAGTTGAAGTTGAATTATTACCAATGGTGAAGTTACTTGAAGTATAATAGGCAAATTTAGATAATTTTGTTGGGCCTCTAACATGAACAGCTAAATATTCATCAAAGGGAGCATTTTTACCAGAAACCCATTCTTTATTTTCTGAAAGTTCACAATAGCAATTTTTTTTACCATTATAAATTTTACTGATAGGATTGTAACTAAAATCATACCCTACTCCAGAAAATTGAATCTTACCGGAAGAACCTGTAGTATCAGCGGTAACAATTGCAGAAAGTATTGAAATTGAAGCAAATAAGATTGAACTTTTCATCCTTGGTAGATTTTTACAGTAGTTACCAATTATAGAAATATTAACGATTTTAAATCAGTTAAAACCAAAATATAGTCAAGATGAGGTAATAATTCTACTATATATATCGTATATATATACATATATATATAGCATCAAATAATTTTTTTGTATCAAGAAATAGAAACTGAAATGGGATGATCAAGATAACAGTATATCTTATGCATATAGAAACATTCGGCTTATATGGTAGGATATCTAGAATAAACGATGGCTGCTAAAAGATCCCTATTTGTTCTGTGAAAAGTTGAAATAGTCAATTATTATACCTCGTTCCTCTTTACTTAGATCGGTTCTCTGACCTAAAAAATCTAACAGACTATTTATAATAGAGAATAGAACAACTCCTACCAACGGCTCTCCTTCGAGCAACATTTAACCTTACAGCAACTGCACTCTGCGTACTGTCTGTGAACTTTGTTGTAATAATGCTAGGTACTCTGCAATAATTAGTATATTTTGTTATTGCCAAATCCGGATATTCCATAATTTAGATTAAGAGAAATCTCCGTAGAAGCGGGAAAACAATTTCAAAGAAAGGTTAAATTTGTTGGTTATTGTTTTGGCTGCAAAAATGCATAAAAGAAGTATAAATTGATGGTACGAGGGATGCAGTGGGTTGCTATTGTTGTTTCATGCTAAAAGTAGAAACAATAATAGCAACCTCGAATAAGAGGGACTGTTCAGAAATCATCTACTCAATATCAACTGATATCTCGTGATTTTGATATAATCTGCAGCTGAAATTAATAAATCCTTTTCATGAAATTTGGTTTTTATTACCTGAGTGTAGGGATTGGAGGGGGATGCAAGGCCAAAAATTTTGATGCCAAAAATTGGGCGCCACCTAATGTTTATTTAATAGGTTATAGGATTTGTTAGAGACCTTGTGAGTAAGTACCTATTTTAACTATATAGAATTATACGAGAACTGACCAGATGTAAATTATTTCTCTTAAACATCCAACTATTCACAAATTTGGCTCGCATGTCTTGAAGAATTGTGCTTTGCTTATTCATAAATATCCAACAAATGATACAAATATTCTTGAGTCTACGTTGGCCGTAATATACATTGAACACATCATAGGCACCAATCTTTGATAGTTCCTCACAATGAGCAATTCATATCAGATGGTATATAGTGATCCGTTACAATCAACAATTATTACTCTCTGGTTGAACCTAATCTTCTGCCGAAACCAAGAGCTCCAGATAAGGATTCTTGTTCAAATTCTCAAAGAATGTCTATTTCTAAGTTTGAATGATGTCCACTAAGAAAATTAACTAACGCAAATGCGGCGTTATCCATCAACCGCTTTCTGTAATTCTCGTATATCGTTTTTAGCATTGAAAATGACCTTTCTGCATTTACTGATGTGACTGAAAAAGAAAGTAAATAATTCATTACAACGAGGAGATATACGTGGTAACTCATTGATCTGTTATGTTTCATGTTTCAGCTCGATATGATCGTAGCACCCACGTCGATGCTCGTATTCATGTTTTGAATACGCACAGCAGTCACCATATTTCACAAGCAACAATTCCCTTGCTACCTTTCTTAACTCACTATCAAAATTTTTCTCATCGACAATGTCATCATCGCTCTGAATTGTATCTCCTTTTGGTCTCCAACAGCCAGTGCTGTGATACTCGGTATCATTTTTGTTTTGCAAATTACAAAGACTCATTATAATATCCATAATTTTATCCGTGGGATTATAACTTTCACCAAAGTGACCTTTGAAAAACGTACCTACATTAAATTCTTGTAAGGGAAATTAATAATCTAATGCTAAGAGGCAGTCAAAATTATTCCTTACCTGCTCTAAATATTTCTCAGCATGGGGAAATTGCTAGACCAAAGTCAGTAGTCAAATCGCCCATTTCTCACAACTTCTTGTTTATTTTTATCAATTTACCTCTGATGTGTGTCAAGAAAGGTATGTATACTGGGGACAAATTTACATTCATTAAAATGAATTTGATTCGTCATACAATTTTTAAATAACTAATCAACAATCTTGCAATCTCTAGGTCAGCGGGACTTGGGCCATTTTCTAAGGGTTTATTAATCTCCTAACATCAATTTGAGAATTGAAATATATCTTCATGATGTACCACGAGTACATTTAAAATGTTGTATTTAATGTTCCATCTTACAAAATAATATTCAGGGATATGTATTGAAACAAACTTGTCATACAATGCTGATTTATCTGGGGGCCTAAGAACTTCTGCGGCAAGTTTTATTAAAGTCGAGAACAATTTGGGAGACTTACCGGCTAATAGATCAATAAGCAGATCCAAATGTCAACCCTAGAACTATTGAACTTTTCTCGTTTGGTACTTGTTCACTATTCGTAGGTTCTTCTTTATCATTAATGAGTTCTTCATTCTCTGAAGTGACAGAGAGGCATCGAATAACCTTCTCACAGATAAAGTTAATAATGTGAGCCAGACATCCAACATGTCCTGTATACACTGGGTAACGAGGATTATCCTCTAACTAGGAAGTACAATGCAAAACTGAAGACGCATTATCGGTACATGTGCCAACCCAAAGTGCTTGGGTTTCATATTTTTCACAAGCACCTTCTAAGTACTTATTGTGGGCATCTTTAGTCTTCCATTCTGTTTAGAATAGTCGGTGATAAAGCTGACTTTTTCATTGAACGTGGTGAACAAATTAAATATCGCTGATGAATAGTCTGTTCTTTAGTAGATTTCTAGTCTTTGGCTCCATGCTAATATAAAAAGGCACATTTTTTTTAGTTTACGTAGGCGATTCAATAGTATATAGTCAGGCCTTTTCGGTCTATTGGGAATTAGGAAAGTACAAGGAGTGTTTAACAGATTATTATTTTTTAATTCTTCTTGAATAGAGTTCGTGAATCTGCCAAATAGTTTGAGCATAATATTCGAGCATATTTTTATATACTTTCCTGTTGGACTGTCAGAGAAATGAGACCTTATTGTTCCGAGAAATTGGACCTTATTGTTCTCTTATAGAGCGTGTCATCCCATTGAGAAAATAAATCAATTGGTGCCTGTACAAGTATATGATCTTTTTTAGCATGATCCTCGCATTTTCTAGCAACCCTTTTACTAACTTCCTCTTCATCACTTAAGGTTATATGTTCATTGCGCACACAATTTTTCTCAAAAACCTGACAGTATCAGTTTGTTTTATCATCTTCAAGTTGTGCAAATAGCTGTGGAAATATCTTCGAATATTTGTTTCTAGAGTGATCTTTTCCAGTTTTTCGACATCTATATGCCTATTTTTTTGACAATAATACCTTGCTCTTGATGATAGAACCATTTTCAATTGAGCAGTTATTGATTCAGTTGTTGTTTATAGAACAATCAACGATACTATAATTGTTCACAACAATAGTTTGATTTTTTCCCTTACTTTTGGAAATTTTTTATCCCTTTCTTCTAAGACCTTCCATCAGGTTTAATAGACGATTCGGAGTTTTCTTTTTAGGATCATTCATTATTTTCAACTTTCATCATCGATATTTATCAAATGAGCTGTCTCATTATCGGGTGCCATATTGTGAGGTTTATTGTCTTGATTTGTTGGCATTTGGGGAAATGATTAAGACGAATATTAATTTTCATGTATTGTAGTGTTTTGAAGTATGTCAAATACAGCTATCACGTCCCACGATATACGGTCGCATGTTGATCAATAATATATCAATAATAGTATATCGAAAGATGAAGATGACTATATGTCATTACTGTATATCATATAGAAGAAAAGGAGGCAATCAATCTAATATTATAATTAACCTATTATAAACTTTACTTACTTAAATTGATTCTAATTGATTGATTGAAAGTTGTTTTAATTCCTAAATATTAAATCTGGAGAAAACAAGACAGTATTAATACTATAAATATTTTTTGTAGATGTTGAATTTAACACTATTTTTAAAGAAATTTTTTTCATTTTTATCACTTTTTACTTTTTGTTTACGGGAAGCAACTTAAGACCAGTGTTTAATGTTGGTGCTAGAACCACTTTTTTCTACTCCCAAACCAAAAAGTAAAGCAGTTCAATTTCTATCTATAGAGAAACACATTTCAGCAAATATACAAAAAAGTATCCACGAGTTAAAACGATTCTGGGAATGAGTTAGTTTTCAATTCCAAATTAAGTTCAAAATTGAAGAGTAATTTCAAGCAGAGCATGTCAACTAGAAAATATATACGATAAATGATGTTTAAACTAGTTAACAAAGTCCATACAAAGATTTTTCGGCATCTTCACCGCCGTGCATTTTCGACATGAAAAATAGACAAATAAAAGGACAAATCGTTTGCACACCGTTGTACTCTCAAAGCTTGTGTGTTACTGAAGAGCCTCATATTTATATGCATCTTGGAAGGGCTGTGGTTTAACAGTTAAATTATACCTGTGTTTAATTTTAGAATCCAATAGTTGTCATATCTATTGTAACAGATATGTGTGTATAAGTGTAGGATAATCAAGAGAACTTTTTCTAATTTTATCACGCTACTTAAATTTTCCACATAAAAAAGGCAAGACCGTTATTGTATGTGCATTGGTTTAAATCCTTATTCTGTTTTTTCTCTCGTTCGTTGATAGTAATTAAAAAATAATTTCGGGGAGAAACATCATTAACTACATACGCGCATTGACCTACTAACGTTCTGATGCATTGTTAAATCAAACAGTGGTATATAGATGTTTTTGAAATGACGTTATTAATATGTTGAATGGTGGTTATTACTGAACTCCCCAATTGTTTGACCGTAAATCATCGAAACTAATAACAAGTACACCTTTTTCATATCCTTGATGTAATTATATATAAATAGATGATCGAACCAATAGATTAATATATAAACAATTTGTGTCATTTTTAATCAATTTATCACGTGATTCCCCGGGTTTCGGCTTCTTTTCTACTGAAAAAAAATTTTTCGAATTATTATTTTTTTTTTTTAGCAAAAAAAATTAATTTAATAAATTATAAGAAATTTGCGATGAGCATAAAATAGACTCATCAATAAATTAAGAAATAACTAAACTAAAAATCAGCAACATAACAAGAAATAACTCAACTAAAATGAGTAACATTGTGGTATTTGGTGGTGATTCTAATCCTGAGTTGGTCGCTAAGATCTGTGAAAGTCTAGATGTCAAGGCCTCAGAGGTTCATTTAGGTAAATTCTCTAATGGTGAGACTAGTATTAGTATTAATGAATCTGTTCGTGAAAAGGATGTCTATGTGATTCAAAGTGGATGTGGTCAAGTCAATGATGCATTCATGCAATTGTTAATTCTAATTAGTGCTTGTAAGAGTTCATCTGCATCTCGTGTCACTGCAGTAATGCCATATTTTTGTTATTCAAGACAACCTGATATTCCTTATACAGCAAAAGGTGCGCCAGTAATTCATAGACCACAAAAGGAAGGTGAAGCAAAATTAACCACTAGAAGACCAGGTGCTGATTCATCTTTTAAAAGTTTGAATAGTGTTATTAGATCTACAATTAATTTAGATAATCCACAACCTATTCGTGCACCTGAGTTAACAACATCAAAATCATTTTCAAGAATTCCAATGATTCCAGGTTCAAAATTACAAAATAGTCATACAAATGGTGATGCAGAAGATTTATTTAATGCACAAAATGCAGGTTATAAACTTTGGGTAGTTCAAGCTGGTACATTAATTGCTAACTTATTAACCGAGGCAGGTGCAGATCATGTTATTACAATGGATCTTCATGATCGTCAATATCCTGGGTTTTTTGATATACCTGTTGATAATCTATATTGTAAACCATTAGCACAAAATTATATTCAACATAATATACCAAATTATGAAGATGCTGTAATTGTATCACCTGATGCAGGTGGTGCGAAACGTGCAACAGCTATTGCAGATGCATTAGAATTATCATTTGCATTAATTCATAAAGAACGTAGATCACAATTATTAAAAGGCCCACCAGATGCTACATTAACTAGTGGTGGTACATTACCTGTATCAAATAGACCATTAGTATCACAACCTGGTACAAATTTAAGACGTAGTTCCAGTAGTTCATCAATTAGTTCAATAACAAGTTCAGAATCTTCAAAATTTGTTCAAACTACAATGTTAGTTGGTGATGTTCGTAATAAAGTTTGTATAGTTGTTGATGATTTAGTTGATACATCTTATACAATTACAAGAGCTGCAAGATTATTAAAAGAGCAAGGTGCAACAAAAGTTTATGCATTAATTACACACGGTTTATTTAGTGGAGATGCATTAGAACGTATTGCAGCATCAGAAATTGATCAATTAGTTGTAGCAAATACTGTACCACAACAACAAACTGTTGAACATTTAGGTAGTGATCGTGTTGATATTATTGATGTATCTCGTGTATTTGGAGAAGCTATTCGTCGTATTCATAACGGTGAATCTATCTCTATGCTATTTGAACACGGTTACTGATAAATTTTTAAAAAAAAAAATATAAAATAAAACCCTTTTTTTTTATACATGTATAATACTTAAATTCATTACTAAATAATAACATCAATTCACACACTATTGACATCGCATACACGTTTAATAAATAAAATAAAGAAAGGTAATACTATTATGATTACTTAATCACCACATCAATGTGTCATCGAGATACTATTGATGATGATTGACTACTTAAGCACGGTATAAATCATTTAAAATAATCGGAACTCCCAGTAAAAAGAATATTCTCATTTTTCGGTGGTATCACGACACCCAGACACCGGGAAGCGTCAATTTCAAACTTGCTTTTTTTGCTGTATGAAAACCGAACAGAACAACAAAAATGGGAAGCCCGCACTCTCTTCGACTTAGGGAAAAGTACAAAAAAGAAGTGACTAAAATTGGAAATGGGCTTTACTCCATATTAGGGTCACTGTGTAAAAGTTAGGGTTTTTGGAAGATTAATACACATAGTGAGACAGAATTGGAGAATAATGTATATTTTTATTAAAGAGAATATTTAATGAGTTGAATAATACATAGCGTTAAACATTAAAGAGTAAAGAGTTCTTCTTGTTGGTGGACTATATTGTAACATATAGACCACAGTATATACTAAACAATCAGTTAAATCTTGAGCTAAGCATCTTAATAAAGCGGTTATAGCTGGTAATCTTGTATTAATAGCAAATAAAGTTTGTAGTAACCTTGAAAATTTGTAAATTAATTGTGACACCAGATAATATATTATATATTGACACAACAATGATAAACAAAGTTGTGGAAGAGTATGTGAAACAGTATAATATAGAACGTTTTCAGGTTTCATCTCTTTTGATTTTAGTAGAGGTGTTGCTTGGAATGGGGTAATCAGATAGTAAAAATTGTTATTATTTGTATTACAACAACAAAAAAACAACAACAAAAAAAAATATGGGAATATTTAGCCGCCGAGTATTTTAAAAATTCATAAAAATTAAAAAAAAGTATATATACTCTTTCTTTCTATTCCATTCTCTTTTAAAATTAAACATGTAACTTAAAATATATATAAAGGAGAAAAGAGAGAGTGGAGAGGAATATAACTTATATTTTCTCCAATTGAGGTATGAACTATTAAGGATAAACTAAATATTTTAAGTTACGAAGATGGCGTCTTTTTTTTATTATTTCAGGTGTATAAGTATACTTTATTTTAAATGATGAAGAGTGATATTATTTAAAAACATTCATTTATAAATAAAATATTTGATAATGATTCGAAGAACAAGATTTTTGTTGGCCTTTAGATGTTAAATCGTTTTTTAAAGGATCCTGACATATTTTAAGGGTATATAATCAAAAGAAATTCTAAGTCACGTGCAAGTGTGGATTTTTAAAACAAGCCCTAACTTTTGAAATACTTTTAAACCCTAAAATTTGATATTTTTTTTTTTTTCTTTTCTCGGTCCGGTTTTTCTCCTTTTTTTGCACCAAAATGAAAAATTGAAAAAGACGAAGAAAGACTTTGAGAAAGTAAACCTTTCTACTGTTTTAATTCTCTTTAATAGTAGAAAATTAAAGCATATCCTCGTAGTTATCCGATTTAAAAAAAGGAAAGATTTAATTAACAGTCGTCACGCATTGGTACGAACAATTTTAAGTATATGAAATTTTTTGGACTTCTACGTTTTTCTCTCACCTGACATTTAATTAGCAACAATACATTTTGTTTTTGTTTTTCTCAAATTATCTTACAGAAGAGAGCATATGCGGAGAATGAAACTATACATTTTAATGAAATCTTCATTGATTATACTTTCCCTCACTAGCTGTTTTTTTTTCTGAAATTCCCTCCTCATCCTAGCCCCTCTCTCCTAAATTAAAAGTTATACCATCATCACCATCATTTTATATATATATATTGATTGATAGAAAGTGAGAAATATTAAGGAGTTTTTCTAATAATATTAGACAGTTCATTGTATTTTGGAGGCAAAATGTTATTATTAATATTGATTTCTTTTTTATTTTTTACTTGTTGTTGTTGTTTTCTTATAACAATTTTTTAATAAACAATCTCATCTCTCTTTTTATTTTTTATTTTTTTTGGATAATACATTATTGTTGTTATCTCTTCTTCTTTTTCTTTTTATTATTTTCTTAAGTTTTTATTTTATTTAAATGTTCTTGATACAAAAACGACTAATTTGTCAAAGAGTCATAACTCGTTGTTATTCATTTGATTATAAAACCTATATTCAAAGGAGACGATTAAAAAAAATTTATAATAAAGATATTAAGATGACTACACCACATGTACATCCATTCAAAAGAGTGGAATCAACACAATCAATTATTCATATGCATCGTCAACCATTTAATGTAACAGTTATTGGTTCTGGTAATTGGGGTACAACTATTGCAAAAGTTGTTGCTGAAAATACTGTACAAAATCCACATCTTTTTGCAAAAGATGTTAATATGTGGGTATTTGAAGAAAATATTGATGGTGAAAAATTAACAGAAATTATTAATACAAAACATCAAAATGTTAAATATTTACCTGGAATTGATTTACCACATAATTTAATTGCAAACCCATCTTTAATTGATTCTGTTAAAGATTCTGATATTCTTGTATTTAATGTACCACATCAATTTTTACCAAAAATTGTTTCACAATTAAAAGGCCATATTTCAAAGGATGTACGTGCCATTTCATGTTTAAAAGGTTTTGAAGTTGGCGCAAAAGGTGTTCAATTGTTATCATCATATATTAAAGATGAATTGGATATTCAATGTGGTGCTTTATCAGGTGCAAATTTGGCACCTGAAGTTGCTAAAGAACATTGGTCAGAAACTACTGTCGCTTATCAATTACCCGAAGATTTTAAAGGTGAAGGTTTAGATGTTGATCATAAAGTATTAAAAATGTTATTTCACAGACCGTATTTTCATGTAAATGTCATTGACGATGTTGCAGGTATTTCAATTGCAGGTGCATTAAAAAATGTTGTTGCATTAGCTTGTGGATTCGTTGAAGGTCTTGGTTGGGGTAATAATGCAGCTGCAGCTATTCAAAGAGTTGGTCTTGGTGAAATTATTAAATTTGGTCAAATGTTTTTCCCAGAGTCTCGTGTTGAAACTTATTATCAAGAATCTGCTGGTGTTGCAGATTTAATTACAACATGTTCAGGTGGTAGAAATGTTAAAGTTGCAAAATATATGGCAACAAAACATGTTGATGCATTTGAAGCTGAAAAAGTTTTATTGAATGGTCAATCTGCACAAGGTGTTATTACATGTAAAGAAGTTCATGAATGGTTAGCAACATGTGAGTTAACAGAAGATTTCCCATTATTTGAAGCAGTTTTTCAAATTGTTTATAATAATATGCCAATGGATCAAATTCCAGAAATGATTGATGAATTAGAACCATTTGAAGTTGAAGAAGACGATGAAGAACCTCCTGCTACTAATACAAATACAACAACTGTAAGATCATAATCACTTAAAAAAAAAGAAAAAAAGAGAGGAAGTTTCTTTCATTCTCTCTATTACATTATCACTCAATTTATTTTATTATCACGAACAAAAGCATAAAGATCAGCAATACTATTTTTTTTTTCCATTTTCAATTCTCCAGTTTTATTTTATCTCTCTTCCTCTTTTTTATCCATAGACATATCTGTATACTATTACATAAGCTACATTTTTTTTTATCACAATAGCATAAACATAAGATTAACGATACTATTTAATTCAAAATTCATCTTATACATTTGATATTTCATATGGAACTCTACCGTGCCCATCAACTGAATACCATTTTTCTTTTACTTTTCCAATCCCTGACTAGTTTACGAATATAATTGGATTCATACTTTTACATTGATGTTCACAGTGATCGTGATGAATAGTACAATAATGCTTGTATCGTTATTTAGCCTTGAGAGAAGTGAGGAAAGAGAAACTGCCCCGGTCACGTGCATCCCACGTGACTAGTCCAACCACCATTCATAATCTCTCCTCCTCTGCTTCTCTTCCCGCGGTGAGTCACTCCAGAATTACTTCTCTTGTTATCCCAAAGAGGTCAACCTCTTTTTATATGCACCACCCGGACACCGCATACTTCCGTTATCTTGTTGTATGTGTCACTCACCCATACACCACATACTATCTGCGTATCATGATTTTCAAATTTAAAAAAAATTTTGAACTTCTGTGCCGCGCCAGCACTTTCACTTAACGGTCACACTTTTTATGTTGCTCGCTTCTTTTGTCACTTAACACTCATGAAAAAGTATAAATACTCTCCGTTGTTAACAGATTAAATAATATTTTTTTTGTTTTTTCAATTTTCTCTTTTCTCTATTTCTTACTCTCTTTATAATTAATTTTTAAGGATTTTTGAGTCAGATACATATAAATAGTCATCATCATCAAATATTATCAATATAACCTACTATATTGTTAACATTTTTAATATTGCATTATAACATAGCATTACATCACATAAATTCATAAAATGTCTAAAGGAAAAGTTTGTTTAGCTTACTCTGGTGGTTTAGATACCTCAATTATTCTAGCTTGGTTATTGGAACAAGGTTATGAAGTTATTGCATTCCTTGCTAATGTCGGTCAAGAAGAAGATTTTAAAGCCGCTGAAGAAAAAGCTTTAAAAATTGGTGCTACTAAATTTGTCTCTGTCGATTGTCGTGAAGAATTCGTTAAAGATATTTTATTCCCAGCTGTTCAAGTTAATGCTGTCTATGAAGATGTTTATCTTTTAGGTACTTCCTTAGCTAGACCAGTTATTGCTAAAGCTCAAATTCAAGTTGCTGAACAAGAAGGTTGTTTTGCTGTTGCTCATGGTTGTACTGGTAAAGGTAATGATCAAATTAGATTTGAATTAGGTTTTTATGCTTTAAAACCTGATGTTAAAGTTATTGCTCCATGGAGATTACCTGAATTTTTTGAAAGATTTGCAGGTAGAAAAGATCTTTTAGATTATGCTGCTGAAAAAGGTATTCCAGTTGCACAAACTAAATCTAAACCATGGTCAACTGATGAAAACCAAGCTCATATTTCTTATGAAGCTGGTATTCTTGAAGATCCAAATACTACTCCACCAAAGGATATGTGGAAATTAATTGTTGATCCAGAAGATGCTCCAAATAAACCACAAGAATTACAATTAGATTTCGAAAAAGGTTTACCTGTTAAATTAACTTACAATGGTAAATCTGTCACTGCTCCATTAGACATCTTTTTAGAAGTTTCTTCTTTAGCTAGAGCTAATGGTGTTGGTAGAATTGATATTGTTGAAGATCGTTATATTAATTTGAAATCAAGAGGTTGTTATGAACAAGCTCCTTTAACTGTTTTAAGACGTGCTCATGTTGATTTAGAAGGCCTTGTCCTAGATAAAGAAGTTCGTCAATTAAGAGATTCTTTTGTTACACCAAATTATTCAAGATTACTTTATAATGGTTCTTATTTCACTCCAGAATGTGAATATATTAGATCAATGATTGCTCCATCTCAAGAACATGTTAATGGTTCAGTTAGATTATCTTTATACAAAGGTAATGTATTTGTTCTAGGTAGATACTCTAATACTGAAAAGCTTTATGATGCTACTGAATCATCAATGGATGAATTAACCGGTTTTGAACCAACTGATACTACTGGTTTCATTGCTATTCAAGCTATTAGAGTTAAGAAGTATGGTGAAGCTAAGAAAGCTCGTGGTGAAAAACTAACTTTATAAATGAATGTTTTTTAAATTACATTTATTTTAATATATATCATTTCTTTCTTTCTCAAATATAAAATTTAACGTGTATATCTAATTCAATAATCATAATAATATCATTTCATAATCTCATCATCATCAGTTAATTGTAAGTTATATATACGTATATATATATATATTGGATTTCGGTTTTTTTTTTGTCTGGCATATCGCCTCTATACAGAAGATAAAGGGAACTCGAGATAAAAAGGGACAGTGGCAAAATATTACTCGAAAGCAATTAACAACGAGAACAAGCAATACAGAACACTAACATGATGTACGAGGCTGACCATGAGGCTCCAATTACAATGCTATCCCTGGCTGATACGTATTTCCCAACTTTGACTCCAAAGGAACAAAAATATGCTCATTTTATGGCTAATGCATCCCATGCGGGGACAAGAATTGTATTAAGACAAGTCTCTCAAGAGAGTGAACCTATTTATGATTTACTTTTAACGATTCATCGTGGTATCAATGGTGTATATCCAGGTGAATCTCAATTGTATTTGGATTATGTGTCTCAATTTTTAGCTAATTTAGGGAATTATAAATCCTTTGGTGATTCAAAATTTATACCAGCATGTTCAATTGATTATATTTTTGAATTATGTAAACTTGCTGATATTGACATTGATGGATCAATTGATCAATTTTGTAAAATTAATTATCAATTGACAGTTCGTGAATTAATTAATGATGGAATCTATAAAGTTAATGAAGATATTGCATTGTTAGGATTTCCATCAGAAGGTCACGTTTCTTCTTATTATCTTGGAGAATCTGTTTCCTTAGATGACATGAAATTATTGAAACAAGAATTATTTGCTAAATATAAAATCTTACCAGAAAATACTCGTATTAGAAAATTAGCTTCCCATCGATTTGAAGTCCTAATAGCATCAGAGACTCTTACAAACAAATTACCAGTATCTGAATATCCTCATGGTATGATTACTTTAAATGACCATCATCAAACTCAAGTGACTTTCAAATTTGGAGATCATTCTCAAGAAATGGAAAATATTTGCCAAAATTTAACTTCTGCAAAGCAATACGCTGCTAATGAGACTCAAGCAAAGATGTTAGATCATTATATTGCCCATTTTAAGACTGGCTCGGGTTCCGAACATAAAGAGGCTCAAAAGTTATGGGTGAAGGATATATCACCAATTGTAGAGACTAATATTGGGTTTATCGAAACCTATAGGGAACCTTCAGGGATCATTGGTGAATTTGAGTCATTAGTCGCAGTACAAAACAAGGAAAGAACTGCTAAATTTTCTAATATGGTTCAAAACGCTCAAGAATTTATTTCATTATTACCTTGGGATCGTTCATTTGAAAAAGAGAAATTTAATCCTCCTGATTTTACATCAATAGAAGTCTTGACCTTTACAGGATCAGGTATTCCAGCAGGGATCAATATTCCAAATTATGATGATGTTAGATTAACAATTGGGTTTAAGAATGTTTCTCTTGGAAACATCCTAAGTGCTTCGGCCAAAAGTTCTTCTAGTCATCCACCATCATTCATCAAAAAGGATGATTTAGATTTGTTTCAAAAATATCAATCAGATTCCTTTGAAGTTCAAGTTGGTATCCACGAATTATTAGGTCATGGGTCAGGGAAACTTTTATTACAAACGGGACCTGACGAATTCAATTTTGATCACACCAACCCACCTTTAGGATTAGATGGTAAACCAGTAACTACGTTCTACAAACAAGGTGAAACTTGGGGATCCGTATTTGGTTCCCTTGCTGGTGCATTTGAAGAGACTCGTGCAGAGGTCGTTGCAATGTTTTTAATTACAAACCGTAAGTTGTTGGACATATTCGGGTTTAAGACCAAAGAAGACCAAGACAATGTCATATATGCTGGCTATTTACAAATGGCTAGAGCTGGTTTAATGGCTTTAGAATTTTGGGACCCTAAGACAGGAAAATGGGGTCAACCTCATATGCAAGCTAGATTTTCCATAATGAAAACATTTTTAATGCATTGTAGTAATAACAAATTTTTAACCATTGAAAAAGTAGGAGGAGACGATCTTCAGATCAATCTAGATAGATCTGTGATTGAAAAAGAAGGTCTGGAATGTGTCCGCGACTACTTGTTACATTTACATGTTTACAAATGCTCTGCTGACGTTAAACGTGGTTCCGAATTCTATATCGATAGATCTAACGTACCACAAGAACTTGCTGCCTTGAGGAATATTGTGATAGCTAAGAGATTACCACGCCGTCAATTCATCCAGGCTAACACTACTCTGAACATTGACACAAACACTGTCACAGTTCATGAGTATCCAGAGACGCCAATGGGGTTGATCCAATCCTTCCTGGAGCGTCAAACCTAGTTCAACTGGAAATCGCAAAAAATATACCACTTATTTATCTTTTAATATTTCTTTTATTTTTTTTATTACAATGATTTTATATAATTGAGAACTACATGACTACTATATTGCTTTCCTTATTATATTCGAACTCTTTGAATTCTCTCATATTGTATTTCGTGCGGCGGTTTCTTCGGTAACTAGTCATACGAGTACCTGAAAAATTTTGCCCCAAAATAGATAGTTTCATTATATAAGAAGGGAGACAGAGATCCAAAATAGAACTTGCAACAGTAACAGCCCCAAGAAAAGGATTAAGGTGACACAAGAAATATATAGAAAATATGACTTCACAACAAGATACCTTTAAGATATTTGTTCTGAGACATGGTCAAAGTGAACTGAATCATGAAAACATCTTTTGTGGGTGGATTGATGCAAGATTAACTGATAAAGGTAAACAGCAGGCACGCAATTCGGCACAATTGATCAAACAATATTGCGATAGTAATGATGAACCACTACCGCAGGTTGGGTATACGTCTCGTTTAGTACGTACGCAACAAACTATGGAGGTGATAATGGACGAATTGGCTTTAAAGGGTGATTTTTCAGTGATTAGTGGTGACGTTCACGCTTTAAAGAAAATTGAATTACCAGACGAACTCTTGGTTGAAGGTCAATTACCAGTATTACAGACTTGGAGACTTAATGAGCGTCATTATGGTGCTTGGCAGGGTCAAAGAAAGCCAAATGTGCTGAAGGATGTTGGTGATGAGGAATATATGCGTATTAGAAGAGATTATCATGGGAAACCACCTTTAGTTGATTTATCATTGGAGATGGTTCAGCCTAATGAAAAAGGAGCTGCAACAGGTTATGAGTTTAAAGAACCTAACAGAACAGTTAAATATGCTGCTGAAGATTCTGCAGGAGAAACATTACCAATTAGTGAATCCTTGGCTGAGGTTGTAACTAGAATTAGACCATTCTTGGATGGTGTTGTGTTGAGAATCGCCAAGAAATACAAATTCGATTCATGCATTATTGTGGGTCATGGTTCTTCTGTGAGATCCTTGCTAAAAATTATTGAAGATATTTCTGACCAGGAAATAAAGAACGTCGATATACCTAATGGTATTCCTTTGGTCATTGAATTCGATAAAAATGACCTAAGTTTTATCAAGAGTTTTTATTTGGACCCAGAATCTGCTAAGATTAATGCTGCTAAAGTCCGTAAAGAAGGGTTTGAGAAGAACCCATAGAAGATTAATATGCACTCCAATTATCTTCTCCCTCTTTTTATTTATGACCAGTGATAGAAATGATTAATGAAACAAAATTCTCGACGTCTGTGTATATGCTTATATACTTAAACCAACTTTTTCAACTTGAAAGACACAGAGATGTGTTGTAGAGCGAGATTTAATATATAATTTTGTTAATAACGTTTGCAAGATATTTACAAATTTTTATGAACTAGAGGTTTCGTTTAGTTAAACGACTAGTACACTTGCTAAGTGATCGTACTTCCCTATATAATATGAGACATGAAGTGTATAATCTATGAAGGTTTTCTTAATATGTGACTCTGGAGGTTGAGAAAATCGTTAACAAATAATTTCTTAGCCTACTGAATACGAAGAAAGGCAATAAGGAACTCTGAAATTGGTGTGTATGAGTTGGTTTGAGGATAGCATTAGGCTCAGCATTATATTAGAGTCCGAGTGAAAAATTTTCAGATAGAAGAGAGAGAGTTTGCATATTATGAAAAGCTGTGACGTACCCTTTTTGGAAATATTGGCCTTTTACCATTTTTTCGTTTCAACACAGACTATAGAAATTATGAAAATTACAAATCACGCTCACTATTCATGAAATCAACTTTTAATATAAAATGTATTGAATACAAACTCTAAGTGACCCTATCTATCTATGTATCTATAATGTGACTTTATTTGTTTTTGGTGTAATTCAATGCTGCATCCCAAAACTTCGTCTCAAGTTCACAGACATCCGCATATATATTTATCAGAGTATCGATGCTCTCTAATGGATATGTCTGTAACACATGCTGCATTAATCTTTCACCTTCAGCCATGTGATGACGATATTCCTTAGAGGAATAAACTGCAAGCCAATCTAAATATACAGGATCTGTAGTGGTAATATTATCTTCAACATGGTTCACCGCATAACCGTACCCCATTAGACATGGAGTCAAAGCAGCAATTAATTCTTGCCAGTTACCTCTCAAGGCAACATCGTTAAAGTATCGCGAGTATGCCTTTAAAGCAGGACCCTTGGTGATCTCTTCAAAATATGAATCATCTTTGACTCCAAATTCTTCCCGTAGTCTCTTTTTGTGGTTATCCATTTCTGTTCTAACACCGGCAACCATCATCAATTCCTTCTCCATATCATCCAATGTGGGGATCTTTGAAGCTACAATACAATGAACTCTACCGTAATCAACCAAATAAGAGTAATCTTGTTCAATGAAATATTGGAATTTTTCTTTGGCCAATGTCCCATCGGCAATTTGTCTAACAAAATCGTGTTTAATATAAGAATTCCAATGCGGTTTAACTTTCGGATGGTTTTGTAAGTATTGAGAGAAACTTTCTTTCATCAAAGGCATATCCTTTGGAATTACACTATTTGGTTTGGGCGGAATCACCTCTGTGGCACTGAAACATTCATCTGTTAGCATTTTCTCTAATGGGATCTCAACAGCGTAGACATGGTTGATTGGACCATTTTCTTTTACTGAATCTTTGGTAACTTCGCAACCGACAGAAACTGCATTCTGAACGTATTCAATACCACCGTAGACAGCTTGTGGCAACGAATAGCCACGAGCTAAATTTGATGCAATGGCAGACCCTAAGGTGCAACCAGTACCATGAGTATGTGTAGTTTCTGAATAATGACCCTTATAAACGATAAATTTATCAGAATCACCAAGGAGTAATACATCAGTAATATAACGATGATTATCTCCTTCAAGTTGTCCGCCCCAAGGAATATGGCCACCTTTAATCAAGACGTTAGAACAGTTACAGGCATCTCTAACATCCATAGCAAGTTTGTATAATGTATCTAATGAGTCAATGGTACGTTGTTCACCAACTAGTTTAAATGACTCTGGAATATTCGGTGTCAAAATGGTTGCAAAGGGGGTGATTTTTTCTTTGATCTCAGCAACTAGCTCATCGCCAGCTAAGGGAGATCCCGATGTGGCTACTAGCACAGGATCGACGACCAATAAAGGTCTTTCTGAGACAGGAATAGCAGTTATTCTATCATTTAAAGCAGCAATAGCATCCATTGTAAGCATACCGGTCTTAATAACGTCACATTGCATATCTCTAAGATTAGCCTCAAGAATTCCACTGACGATTTTCTTTGGGGTTAATTGAACATCGAACACAGAGACAGGAGTCTGGACGGTCAATGCAGTGATACATGTCTGGGCGTAACATCTGTGGGCGGTAATTGTCTTGATATCAGCCTCGATACCAGCGCCGCCACTGGAATCACTACCAGCAACAGTTAGCACAGTTGGTAAGTGCTCCGAACTGCTCAGCGTCAAATAAGGAGGTGGAGTATTTATAGTAATAGTTGAATAAGGCATCGTCAATGCTGTTTTATGGCCACCCATCAATGAACATTTCGGATCAGCATTATTCCAGACAGCTGTTGCCTTTTATATAGCTCATGGATTGCATTGCATCACCTTTCGGGATAGTAGGGTTATTAAAAAATTTCGAGCCTTGAAGGAACATTCGCTTAAAGGTCAGCTATTATTATGCGTTTTATATAATAATGTATTTACAGAAAAACTGTATATATACTTAAATAACAATAACAATAATAATATAGAGAAGAGACAGGGAGAAATCGAAACTAATAGATATCATCGCAGACTTCCCAGTTGTGAGTCTCTCTGTTCCTCCAGTACTCGCCGGTGAAATGCCAGTATGAGTCTCCTGTAGTTGGATGAACATCTCTAGTAAACCATTTAGGCGTCCATGGTGGCAGCTCACTGTCCTCTTGTTCTCGTAGTTTTTTTACAGCTCTTTGCTTATCTTCGAGTCTGTACTTCTCATCTGCTGCATCATCGTAACGACCTTCCTCCATTGCACGCTGGTCTGGTCTGCGACGGGAATCAGTAGGTGCTGTCCACTGTAATAATCTTTCATCATCATCGTTCAGTTGAATTGCGTACCGGGTCAAATTGAATGGGACTCCCGTTTGTCTCTTGTTGGCCTTCCAGACAAGGAATTTCGAGCCATCATAACGAGGTTCATTGGTTCCATTAGTTCCGGCTGCTGTTGTATCTAGTGGGAATTCAGTAGATGATGTGTCACTTCCATTAGGAGAGACACATTTCTTTGCGTAGATAGAATCGTTCCAATGACCACCAAGGACCCAACGCTTCTTCCCATCCTTATCAAATATTTCACCACGAACTTCATAGGCACCAGCCATGGTCCATCCACGAGCTTTGTAATACAACATACAGTAGTCTCCCGTAGTGTGATTATCAATTCTTGCTGAACCAACGTTATCAACTTCAGGTTTACCAACAAGAATACCAATGACAGAGTTGTCTGGTTTCATAAAACTATACACTTCTTCATCTGGAGAATCTTTATCATCTGGTCTCATATGAACAAACCATTTCCCCAAATGTTTTATATTGAACGAACGTCCATTAAATTTTGAATCGACATGAGATTCACCGTAGAAGTCCCAACGAGGTGATTCCCCCATTGTTGCACAAATGGGTGGATGATGCGATACTTGTTCAGTAACAAAGCGGAATTCTTGAGTTTTGTCAGTAAACTCAAAGGTTTCACCTAATAATGGATTAAATGGCTTAGCTACACGATTAATCGTGGAGGCGTATGGTGCTGCAGTGAATACAGCGACATACAACATTCTTAAAGTGGAGTCTGCTAGGGTTGAAGCATGAGTCAATAAGTAAGCATATTCATAGTCCTCAGAAACTCTCTGTAACATCGATGAAGGTTCGTTAAAAGATACGGGTAAGGCAATTTTTGTTAGATCCTTACCTACCATAGATTTTAGAACCCCCCATAAACTAACAGATGGTCGGTTGTCTGAGTCTAGTTTGACACGTGTTCTTGGTCCATTTTCATAACCATCAAATGATCTGTCACCATTTATCTCGTCTTTCTTTTCTGTTTGAGCAGTAGTTCTTACTGGTAGAGCCCTAGTATAGTCACGAGTTTCGGTGGTTGTATCGTTCTCTATCCCAGTTTCAAGTTGTTCAAGCTGGTTTACTGAACCATCATCTGCCTGCTCTTTCTCAGGTTCCACTTCGTTAGCAGATTCCATTTCTTCAGCATCGAAGAATTCGTCTACATCTGAATCATCTGCGGTGATATCGTCTTCCCTGTGGTTGATCAATTCAACTAATTGTTGCATGGTACTATCGTCTTTATTAATTGAGCCCTTGGTGTTATCATCTTTATCCATATCTCCTGTTTCAATTTTAATCCCCCCATTGGTAGTAGCTTGTTCCAGGACTTTACGTAGTTGTTTTCTTTCATCTTCCAGCCCGTGCAACTTTGTATCCTTCTCAATCAACTCTAATTCTAATTCTTTCATCGATTGCATCCACACATTATTAACATCGTATTGTTTTCTTAACATATTAATCAGTCTCTTATCTCTCTTTTCGGTGAGATCATTCAACTTATCGAAATTGTTATTCATGGTGGATATCGATTTGTTAACCGTTTCAATGATTTCACCAACCGTTTCTGTAGAGTCATGGTTTTCTCTTAATGTTTGATCACCTAATAATTCCCCCAAAGATGAAAGTTCAATAGCAATTGATCTCTTTAGGAAATGCAATTTTTGAGAGTATGGACCGTAGGTTAACTGGACATCAACACCATTATTAGTTGCGATATCATACATCCTGTTGTTTTCATCTTCGTCTTCTTCTTCTTCATCCTCATCAATTTCAACCACATCCTCAAAGTTCTTATCATTAAGTTTCGTTTCAGATGAAGGCAAATCATTTAAGTCTTCTCTTATGGGCGATGTTAATGTAGATACTATGTGTGACTCCTTTTCAAGTTTTGCAGTATTCAAAGAATTCTCGGTTTTTCCGGTTTTGATTGAAGCCAAATCATTCATATCATCGGCTGAGATACTGATATGGTCATTAACTGAGAGTTTCATTGGTAGATTCATTGTATCTTCGGCTCGTTGATTGAACTTAGGTACAGCTGGAGGTGGTACTAAGCCCTTATTTCTATCCTTTGCATATCTAATTGCACCTTGGATAGCCCAAACCCACCTATTTGTCTCAATTGGATGATTACCTTTCAAATGCCATCTAATCGTTTCGTTTGTACCACCACCTATTATTTCGAACTTCAATTTCTCAGAGGAATCCAAATGGATATAACAATTAGAGACATACAACGAACCACGGCACACATTTTGAGTATCATCTTGATCAATATAATATGATAATTTACCGTCACCACTTAAAATAAAATAACGTAACTTGTAACCTTGCGCAAAGTTCGTCCATTTTTTTAAATAACCTTTGAAGGTCGGTGCTGCGGTTAACCTGTTGTTAACTAGTTTCTCAGGTTTATGATTGGAATTGTCAATATTAATGACAGATTGCTCAGTTGCAGACTTGTCTAACATCTTTTTCAATTCCATATCTATGGCTAACTGTGTTGTTACATTAGATACATCAGCAGCTCCAGTACCTCCAGAACCCACAGATACCTCTGAAGCTATATCGGTTGTTGAAGCTGTCACCGCAGAACTTCCGGCAGCATTTTTCACTAAATCAACCGGCAACCTACCTTTAGAATCCCTCTTAAATGGATCAGCTCCGTGTTCTAGTAACCATCTACACATCATAACATCCCTTTTCTTGACAAATTCATGCAAGACTGTATCACCTGTCTGAGGATCCATACCGTTTATGTCTAGTAATTGGAAATTTCTCTGGTTATTCAAAATTGATTCTAAGTGTTGGAAATCTCTATTATTGAATGCAGTTCTAAATTCTGTCGCAATCTCTGCTATATATTGAGATCTCTTATATTGCATTAATTGAGCCACATTGATATTTCTGCATAACTCAAATGGCTGTAGGTTAATATCATTTGTAATACAGTCATTAATAGATGTTTGATCCATCAGGAGAGATACAACATCAGTTCTTGATTGATACGCAGCCAAGTGTAATGGCGTGTTTCCATTATTATCTTGCTCGTTTATATCAATACGTAATGAAAGTTTCTCTACTGGAATAACATCTATTGAGGGATCGACATTCTTAGTTATGATCTCCTTAATCAACAGGAATGGTGCCACTTGAATTGCGTAGTGTAAGACCAACCTAGATACTTGAATGACATTAGTATCGTCCACAGGGACAAATTGAGTTTTTACAAGTTGCAATAACTCTTCGTAACTGCCTTTCCTCAAGGCATCCAACAGCTTTAACTTCAACAGAGGTTTACTGACTATTTTAGCTTCAGTCTTCCCCGTTGTAGCTATCTTCTCAACCATTCCTTTTCTTTTTGATTTCGTATATTATAGTCGAGTTGGAAGTTCAGAGAAATAAAAATTTCTTGAGAATGTAGTGTAACAGAAGTATTTTTGTCAATGTGATTCAAATAACTCAACTAATATTAGGTTCAAGTTCAATATTATCTATTCTGATCTTTCTTCTTTTCGTATTTTAAGTGCTCTTTAATAGTGGATGTGAAAATAAGAGTTTTTTAAAATAGAATTTGTTTTAAATATAGCAATAATAAACAATAAAGCTAGTTCCGCCTATCTATAGAAGAAGGCCAACAGTTCAAAGATTATCGATTGGAAGAAGGAATAAGCGTAACGTCACAGTTGCAGATGTCTAAGACTGAAATTAAAGAAAGTGAAGAAGCTGATCCTTTGGAATGTCCAAAGGGATATCGTCAGGCCCACGAGATGAAAACTTCAAAGACTAATGAGGCGTTACCATCATCATCTCCATCTGTTCAATACCAATTAAAACAAGTAGTCGGTAAGGGATCATACGGAGTTGTATATAGAGCTGTGAATAAAAAGAGTAAACAGACTGTGGCTATCAAGGAGATTAATTACGATAATGATGAGGAGTTAAGTGAAATAATGATCGAAATCGATTTGTTGAAGAATCTGAACCACATCAATATTGTTAAATACCATGGGTTTATCCAAAAATCATCAAACCTATACATTATACTTGAGTATGCATCCCACGGTTCCTTAAAGAATTTGTTTGCGAAGAGACCTAATAAACGACTAGAAGAGAACGAAACAACTATATACATTAAACAAACGTTACATGGTTTGACCTATCTACATGAGCAAGGGGTTATTCACCGAGACATAAAAGCCGCAAACCTCCTCCTGGATGCTAACAACATCGTGAAATTAGCCGATTTTGGAGTTTCTACAATGGTAAACAATACGGCGATGACATTGGCCGGTTCTTTAAATTGGATGGCACCTGAAATAATTACGAACAAAGGTGCTTCAACTCTGAGTGATATATGGTCCCTAGGAGCTACTGTGGTTGAATTGATGACTGGGAATCCCCCATTCCATAACCTGATCGATATTAACATATACTATGCCATCGAAAACGATAAATATTATCCTCCTGACTCACTGCCAGATAAGTGCAAACATTTCCTAAAGCAGTGCTTCCACAAATCGATGTATAGAAGACCAACAGCTGCACAGTTACTAAGGCATCCATGGTTGTGCGATGTAAAGGAGACAGCCCCAAAACTCACAAGGGAAAACAAATTATCAAAGTTTCAAGAAGTTGATACAGATATGGATCAAGATTGGGATGCTGATTTCACGGAATCTACGGATACCCCAAGGAACAGTCTAACGAATTTCGTTGCTAAGAGAGCCTCCAATAGCGACCTCTACACATCTAGAACCTCATCACCGGCGAGACCAGGTGCCATACAACTCCATAGATCGCCGACAAGACCTCCTGTAAAACTAGGAAGGTACCTGTCAGGAGATAGTGACATATCTGATGAACTCAACAAAGATATAAATGAATTAGAAAATGAAGTTCCGGCTAGTGGATATTATTATTTAGAGAAGATACGATCAGGTGCAATATCGACTAAAGAGAAGTTACCACTGATATTCAATGACTGCAAGACAAGTGATATTGTCGAATGTTTATTTTTTTTAGTAAGTGATGAATGCGTAATAAACGATAAAATAGGTTCAATGATCCAATTACTTGAATATGATACTAAATTAAATGAGTCCAAGGTTAAAAATCAGTTCATTAATTACGGTGGATTGAACAGGGCTTTTGGAAATGAACGATTAATATCTACGTGTTTTTTGATAGAAAAGCCCAACTCGCTATATGGGTACCAATTTATGTTTCAATGTGGGATAATGAACCATATATCAAGTTATACCTCCAATCCACGGGTATACTTAGAACTTGTGTATCGTTATCTTGATGCAACATCAATCAAATTTTGGTATAATTGGTGTGCTACCAATTTAGATGCCACACTATTGGTGAATGAGTTACTAGGAGACAAAAGAGCCCAATCAATTCTAATTAAATTATCATCATTGGATAATCGTGTCAATGCAGAGTATTCTCACTGGACACTACAGACTATATTACCAAAGATTATTAATCAATATCCCCAACTCGACTCCTTAAACTTACATTGTATGTATATAGTTTTGAAATCCATGTCCTTGATGTTACAGACACCTTATAGTGATGAACTGGGGCCTGAAGATTCGAATACTCCAAACCATTCAGTCGGACGAACTCCCAGTGGAAATATGATACCCTCTGCCCAATCTAGCAGTAATGGTGGTTCTCCGATAAAACAAAAATATCTGAGAACTCTACAGACTCACGAAATAAGAAACTCTAGTATTAATGACTCAATATCTGCCTTAACATTATCTGGTGAAACACAAAAATGGTTGTTGGGTCTTCTAGGACATGAAAATACTTTGGTAAAAGTTTCAAACGTTCATGTTTGGAAGTATTTTACAAAGGTTTGTTACAATGCGTCACATTTAGATCCTGGGTTCCTCAGTTTATTATACTCTAGTCCATTATTTTTCCAGTTATTAAACTCATTGTTGGAACAATATAAATCAAGTCACAACCAGGTAACAAGAAAATCGTTAAGCTCAGTATTGAAACAATGGCTGATGTTACTTGTAGAAATATCGCGCAAGAAAACTTTACCCGATAAACTGAATCATGAAGCTCTTTTCTTCCAAATTGTCGTATCATTTATGAAATTAAATAAGTTCAGTTCATTAGGTGTAGAGATTATTTTAAACATCTGGCAGAAAAATGGATCATTACTTAGAGGCTCAACACGTAAAGATATGGCACTATTACTCAAGACAAGTGGAATTCTGGAACGCGTGTTCTATGAATTCGATCCAGAAGATATAGATTTCAGTGCGTTTGTGAATAGATACACAAAATTGTGCTCACTCCATCCTTACAACACGTTTTGCAAAGATATTCTATGTGAGGGATCATTTTTAAACCGTATCCAAGTGTTTTTCGAAACATATGAGAGTAGTGTCCTTATTCAACTAGACCTGTTAAAGCTATTGAAAGTACTATTCTTAAATGGGAGGCACTCAGATCCCAAAGTACATAAAGTATTAGTACGCGTAGTAGAATTTCTAGATCATAACTGGAAACCTCATGGATCAAACACACACCCAAGACAAGTCGGAGGTGACTCGGTACTGCTCATCCAGCTTTGTAACGACCTGAGATCGTTAATCTCAACGTCCTAATAATAAATTTTTAGAATTTGAAGCTCATCGCAATAATTCCAAAAGGAGAAAAAAATAAACAAAAGAAAGCAAACAAGCAAAAAATCAGCAATGCTTATAAAAAGATTCAATTAAACTTATAAAGAAAACCAAGGACTATAAGATAGAAGCGTAAAAAGAACTAACTTGGGAGGATGCAACGGAGACAGGACCACGATGGCGAGTATGAACTATTGGAAGAGATCGGTCGTGGGTCGTTTGGGTCGGTTCGTAAGGTGGTACACTTACCTACCAAGACATTGATGGTTCGTAAAGAGATCAAGTATGGCCACATGAACCAAAAGGAAAGACAACAGTTGATTGCTGAGTGTCGAATCCTTTCGCAGTTAAACCACGAAAACATTGTTAAGTTTCACTCGTGGGATTTTGATGAGCAAGGACAAGTATTGTACCTATATATGGAGTATTGTTCGAAAGGGGATTTACAGAAACTAATTGCTCATTACAAAGAAGAACATAAATACATGCCTGAACAAACTATTTGGGCTATTTTAGCACAGTTATTGATGGCTTTGTATCGTTGTCACTATGGCGAAGATCCCACCCAGTTGGTAACTATCTATGATCGGATGCGCCCACCAAGTAACCACCCTCGTAATGTCGTAATCCACAGAGATTTAAAACCAGGGAATGTGTTCTTGACTAGCAGTGGGAATAGTACATCTGTTGGAACTGTAAAATTGGGTGATTTTGGACTGGCTAAGGCACTTGGGAACTCTACACAGTTTGCTACTACTTATGTCGGAACACCTTATTACATGTCGCCTGAGGTATTAATGGACCAACCATACTCTCCACTTAGTGATGTATGGTCTCTAGGTTGTATTGTGTATGAGATGTGCACGTTACGTCCACCGTTTCAAGCTAAGAATTACGTTGAATTACAAAATAAGATCAAAATGGGTAAAGTCGATAGCGAGTTACCTGACTACTATTCAGCTGGTTTAGCCAGTATTGTCAAGAGTATGATCCGAACAGATTTAACAGAGAGAGCATCTATATTCGAGTTGTTACAGGATATCCAGGTACGAACATCACGAAAGGCTTTACAATTAGAGAAGTTTGAGCGTAACTTACTCGATTATGAACAAGAATTGCGCAACATCGAAAAAATTCTGGAGAAGCAAGCCCTTGAGCTTGATCAACAGACAACGAACCGCAAAGGTATACCACCACCATCACAGACATACCGTTGGCATACTAATTACAAGTGAGAACCTCTTTTTTCGTTTGTATTTTTTCTACTATGATAAAGGGTGAGGTTAAAATTAAGATTGGCTGATTCGTTGAGAGTGAAAATTTTTTATAAGATTCGCGATGGTATTAAATAAATTATATAATGAAATAAATGAATATTTAGATGCAAAACAACAAAGAGAATACGAGATAAGGGACCAAACATGAGTGAAGCAACGAGTATTGCTGCTCTGTCAAGTGAGAAGAGACAGATCCTGCATGATCCAATGTTAGTGGAGGATTTTAGTGATGTTGTGAGACCTGTGATAAAATCAGAGGAAAGTGGAAGTGTGGTGGTGACTGCAAACGCCAACACGGTCGCACCTGAAGAGCCGCAACACGATATGGATTACTCAGATAGTGAATTTGAGGACAATCTAGAGCAACGAATGATGGAGCTACGTGGTGGTACCGGATCGTCTACTGATGTCTCGTTGAATGAGGCACGAACTGAATTGAGAAGTAAATTACAACAAGAGGGACCTTCATTGGAATTTTCAGATGATGATGAGGAGGAGGAAGAAGAGGGAGAAGAAGAAGAAGATCATGAGGAGAATAATGGAAATGATTCTGATGATGTTGATGATGCTGAAGATATCACCGGTGATGACGATGATGATGATGAAGAATTTCAACCTTTGGCTCCACCCCAAGAGCTAGACCCTGATAAGTTGTACGCATTGTATGCGTTTAACGGTCCAGATACCTCACATTGTCCCTTAGAGCAGGATGAAGCCTGCATTTTATTGAATGACCAAGATTCTTATTGGTGGCTAGTTAAACGATGCCATGACAATAGAATCGGGTTTGCCCCAGCTGAGATTCTGGAGACATTTCCTGAGAGATTAGCAAGATTGAACTGTTGGAAGAATGAGAATCTCTCTTCATCATCACGACTCGATGAAAAAAATAAACTTCATTTGGAAGGTTACAATAAGAGTAGTAAGTCTGTGTCGTTCAACGATATTGTCAGTTACGCTGATCGTTATGTAGACAGCGATGAAGAGCCTCAACAGGAGGATACTTTCGGTAATGAAGCAACACGATTTAACGATGAAACTAGTGATACCGTTAGCGATGTGTCATTCACTACCGGTTATACACAACCTTTGGTATACAAGAAAACACGAAAACAACCAGAAATCGATGATGAGAAAACATTACAGAATGATATTGAGGGATTACTGAACCCTACTGTTATCACCAGTACACAACATATAGACGAAACCAATGATAATGAAAACGAAGAAGATGATATAACAAAAGTATTTGAAGCGCCGGTGGTACCGTTCAAACAGGGTAAATTACGTACCTCACGCTCAGAAAATTCTATATCCTCCATAGGTGAGTTTTCGCCCTCCTCCTCCTCAGACCAAACGAACGATTCTCCACAGGACCATACGGTGACAGAGTCACCATTACGACCTTTACCACAATCTCATGCTATTCATTCTATTTCGAACCTTGTAACTTCTCAAGAACTATCTCCAATAACATCCCAAGAGGAATTTTCAATGGTGCCTTCTACTAAAGATGGCTCTGCACATCCAGCAATTGCCCGCATTTATGATCCGTTCTTCACCCAGATCGACAGCATGTTGCAACATCTTGATTTATTGTTACAACCACAGTCATAGTTCACCGCATAACACATATAGCTAGTCATTTATCATATGTACAATTCATTAACTTCATTAAATATCCAATATAAATCCATATAGATCACGTGTACGCATTGTCAAAATTTGAAAAATTTTCAGAATTAATATAGAAAGGCCCAGTTTTAAAGACAGCAAACTTTCAAGAAACAATCATCATTGTGAATCAAAAGAGGACATCAAGACTTAAGATATGTCTAACCAAGGGTGGATTGCGGAAGCTTCGTCGCTGGTAGAGTTAGCGACTTTGCTAGGGAACTGTATGTCACCGGACCACGATGTAAGAAATAACGCAATGGATTCACTGAAGGTATTTGAATCGCAACCGGAGTTCTTTAATTACCTATGTTACATTTTGATCGAAGGAGAAACTGACGCAACGTTGTTGCAGCGATTCTCTCAGGTCGATTTAGCCAATTGTAGAGCTACGGCTGGTATGTTATTGAAGAATTCCCTTATGGACCCTTCAAATATCGCGACAAAGAATATCGAGTATGTGAAGAGTAATATTGTGAAAGGGTTAGAGAATGGATCTAATGCGCTTGTCGGAAATGTAACAGGTATCGTAGTCACCGCATTGTTTTCTAGTTATTACAGACAACATAGGGACGATCCTACAGGTTGGAATATGTTAACTCAGTTATTGGAGTTATCATCCCGTGGTAGTGTCGATGCAGCAAAAGCTTTGTCCAAAGTTGTAGAAGATAATGCTACCTTATTTCAATTAGAATGGACTAATAACCAAGCCCAACCTATGCAACCTGTCGAGATTTTGGTCACACAATTTTTATTAATGATAGATGCCTCACAATTACCATTCCAAGTGCGTGCTGAATGTATTAAATCCATAAATTTTATTATTAAGTTGCAATCTCAGTATTTCATCGTTAAAATAGACGAATTCTTAAATAAATTGTTTCATTTGGCACAAACTGAGAGTCATGATCCTATCACAACCCAAATTTGTATTAGTTTTACTTTATTATTGGAAACCCGGCCAGATAAATTAATAGATCATTTAGCAGGGATTGTTCAATTTATGTTACATGTGATTGGTAATGCCACAAATGAACAAGTGGCCGTTGAGGCTTGTGAATTCTTACACACATTTGTAACAGGGGCCCATATTCCCAAACATATCTTACAACCATTTGTGGGAGAGCTGGTACCCATTTTACTCGCTAAGATGGTGTACGATAAAGATTCTATCACTATATTTGAAGCTCACAATGAAGCTGATGCCCTGGTTGAGGATAAAGATGAAGATATTAGACCTATGGCTCCTCGTATAGTCAAAAAAAGCAAAAATGGTACGCAGGCTGATACTAGTGATGACGAAGAGGATGATGATGATGATGGTGATGGACAAGTAGATTCTGGCTGGACTTTGAGAAAATGCTCTGCCGCTACGTTGGATTCTATGACAAATGTCTTGCCAAGAGATGTTATTGAAATTGCTTTCCCCTTCTTAAGAGAGCATCTTACCTCCGAAGAATGGTATGTCCGGGAAGCCACAATTTTAGCATTAGGTGCTATGGCAGAAGGTGGTATGAAGTATTTTAATGATCAATTGCCTGCCTTAATACCATTTTTAGTAGAGCAATTGAAAGATACCTGGGCGCCAGTGCGGAAAATTGTGTGTTGGACACTGAGTAGATTTTCGCCTTGGATTTTGCAAGATCATACTGAATTTTTGATTCCTGTACTAGAACCTATTGTAGCTACATTATTAGACAATAAAAAAGATGTCCAAGAAGCTGCCATTAGTAGTGTTGCAGTATTCATCGAAAATTGTGATACTGAATTGATAGAAACCTTACTTTACAATGATTTACTACAGAGTTTTGATAAATGCTTTGCATTATATAAAAAGAAAAACTTAATTATACTGTATGATGCTGTAGGTCGTTTTGCCGAGAAAGTTGAGTTAGATGATAAGGGTATGCAAATAGTCTTACCGCATTTGATTACAAAATGGTCAGCTCTACCAGATAATGATAAGGAACTATGGCCTTTATTAGAATGTTTATCGTGTGTTGCATCATCCCTAGGTGAAAGATTTGCTCCAATGGCACCTGAGGTTTATTCGAGAGCCTTTAGGATTCTTTGTCATTGTGTAGAAAGCGAATCCAAGTCCCATAACGATCCGACAATAGTGGTACCGGAGAAGGATTTCACAATTACATCACTAGATCTTATTGATGGGATTGTTCAAGCACTTGGGGAGAATGCTCAACCATTATTAATACCGGGCCAGACGGATAGAACATTGCTTCAAATCATGTTAGAATGCTTACAGGATCCAGTTCATGAGGTAAGACAGAGTGTTTTTGCATTATTAGGTGATATCGTGACTTTTTTTGATACACAAGTACTAAGTGGTTATTTATCTCAATTCCTTAAATTCATCGGTATTGAAGCAATGCATAATGATGATATCGAAGGTATACCTAGTGTAGTAAATGCTGTATGGGCTCTTGGTATCATTAGTGAACGCATCGACTTAGCACAGTATATCATCGATCTTTCGGGAATTCTATTGGACTTATTCGTCACTACTTTACAAGATGTTGACCTCGCTATTTTAGAGAATGTGGCCATCACAATTGGAAGGATGGGTATAACACACCCTGAGGTGTTTAACACAGGCAAGTTTGCTAATGATGCTGTTTGGACCCGTTGGTGCAACTTTGTGAATCCAGTAGATTCTATCGAAGAGAAGAGTAGTGCTTACCTAGGGTTCATCAAAATTACAGCCTTGAGTAGCACTGTACAGATGAGTAACCCCACTTTACATAAAATAATTGAAGGTCTATCAAGAAATGTCGACACGTCAGTATTTACCCAAGAAGTCGTAGATTTCCTGATGTCTCGCCAACAACAACTATCGCAAATATCATTCAATGATCACGAGTTGCATTTCCTTCAATCTTTCGCCTCATAGTTAAAAATAATTTATGCTATTATTATGTATTATTTATTTATATAGTTTGCATAACGACGACTTAATTTAGAGAATATTAGAATTTTTTGATACATATATAAGTATGCTGTTGTTAAAATATGACGTTCAGTGTTAAACAGACACACATAGCTGCAAGACATGCTGTTAAACAGTCGTCATTTCCTCGTTGAGGAGGTTGTTGCTGAACATAAATTGGTTGCTGTGGCTGTTGATAATACTGCGGCTGCTGTGGCTGTTGATAGTATTGAGGTGGTTGTTGATATTGCTGCTGTTGCTGCGTTTGATAGCCCCTATTCTGTTGATATTGAGAGTACTGTTGAGCTTGTGGATTATTGTTTGGTCTGTTATACTGGACCTTTGAGCTCCCGTAGTAGTCCTGTGCAGACATTTAGCCTTCTTTTATTGGTATTCTCTTCTCTCTTGATATTTCTCTTTGCGATATGTTAATGTGGAGTCTTTAATATTTATTGAAATTTTTTTTTTGCTGTGCAGCTGAAAACAATTTTAAACATTTTGAATTTAAAGACAACGAAGCATATCAAAGACAAAGCACAACTTCATGCCAGTAAAGCAAAGTTCAAAAAAGACTCAAGATGTTGGTTAATAAAAGAATTGGTAAGCTATTAAAGATTATATTAGCTGTTCTAGCTGTTCTTGGGGTATATACGATCATCGAGTCCGTACGTGAGGGAAACGATTATTCAAGTCTCAGTGTATCACAATACAGGGATTATTTAAAGAGTCATATTGATACATCAAGTACCTCTAATGAATCAAATGGTAATACCAAGGAGGATAAAGTGAAGGACGAACGTTTGCTGAAATTTTATAGCAGTGTATTTCAAAGTATCATTGATCATTCGCCGACAGGGAAATGCCGTCGTGTATACAGTGAAAGTTGCAAATTATCGACTGATGTGGGAAATCGACCAGATGATTACAAGAATTGGTTCAAATTATCTTTCTCTGAGTTGATTGATTGTTTAGAGTTAGATATCACAGAGATTGAAAACTTGTCTCATTCGCATGCAAGTTTTATCGAGCAATTAAACAAGCTAGTGTTACCTAAGGATTCTTATAAAGGTGATGGTATTGTTACTGTCGGCGGTGGTAAGTTCTCTCTGATGGCTTTTTTGGTTATTAGAACTCTAAGGAATTTGGGAACAACTTTACCGGTAGAAGTATTCATTCCCCCAAATGATGAGGGTGAGACAGAATTTTGTAATAAATTATTACCAAAATACAATGCCAAATGTGTCTATATCAGTGACATTTTACCGCAAGAAATGATTAATAACTTTGAGTTTAAGGGGTATCAATTTAAGTCTATTGCCATCATTGCGTCCAGTTTTGAAAATTTACTATTATTAGATGCCGACAATTTCCCTATCAAACCATTGGATGATATATTTGAGGCTGAACCATATAAGACTACGGGGTTAGTTATGTGGCCAGATTTTTGGAGACGTACCACGCAACCGTTATATTACCAAATTGCAGGTAGAACTATCGATTTTAATACAAGAATACGTAACTCTATTGATGACTTGACTCCACCTCATGTGTATACAAAAAATTTAATGGATTTGAAAGACGTTCCATTCCATGATTTACTTGGTACAATCCCAGATGTCTCTACTGAATCTGGTCAATTATTAATTAACAAATCCAAACATTTGGCCACAGTTTTATTAGCATTATACTACAATGTTAATGGTCCAACATGGTACTATCCTATCTTTTCGCAAAAGGCTGCAGGTGAAGGTGATAAAGAGACATTTATTGCAGCTGCAAATTTTTATGACTTACCATTTTATCAAGTAAAGACTAATGTTGGTGTCGATGGATACCATCAACCTAATGATAAAGGTTATCGTGGTGTTGCTATGTTACAACATGATTTCATTCAAGATTATGGAAAATTTGTTAAGGCTCGTACTGATATATCTAATAAATATGCCAAAGCAGGTTTAGCCTATGATCCAGAATATAGCGTTGAATCATTTTACAAGGAATATTTTGAAGATGATAAAAAACAACCAGAAGTGGATATCATGTTTATTCATTCCAATTTACCTAAATTTGATCCATATACTTTATGGACAGATGATGATCTTATTGTTGATGGGAAACATATTCGTTCATTTACAAATCTGCGTAGATTAAAGAATTATGATATTGAATTAGAAAATTTTAAGGTATTTAAGGAAGTCTTATGTGGAGAGAAGAAAGTATCTTTATTCAAATATTTGGAAGATAAAATGAATGCTAATGATTTTAGAAGTATGTGTCAATATATTGGTAACAGACTTGATTTCCTAGAAGAATCTCATGCATCTGCCATTTCAAGCGAATGATAAAAAACATGTTATTGACCTTGTAAATTTCGCCCCATAATCACTCTTATATCAATTAGGTATCGTTTAATTTCATCTCACTCTATATATGTTTATATACATATACGCATAAAATTTTAAATTCGATAATATTTTAAAGTATTACATAGATGTATAAATGCTCTCTTCTATTTTTTTGCTTCAACTACATGTTTAAAACCCAAGTAAAAAAGAAGGCTACTACCATTTCAAAAGTGAAACATTATACACTACAATTACCTTGATGTTTTAATTGATATATCTTCGAAAAATCACAGAGTTGGTCTTAATACTGGCTTAATAGTTGGCGTAACTGCTGTTTACATTTTGTGTCACTAATAAAGTAGATATATATATGTATAAATAAAAGTAAAATAATTGTCCCGAAGTACGATAAATACATCTGATCACGTGCCTCTGCCCTTCTGCTGGCTTCCACACCCATTCTCCTTCTACAGATGTTTTTGTGTGGACGCCCTCAAACAGAGTACACCCATACACCGACTAGTTCTAGTGGTATCCAACTTTGCGAAGTTTTACCAGCCGACTCTCCGAATGTCTCTCGGCTCAGCAGCGTGCAAATTTGCCTTTTTGTGATTTTCTGGAATTTCCCGCAAGATATACGGCTACACGGAAAGGTACGGAGACACGGAAGCAATATATTTCAATATATCTATTTTGGCTTTTCGGTAGGCTCATAGAGATCACGTCAGCAGACATTTGATAGGACACATAATGAGAGAATACAAGGTGAAACTTTAAATAAGCTAAATTCTACTAGTCCTTTTCAGAAACAATATTACATTTACTCCAGAGTCCGGACACCCTATTAATTAGTTTAAACCGAACCTTTCTTTTTACGTATTGAAGCAATTTTCTCTGAGGTGTTTTTTTTATTTAGTTTTTTGATAGTCTGCTGAGAGAAAAGAATTAATGATGGTCGACAGACTAACCGATACATTAAAATATATTTTAATACTACGCTAATGTAGTCAATATTTATTGTATGATTCCTGACATAAAAGTAACTGCGTATTCAACTTCTCGGAGTATCATTCGACACCTGTTGGCTGAGTTGTTTATAGCAGTAAGCGTATATTCTTTCACATTACAATATGTTACTTACGTAACCCACCGCGTACCTACTATTTCACCGTTAACTACTATATGGCATATCTCCGTGTAAATTCCCCTATTTTGGGGGATTCTATTAAATTGTATTAGTTCGTGACAGGATGACAGAGTAAGCACATTATAATCTGATAGTTTATTATTGTACACATGCCACTAGGTAACATGTTTTTGACCTTTCAAACTTTGAGTGAAATATATCACTATAATTTGCAGTCAAATTTATGGGTGTATTATATCTTAAATTTTTGATAGTCAGCACATACAATATGTCTTTAGGGGAAGCGAACCTATCAATTTTTTTTTGGTAATAGTTATTATATTTTATATTTCGTCACGATGGTCTTACCTTTCTATTTATTTATTTATTTCTCATTTCAAATCTGATTAATATATAAAGCAAGGTAACTATCTCAGAATATAACAATTGTCATTCTTCGTTATAATCTTAATTGGTATTTTAAATCAAGTTTTCCTTGTCAATTCAAGATCACCAGAAAACTTTTAGTGTAAAGAACATCATTCTAACATTCAAAAGTTCATATTTTAAAACAAAAACTAAACTTCCTCCTTTATTATTAAATTATTTTTTAAATCATGGTCAGAGTTGCTATTAACGGTTTCGGTAGAATCGGTAGACTAGTTCTAAGAATTGCTTTGAGCAGAAAGAACATCGATGTTGTTGCTATCAATGATCCATTCATTGCTACTGATTACGCTGCTTACATGTTCAAGTATGATTCTACTCATGGTAGATATGCCGGTGAAGTTACTTACGACGATAAACATATTATCGTTGATGGTCACAAGATCGCTGTTTACCAAGAAAGAGATCCAGCTAACTTACCATGGGGTACCTCTAAGATTGATATCGCTATCGACTCTACTGGTGTCTTCAAGGAATTAGACACTGCTCAAAAGCATTTAGATGCTGGTGCTAAGAAGGTTGTCATTACTGCTCCTTCTGGTTCTGCTCCAATGTTTGTCATGGGTGTTAACGAAAAGGAATACGCTGGTCAAACTATTGTTTCCAATGCTTCATGTACTACCAACTGTTTGGCTCCATTAGCTAAGGTAATCAACGATGCATTCGGTATTGACGAAGGTCTAATGACTACTGTTCACTCTATGACTGCAACTCAAAAGACTGTCGATGGTCCATCCCATAAGGATTGGAGAGGTGGTAGAACTGCTTCTGGAAACATTATCCCATCTTCTACTGGTGCTGCTAAAGCTGTTGGTAAGGTCTTACCAGCTTTGAATGGTAAGCTGACAGGTATGGCTTTCAGAGTTCCAACAGTTGATGTTTCTGTAGTCGATTTAACTGTTAAACTATCTAAGGAAACTACTTACGATGAAATCAAAAAGGTTGTTAAGGATGCTGCTGCTAAATCCAATGGAGTCATTGGTTACACTGAAGACGCTGTCGTCTCCTCTGATTTCCTAGGTGATTCACATTCTTCTATTTTTGATGCCTCTGCTGGTATTCAATTATCTCCAAAGTTTGTTAAGCTGGTCTCTTGGTACGATAACGAATATGGTTATTCTACCAGAGTTGTTGATTTGGTCGAACATGTCGCTGCTAACTAAAAGAAAATAATAATGTGATAAAAATGTATTTTCTTTTTATTGATTCACTTTTGCTAATAAAGTGGTGCTTTAATGATCTCAAAAATTTATAACAATTAAATATAATTTTCTTTATTTAAATGTTAATATTTACGTAGTTTTTTCTAATTTATAAATTTATGACAATAAAATCTGTCTAACAATAACGATAGTGTCACGCTTGTCTTATTTACTGTAAATAACAAGAACATCAGTTAGATAATGATTAAATTATGAATTGTTATTACACGTATATTTATATTTTATTATATATTTTACGCTTTTTTTTCTTTTAAAATATGTGCTAGAGGTATGTAGTTAGTGAAATGGCTGTTAAGTAAGTAATTAATTAATAATGATATTTTTTTTATTACCAATTTTTAAATTTATTCGTAATCAGAGTTTTCTTCATCAGAATCAGAATCAGATCTGTTATCTAACTCTTTACTTTCCAATAAAGCCTGTAATTCAGCATCTTCAGTGGCAGTCACAGCCTTTGGAGCCATAGTAATGTTACAAACACCGTTATATTTCATAATAACTTCGTTAATCTTTTCAATAGCTTTATCCAATAATTCAATACCTTGTTGTTTGTCAAGGGCTTGTGTAGTAATAACATATAATGGAGCAGCGACAAGCTTAACCTTAATAGACATTTGTTCGGTGCTTAGAGCTTCAGCGGCCTTTAGAGCTTCTTTAATGGCGTCAATACCTTCATAACTGAAACAAGAGACTTCAACATCGGCTCTAATCTTGACAGCTTGTGGAGTTAATCTCTTAGAGATATACACCTTCAGTTCATCTAGAATATCCTTAGATGGTGGTTCGATACCTTCCCAAACAGTTTCATCAATAATAGAAAGTTTGAAGGCCTCGTAAGCATGGCCGAATTTTCGACTCAATGGCCAAGCAATAGTCTTATAAAGTTCCTCTAATGGAATTTGGAACTTTTCAGCACAATATCTTAGAATGGAATGTACAGTCTTAGATTTTTGGTATTTTTCCTCACATTTAATAATATCTTCGGAAGAAACACGACGTTTTGATAAATCAATGTAACCTTTCTCCTTATCGACTCTCAGAACGACAACAACATCATTCTTACCAACACGGATCAATTTTTGGATAGATCTAATACGTCTACGGGACAATTCAGAGAGCAGAATCATACCTTCAATGTTGTCGTATTCTAGTAACTTCACATAAGCACCCATTTCAGCAATCTGCTGAACGTTAACCATGACGATATCATCGACTTCTGGGTACTTGTTTTCATAAAATCTACAGTGGTTAATGGACATTTTCAAATATTTGGAATGAACAAGTTTCTCTCGATATAACAATTGCTATAAATGATTACTTTAAACCAACAATAATTCCTTTGTGGATCTTTTTACCCTTTGCACCGTCTTAAAGTTACAAAAGTTATAGTTCCTGATGACCCAATCAAAGAAAAAATTTTCAGTAATTTTCTTTCGACGAAAATTCACAGCGTTTTTTTGTTTTTTTTTGCGGTGACTGAACAAAAAAATGTCCAAATTGAAAGCATACATTTTTTTTTGGTTAAAACCCCGTGAGGGTAACTTTTCTTTTATTTAAGACTTTATCGATAAGAGCTCTATAGATGAACCGTGTATCAATCGGTAAGTGCAGTGTTTTTTTTAATTATTACAATAGATTTTTATATATGTGAGTATGTATGTGTATGCGTGTGTAAGAGAAAATGTGATATTTGACCGGGTTCTTAACACCAGATATGGACAAATTTGAACCAGATAGAACGTTTGGCTAATTCTTCCTTCTCTATAGCCATCTCACGACGACGCAATTCAAGATCAACTGGTCTTCTATTTGATACTAAATCCATCTCATCGAGGTTTACCATTAGTTGTTTTCTCTTGAACCATAGTTTGTGACCGAAATAACAAGCTAATAAGATAGGGAATGATAAATAACCTTCAAAGAAGGATTCAGCATCTGCACCGGAACCACCGACAGGAAACAAAGAAGTCCAAAATGACGCTATCAAGACTAGGAAAAGAACAATAAAACCATACCATGAACCCCATACACCCGTTTGTGAAATGAAAGGAAGTTCATCCAAGGATATATTTTGCACATCCATGGCTTGTCTAAATCTAATATGCGATAAGTTAATTGCCATCCAACAGAAAATTGTAGATAGACCAGACAAAGCACTTAACCATGTGAAAACTTCTTCCTGTTTGTCACTAGCAGCAATGAAAGATAATAAACCGAAAAACAAAGTTGCTAAAATTGCATTCAATGGTCTACCTTTTCTGTCAACGCGACTGAACAGTTTTGGAATATTACCAATGTGTGACATAGCTACCATACATCTGGAACAAGCATAGACGGAACTGTTTGCAACAGATATGATAGCAATTAAAATAATGGCATTCATTAAGGATGGCAAACCCTTGATACCACCATTCTCAATTGCAATGACTAAAGGTGATGATGCAGCATCGACAGAAGAAGTACCTTTCAATAATCTTGGATCATTATATGGAACCAAACAACCGACAAGTGTTAAAATAGTTACATAAGATGCAGTGATTAACCAAAAGGTTCTTTTTGCAGCTTTTGGAATGGTTTCTCTTGGATTTTTAGATTCTGCGGCTGACACAGCTGTCATTTCAATACCAGAGTAAGAAAAGGCAGCGGTAACAAATACGGAACATAAACCTTTGAATTTTGAGCCTGAGGTGTTTCCTACAAAGGCCCCTGGGTTATGCCAGTATTTGCCACCTAGAAAACCACCTTTTGGACCACCACCACAGGTCAATACAATCCCAAGGATGGTAAATCCAATAATGGCAAGAATCTTCACCATAGATAATACAAATTCAGTTTCACCAAAAGATTTAACATCTAGCATATTGGCCAACCCAATAACAGTGTAAAAGATTGCAACCCATGCATCGGAATTAATTTCTTCATTCCAATATCTGATAGTAATTGAAGCGGCAACAAGCTCTAATGGTAATAGGACTAACCACTGAGCTAAATAATTGATATTGATAGAAAATCCTAGTGCAGGATCAACAAACCTTGTGATATACACGTTGAAACCACCTACAATGGGGAATGCAGCAGCAAGTTCACCTAGTGCATTAATAACAGTGAAAAGACATGTAGAGACAATAACCCATCCAATAACTAATGAAGCTGGACCACCTGTAGTCAATGAGGCACCAGAGTTAACAAACAAACCCGTACCAATGGCACCGCCAACAGCTAGTGTAATTAAGTGACGTACATCTAAATCTTTGTTCATTGCAACATCTTGCAGCTTCTCTTGGGATATATTAGATGTTATGTCATTAGTGGTTTGTGTTAAACGTAGACCATCCTTGGAATCACCTTGCAATAGATGCGATGTTGTTGTTGCAGAAAGTTTCTTTTCAGTCTGGGAAAATGCACTACTCTCACCAGCAGGAATGTCGGATATGGTAGGATCTGTTGTTAGTTCCATTTCGCTACTACTGTCGTTATTCGTCCTTGTTCCGTTCCCAGTTTCAGCTGGTCTAAAGCCATCAACAACCTCAGTCCAGTACTCTTTACTTAGAGGATTTTTCATAGTTGTAGGTTTCCTTATTTATTTGATTTGCTGGTTTGGATATAATAACCAGAATACAATTATGATATAAATCATTTGTATTTCAAAAGGTTAGGAAGTTCGTATGGCTGGGGGGTTATATAATGTATTCATCATCGAGAAGACAATAGTTACTCATCGCTGCTCGCCGCGTGATCCGATGAAAATATTTCTTCCCTCGTTTTCGATGATGTTCGTGTCCAATGATGTGTCACTGTGTTCAAATATGTGTCAGTAATCTAGACACTAACTTTCTATTTAAAATCATGATGATTTTGACTACCCACAGTTATTCATTATTTTACAGCTTTTTTTTTGTAAAAGTTTTAGACTGCAGATTATTGTCCCTCTCTTTTGTCGGAAAACTGGGAATTTGAGAATAATAATAGTATATATATTTACTGCAGCCCAGGACTATGAGTCCGTTGTTTGCAGCAGAGCTCCTCCCCCTCCTATCAGAGAGAGAGATGAGAAAGTGTTATATATAATTCTACATAATTTGGAAAACGGGTTCCTTTATATACAAAAATTTTCACAGTAATATCGCATTGTACGAAGATCACTGTGTGTCACACTGTTATATAATTTCCAACATACCACCCACAATGTGAATATTCTGTGGAAATGGTTAACTGGAATACTTTTACCAAATTCGCTTTCTATATCATTTATTTCTAAAAAATAATAGTCGTCTTGATCTTACCTATATAAAATAATTCCGACATTTTATTTATTAGTTATTTTGTATAAGATGGAAGGACGACACAAGTGTGAACGTAATTGGCTAAGAGAGAACACCGAAGGTTGATCGGAATAGTGAACGTTTGACATAATTATAAATGTATGATTGTATAATTATTATTAATTGATTTATTTAGTATAAAGGAAAAGTAAGCTACATATAATATACAGTAATTTGTAATAAAGAGAAATAAATAGAAGAATAAAATATATCTTCTATTTATATATTAATAATACAAATTTGCCACCGTAAAAGCTAAGGTGGCGTAGCTTTTACTATTAGTAATCAAGAATGTCGTAGGACATTCTGGAATATTCTGAAAAGGTCCCAAATATTCTTTGTTGGAAATATTGCTCTATATTACTAAACATAAAATATCTGGAACAACTATTGCAGCTTATATTCCTTCTTAACAGAAACATCTATCAATGCTTAAGTTCCTTCACAACATAAAATACCACACAAAATAGAAAATTTTGAATAATCATGATAGAGTTATTTCAAAAAAATAAAAAGAAATTAGGCCTTGTTGGCGCAATCGGTAGCGCGTGTGACTCTTAATCACAAGGTTAGGGGTTCGAGCCCCCTACAGGGCTTTTCAATTTTTTTTTTGATACATTTTGATATTTTTACCCACACAACTATATCCTCAATAAATTAATAGGAATGATATATTTTAGTCGTTTCAATCATTATTTATTCATCACTGTTACTTTTCATTTTAGTAAATATCGGAAATAATAAGGTAACAGAGTTATATGAATGCACTGTGAATAATAGTAGTCTTTGACAAGGACAAAGATCAAGGTCCCCGTTTCAAAACCTAATTAGGTTTTTAAGGCGCTTAGGTTATATCCAACTCTTTCTTAAGAAGGAACCCTTTACAGGCAGAATTTTTTTTAATACGTTATCAATAGGTCAGTATTAAAATCATGACGACATCAAATCCAATCGAATAAATATGGAATGATATTTCAAATTCAAAATAAATAATTTTCATTATTTAATTGTATACTACTGTGTAAATTGAAATTATATAACAGTGTGACACACAGTGATCTTCGTACAATGCGATATTACTGTAAAAATTTTTGTATATAAAGGAACCCGTTTTCCAAATTATGTAGAATTATATATAACACTTTCTCATCTCTCTCTCTCTGATAGGAGGGGGAGGAGCTCTGCTGCAAGCAACGGACACATAGTCCTGAGCTGCAGTAAATATATTGTTAGAAATTACTAGAAACAGAATTATGTTGTAATACAATAGTATTGCAGACAATTCAAAGATGTTATAATGACAAAGGAAAACTAAAATACAACTGACATGCACACTCGATGAAGTGAGAAGGACATAATCACGACCGCAATATAATTTAGTATATAAAGAGAACAGATATGATCCAGATATGGATTGATGTGCTCGTCTCTTGTATGTATTTACTACATAGATTTAAGAGGGGGACGATTATAGTCTCCTTCAAGAATAATAAAAGGTATTTTGATATTACTATAAAATCTATAGAAATATGAACACTGAAAACATTCAATAATGATGTGATTGACCTGAAGCAGACATTTTGTTGTTGGATTCTTTGTAGTTCATATTAATTATTCGAGTAGTGATTATTATTCGTGATTAAGTTTAATAAAGCAAAGTATATTGTTACTTTCTTCTAATTTTTGTAAGTTTTTTATTCTTTATATATAATATATATAACGAATGAATCCCAACCCAAAATGTAAGTTCAGATTTTACTCATATTTATATAATTTTATTTCTTTATTACTTTCCAATTTCTTAAGTGACTTTCATCACGTCATATTCCAATAGTGGTAATATCCATTACGTAATATTTCATTTGTTAATGTTTACGACGTATTGTCCCATTTTGCAATGTTTATGACGTAATTTCTTATTATCATTTCACATTACTTGTCGAACATTTTAGATATACTCATTCTATATCATTTCCGTCAGTGATTACCAAATATTCCTAAGGAATGTTGTAGAACATCATGGAAAAATCTCCCAAAGTTCTAGAATCTTATGGAACATTATTGCTGAATTTGTTCCAGAAGCTTATGGAACAATTAGTAATAATATTTACTAAACGTAAAATGTTAGCAACTAAGTATTGCTACTTAATATTATAACAATAGATACCCGAAGAACGGTTTAGGGTTATGCTACCACACAAATATTGAAAATCGGTAGCGACATAAGTCTTATCTCGTTGCGGATATATTAATTGTAACTGCTTTTATGGCCAAGTTGGTAAGGCGCCACACTAGTAATGTGGAGATCCTCGGTTCAACTCCGAGTGAAAGCATTTTTTTTTTGAAACTTTTTTTAACCCGCCAGATCTCTAGTTTTATTCGTAAGGCTGTATTTTGAGATGTTCTTGAAATGTTGATGTCTATGTTACCTCCTCTTTATTTAAAGTACGTCTCTTAAATTTGTTTGATATTGGTCGAAAATCGATGAAGGTAGCACACCAATGTTTAGAATACGTTTGAAGAGGCTATTAACTCTAAGATTTTTGTTGTTGCTCTCTATATTTTATGCTATTTATCGAGTTTCTAGGAGTCGTTGTGGGGCAGGATCTACCACTGCTAATACTGAACCATCATTAAGAAATTATAGAGATTCGACAGACCGTTCACCCTTTAAAATCATTGCTGAAAAAAGAGATGAAATACTGAAAGCTAGTCTTTGGTCATCTATTAAGAGGAAGGTTTACTTAGGTGTCTCCGGTCCATCCATTTTCAAATCTGAAGATCGTTTTATTATGAATTGGGGAAAACAAAACTCACAACCAGATAGACTAAAGAAATGTCAATTTATCATATCATCCATGTATTTTAAACAACCTAGATGGAGTAATCGAGATACTTTAAAATTTTATTCTAACGACGATTTGGACAATACATTGATGGGATTGTTAGGTGAGAGAATGCGAACATATGACTATTGCTTTTTGAAAGGTAATTTAAGTTTGACGGACGTTTTCGATTCTAGTGTTTTTAAAGACAAGGGAATTGATGCTTGGGACTACCAATATAGAATGTTTCCATTCCTTAATAAATATTTTAATAAGGAATCTAACTACATGTGGCCAGATGTTATTGATCTAACGACAGGCTTAAAATCTAATAAACTAAATGATATAGGCTCTGGAAACATCAATATACCCCCTCTTGAGTTCAATATGAATTTTTGGGCTAACTGGCTGAAAAATTCAGAAGGAAAGGGTATTGCAACCACGATGGCACCTTCAGATGCAACCACTTTTGCAAGACAACTTAAAGTTTTCCAGAATTTGAATAACACATTGCCAATTCAGGTAGTTTCAACGGGACATGATCTTACACAAGAATTTATTGATGAACTGGCAAATGCAGCAATGATTGCAAATCAAAAAGTGTTGATTGTTGATTGTTCAAAGTTTTTTGATTCAGAATTTACTGAAAATTATATCAAAAACTTTTTTAATAAATGGGTGGCGGTTATTATGAACACTTTTGAAGAATCAATGTTTATTGATGTGGATGCTGTATTATTTGAGAATACCACATCGTTCTTCGATATTCCTGATTACCAAGCTACCGGAATATATATGTACCAAGATAGAACAATGCCGGAAGAGCATACATTTCAATATTGTATTGATATGTTGGACCATATGACCCCTTCCAAGCAAGAAAGAGACTTATTGGGATCCCATCTGTTCATTGACGATCTGCATACAGGAAGCATGGTTTCGACGGAGGCAATAGTTTACCACAACTTTTTTAATGATCTGCGACTTCATCATGTTGACAGTGGGTTGGTCATAATAAACAAAGTTAAAAAACTGAATGGTCTATTGATGTCCTTTCTTCTTCATCTGGATGGGAAAATGCAAAGATGTGTTTATGGTGATAAAGAAATATTCTGGTTAGGAGAACTGTTTGTCGGCGAAGATTACACAATCGATCCATTTGAGGGAGGTATAGTTGGGGGTGTTGGGGAGTATACGGAAGAACAAACATCGGTCAAAAAAGCGTACATATGTGCAACTCAGATTGCGCACAATAATGTAGATGACCAATTAGTTTGGACAAATGGTGGATTGAAGACCTGTAAGATTTTTAATGCTGCAGAGAATGATTTTGCTAAGGATGAATCATACTATGCTGGTAGGTATAAAACAGTTGATAATTTAGAAGAGATTTATAACTCGCCGCTTGTCATTGAGGGATTTATATCTCCAGATCCATTTCTTAGCCCATGGAAGCAGATTAACGAATGTAGTAACTATATGTATTGTGCATTTGTTACAGAGGACACTTCGATTACAGATATCACTAACGGGAAGATTATTAGGTTTAATGAGCATGACAAAACTGCTTATAATTCCATATCACGCATATGGAATGAGTAGATTTCAGTTTTGAAGACATTTTTTGCTAATTTGTCAGTTTGTAATATGTGCATGTATATATATTATTTTTAAATATATTATACAATAATTTTTTTAATGGGTATTAATTAATGTTATTATTTATACAAATTTGTATATTATCTATTTATATAGTTATATTAGATTTTTTTAAAGATTAAATGTAGAGATGATCAATGTAGGTAGTGATCGAATGAACTAGAATACAGAATATGTTAATGGTATATTTCGAATACTAAAAAAAGTTCGAATTTAATAAATGGAACTGTCTTTCGGAATTCTACAACTTATTTCCTTCATTTTGAACGACACTTGGTGTCTCTAAAGGAGTTGCAAATGGTTGTTCAATGGAATTTGATGCAGCAGTATTGATGTTAGGTTCTTCAATTGAGTCTTCTCTGACATCGAATGATTCTGCTTTTTCATTTGAATTACCATTTTCATCAACGTAATTACTTTTATTAGTATCTAATTTCAATAAACGGTTTAGACCAGTAGCTTTCATACACCATGAGAAAACACTTGGCCAAACATTTTTAATGTAAGTTAAGTAAAAGCCTACGAACATTGCACAGAAATTGAAGACAACAAATACGATTTCTAGACCAAAGTTTCTCCATCTATGGTGATAACTCATGTTTTCAACGGCCAAGAAATCATCACCAACAGTATAGGTACAGTAACCACAAACAGTAAAAGTGTTTGGATTCTTTAAATAACCACCGAATTCTGCAATGTAAGGTGCCATGAATTCACCACATGTTTGACCCGTCAATGGTTGACCCGGAACCAGTTCACTGTTTTTACAAATAACGGGTCTATCGTGTAGAAGTAAACTGACAAATGTCTCAATGAAATATGTGTAAGGAGAAACTCTGTACATGAATGTCCAAAACCCTGGAAACAAGGAATATGGTTGCATAACACCACAGAAGGAAGCTGTGAAAGAGTATAAAAATGCAACAAAAACAGCTGCCGTTTGTAAATCTGGAGCGGAATACATCAACCAAAGACCGAAAGTTAGATAGTATGCACTGAATAAAATATAGTTTAGGTAAAACACACCAGCAATATGTGGAGCATTTGAAAAACCACAACAGAAGTAACAGCAGAGGAAGAATAATGTAGAACTTGCAATGGCCAGAGGTAATTCAACGACTGTTTGAGCAATTAATAAGACAGTCCAATGGTAAGTATTAGATCTATTTTCTCTTGCAATGAAAACATCCTTAGATTGTAGAGCTTTGTCCTGTACTTGGTTAATTAAAGGAGATGATAAACACATATTCATGAAAGCCAGGAAAATAGCGTTTTGTAAACCAGAAATATTATGACCGGTTCTCCAGAAAGAGAAACCGATAAACAAACCAGCACCAGCATTCAAACCAAATTTAGAAACCACGTAAACTTTATCTCTTTTAGTACAAATATATTGTCTTTTAATAATGTATCTTAATTGAGCCATGTAAGAAGGTTGAGTCCAAGCAGAAGTAGTAAAATCTATATTGGAATCACGTGCTTCAGTCTCTAAAGTATCTAATGTCTTGAAAATTTCAACCTTTTGAGGGGATTGTTGCCAAGTTGTTGCCCAATCAAGCTTATTAGCTTCACCATCACGGACTTTACCACCAACAACATCGATAACAAAATCAGCAGGGTTTTCAGTTTCATGGTCGTAAGTTAACAGGTTGTCATGGTCCACAAAGTAGTCACAAGCATTCTCAATATCACCAAAGTAAACACATTGACCACCTCTTTTCAGCAAGAAAATATTATCAAAGTGGCTAATGACACTCTTAGAAGGTTGATGGATGGTACAAAGAATAGCCTGACCTTGTTCGGATAGTTTCTTCAAAAACTTAACAATAGTTAAAGCAGCTTCAGAATCTAGACCAGACGTAGGTTCATCCAAGAATAACAATAGAGATGGTTTCGTAACTAATTCAACACCAATAGATAACAATTTTCTGTCTGTTGGGGATAAGTCGGCAACCAATTTATCAGCAGGTAATCTTAATAACTTAGCAATAGATGCCAGGTATACCATGTCACCATCACCTCTAAGATTACAGGAAACTTCAAGAGATTCTTTAACAGTTAATAGATCTAAGTGGACATCTTGTTGTTGGACAAAACCGATACTTCTTCTGAAAGCACCAATGTTCGTTAATGGCTGACCATCAATTAATAATTCACCGGTTACAGCACCCTTTTCAGTTCTTTGAGATAAAACGTTCAATAATGTTGTCTTACCGGCACCTGATTCACCCATTAGAGCGGTCAGACCTGATGAAATATAACCAGAGACATCATTAATTAATTGTTTGTCGCCTTCTACAGTGTAGTTAATATTTTTCCATGAGATAACGTGTTTTTGAGATTGAACAGTAGCTCCGGTTTCACCATTAGATGGTGATTTTTCTTCTTCGTCTTTTGAGCCTTCTGGGATTTCCTTGTGAACAGAGTCTAGAGAACTTGATGAAGAACTAGAAGATACCATTGGCTCATTGTATAGTTCCTCTTCGAATTCAATATCAGAACCACTAATAATACCATGGCGTCTCAAATACGCCTGGAATTTTAATAAGTTTTGTCTAGTGTATAAAGGAGTGATGTATTCAGAAACAAATAATGATAAGAAAAGGTAGAAACATAAGAAACCAATTAGAATACCAAAGTTTCTCCAGACATGGTGGTACTTGTACTTCAAACCAGAGCTTAGGTAATCTTGACCTCTAACGTAGTTGTTACCTAAAGTTGCACCTTGCCAAGCACATGCCTTGTTTGAAAAAGTGACATTAACATATGCGGGACCTCTTGGAATAATACTCTCAGTACAATCTAATTTCAAAGTAAACAATTCATTACTTAAGATGGCTTCCATACTGAACATAGCCGGGTTAATGTAGGCAATCCAAATAAACCATGGATGCATATCTTCCAAATGAATAACATAAGAAGCATACATAGCAATGGCTAATAATAAAATACCAGCAATTAAATTAGCAATAGATAATGTTGGACTCATTAATGCGGTTAGTGTAAATAATGAAACCATTGAGAAGTTGTAAAATGACAGGAATAATAGGAAAATGAAGAATCTTGCAGCCTCGTATTTCAAATGAGCCAAGAAATATAGGATAATGGAGAAAACGACGACCAAAAGGAATTTGAATGTGTAATCAAAACATGTGGATGCTAGTGTCTCGACCCAACTGTAGTAAAAATGTAAGTTAACGTGTTTCATAACAACAGATTGTCTTTGGAAAGCAGCAGGTAAATCAGATAAAGCAAGGAAAGTAAAGAATAAAATAGCAAAGAAACTCAACGACCCTCTAGAGAAAGAACCGATTGTAGTCGGAGCAACATCATAAAATAAGGACCCGATAACCAAAGATTGGATAACCACGGACACAAATTGAGAAATTAAGTAAGATTTATCACCAATACTTCTGTCAAATGCTCTTCTTGTAACGAAATCTAGTTGTTTTTTTAGAGAAATGGCAAAAGTTGGAGTGGTATCTTCTTCTGGAATATCAGTATTACCTGGGGCACCATGTGCATCCACTTCTTCTTTGCAATGAGAATAATATTCAGTTTCCTTCCATAACTCATACAAATCAGTTTCGGATCTTGGGATTAAATGAGACTTCATGTTTTGAGTAGAAAATTGAAAATTTAAGATAGACGTCAAATATTCGATAATACAGTCATTTGGATCTTTCTCGATACCTAAAGAGTCACGAAAATAGGTCATACATTCGTCTATAGTACCGTAAAATACTTGGTATGAGTCAGTAAGCATCAAAATTTTATCAAACTTGTAAACAATTTTGTCAGAAGCTTGAGAAATTTTGACAAAATTAACAGATCTAGTAGCTCTTGCCATCTTTTGTAAAATAGATAAGAAATCTAACGCAGTTGCAGAATCCAGACCCTTGGTGGAGTTATCCCAAAGGTATACGGAACCATTGGCTGCAAAAGTTTCGATAATTGAAATACGTTTACGTTCACCACCAGAAACACCACGAACATAATCATTACCAACCAAAGTCTTCAAGACATGAGAAAGACCAAATTCCTTTAACAATTCATCTCTTAAAGCAATACGTTCCTCCTTTGGAATATCGAATTTGCAACTCAAAGCAAAATCGATTGTTTGTTCAACAGTCAGGAAAGGGAAATGGATATCTTGTTCATTGTTGTAAATAATTTGCTGAGGACACTTTGAAGAAAACGCCTTGAATTCATTGTCCTTAAACTTAATGCCACCTTCTGGAGAATATTTTAAATTTTTGTGACCATGGAAAAGGGCATTGAATAACGGAGAAGATGGTTTACCTAAAATAAGAACCATTTCACCTTGTGAAGTTCTGAAAGTTAAATCGTGAAGGATATGTTCCTCAGAGCCTTCAGCAGCAGCAGCAGAGATCACATCAGCCTCAGGATCTTTATTGTGGACCTTGTGGCCAAAACCGTTGCCTAATTCAATATTTGCACCATTGAATGTCACTGAGGCATCAGGGACCGGTGTAAAATATTTAGAAATATTAGACATCAGAGTTTGAAGGGAAAAAAGTTATGCAAAAAGACCAAATGAAATGTGTTTAGGTTTAAATGTTAAATTTAGAATCTTGATTACTTTTATTGTATCAACGAAAAAAAAAAATCTCTCTTTTCAACCACTTCTCAACTACTATTATAGCAAAATAAAAAAAGTTGAAGATGTAATAATAATCAAAATAGCGAGAATATCTTATATTCAATTGAACAGATTAAATGTTTTACTACAGATAGAATAAGAAAGAAAAACTGAAATTAGTATGATGGAAGGTAGTATGCAAGGAAAATATTTAGTTTTCATGAAGGCAATTACTTATATATAAGGGATCTCTACTTTTCTAAATTAAAGCTTAGAATAGAATAAGTTCATGCATCGACAAGACATGATGGAAAGAATGAAAAAACTTGTATAGCTTTTTGAGGGTACGGAACAATATTAAGAGGACGGGAGAAGGAAAATTATTCTGTATCTTGTTTTGTTTTGTTGTCTGTTTTTTTATTGTTATTGTTTTGTTTTGTTTTGTTTTTTTATTATTACATTTTATTTCATACGACCGTGTTTTTTTTCATTTGTTTTAGCTGTGGCTTTCAGGCTCTCAGATAAAGATTATTAATATTGTGCTTCTCGAAATATACAGGCAGCTAACAATTTTTTATTTTTATCAAATTCTTCTTTTTTTGTACTTCATTACTGCATACTTATCCCCTTCCCTCACATAAGTACAGAGGCCAAAAAAGGTAAAAAAATATCACAAAACAAAGAAAGAATTGCCTTATAGAAGCTTCTAAAATGTATATCTTTACCGGGAACCATAGTACATCAACAGTCCCAGATGACAATAAATATGATTATTTTGTCTCGACGAAAAACTTTTTCTTATCTAAACGAGGGATGAAGTAAGAATATGTTCGAAAATTAAAAAAAAGCTTTGGTGTCCACTTTTCTCTGTGACGTTAAAGTATCGGTATCCTGCTTTGTTATTATACATGAAACACGAAGACAACTCTGAAAATAGACAGTTTTTACTCGTTAAAGGATAAAATAATTAAAAAGAAAAGAGAAGAAAAAGTGCCACAAAAAGAAACAAGATCTAAGGAACAGGTACCGCGTGATAACAAAAGCTACTAACCTCGCGCAGAGAGGAAGGGATGAAAGCTAAAAAAAGGATTTTCCGCGGATGTTCCATTGCAACCACGATCAACGCCATACCTAATTTAAACGAAAAAGGTTCTACTTTCTTTCTCTCTTTTGACAGAAACCTTACAGAGGAGATTATTATTGTTATTTTTCTAATGAGTTTATTAAAAGATGTTTCTTAAACGAACCAAGTTTCTTACTCAAAGAAATAGATGGGGAGAAAAAACTTTGAAGATACATACCTGGTATCCTTGTTTCTGAGTGTCGTTTAATAAGTCATTTGCCCTCCCATTTGGGTAACAAAACGAAGACAAATTGGAGGATTTCTTTAGCAAACTAAATTTACAGACTATTTTTGTACTAAATGAAATTTATGTTATATGCTAAACTGGGGGGTGACATTGAACTGATCAGGTACCAGATCTCCAATGTTGGAAATGTATGCTAAAATAAACAAAGCTACCATTTCAAGAAATATTTTTACTCTTTTAGCGTCTGATTGAAAAATTTAAAGTGATCATTTTCTGTTTTCTTTTCCAATGAAGGGTCCTTAATTTCCTTATTTGCAAGGTTGAGTAGGAAAACATTGAATATAGAAGGGAGATTTTTAGGCTAAAGGGGGATAATAGTTCTCTTTAACCATATAATTAACCTCATCGAAATATACATTTACTCCAATGCAAAAAGATTATGAATAGCCCGAGTTGGAAAGAAAAAGAAACAAAAAACTTGTAAATATCATTTCGGTGACTCCAGGAGTTACAAAACCCATATAAATGAGTATGTAACCATATGAAAGTTGTTCTCCTGTAAGGACTAAACGAACTGGTAATGGTAAACCAATTTATCTTGGCAAATTCTTAAACTTGAAACAAAAGCTCTCACGTCCTAATTGTCCAATGTATTATGAACAGACGTTTTGTTATTATGTTAGTTTAAAGTAACAGCAACATTTGAGAAAAAGTCATCGACAAACTAAATATGATAAATAATTATCAACGAGGTTGCATTATAGCGCATTAAGTTAATGAAATCTTTGATTTATTGTTCATTTAAAATATTGGTATTTTTTTAAGAGCGGCTGTCTCATTATTACCTTCTTTGTAGTAGTAGGACAGTAATCAAAAATTGATTTAATTTATTGTGGATGTTTTTAGGGATTAGAGATAGAAACAGTAATATATATTTTAAGTTTCCTTTCAAAAACGATAATTACCGTAAATTCTTAGGATCCAGTAGACTGGATACGTCTGGGGTTCGAATGATAACCACCAAAAAAGGAAACTTATCTCGGCCCTGAAACCATTTTTCTGAAGATCTTTGGCTCTTCACAACATGTATCTAAGTCCTTATTGTAACGTCTAAGCTTTTTTGGTGAATCGCTTGTAACTCAAGGTAGTCGATGACTTATTTTCTCTCAAGATTAATTATTGGTTTCCGTTTATTTTAATTTGATATATAATCCGAAACAAAAAGCAATTGTGAGTCTAGGTTATAAATATGGTAACTTAGATATCACTATTTTTAATGACGTTGTTGGTGTTCTGTGACACGTTCGCTTATTATAATTGTAAACGTTTCTCTGTTAGCGATGCCTCACAGGTTGTTAGCCTTATCCGGGAGTTTTAAAGATAACTGTAATGTATATAGATAGATAGATGGTCAAGGAATGTAATCAAGACATTTGAGGAGTATGTTTATATATATATATTGATTTATTGAGCAAGACTCGTGATAACTCTGTTCTCTCGTTAACTGATTTTTTTATTGTTAACTTTTCTCATAGTGTGGCTGTCGTTTCTTAAAATCGGCTAAAATTTAAATAGGTCTTGCATTCCAGGGTATACAAGTCTAGATGAAATAGAGGAGGAGTATCAACCTAATGTTTAAACTGAAAGTTCCTGTTTAAGCTCGCTTTATGATGCTCATCATTTCGCAATTTTTTTGGAAAAGATATATTTTGATAACTCTGCATCTCGTTAAAAAAAATCCCATTGAAGCCATCCGTATATGATAATTTTTCATTATTATGAATATTAAACCAGTACCTACGTAATATATATTTTCAAAGCCACAATCAACAACATCAGACAACTCAAAGACGCCAACTGTTATTTAATATAAGCTACACCACCTAATCAAAATTCACAATACACCCTCAATATTAAAGTAACAATTATGTTAACAACGAAAAGTACATCAGCACTAAATAATAATCACGGGAAAATAACTAGCAGTGTATTCTTTAACGTCGTACAATTGTCCCCGAATCACTTATCCTTATTAAAATTATCTGTTAAGTAATATGTATCTTTTATTACCAAGAAACTATTTTCAGGTACGACGACTTTTAAATAATACTAATTAGAAATTTCAAAGAAATAGTCGTAGAAACGGAGGTCTATTGTATGCCCCGTTTAGGAAATAGAAAAGAAACTTGATGTCCCGTTTGGGAATTCTCTCGTAAGCGAAATATTGAAAAGAAAGAAAAAAACTTTTTCCTTTCCGCAGGCAACTCGGGAAAGTTGAAAATGAAAAAATTTTCAGCTAAAAAATTGAGATCTGCCTTAAAATTATTATTGGGTTTCAACTCATTCTTTGTTTATTATGTAAGTGAAAAGTTCTAAAATTTGCACAGGTGAGAATGCATACACATATTATATGAAAAATAATCAACCCCATTGGTAAAGTGAAGAGAGAAAACATAATACAGTTTTGAACGACAGTTAAATACAACCACTCGAGGTTCTTGCTGGTCCTTTTCTCTTTTGAAGTAACATTTTTATTTTTTTTTACCTACGAGGTTAGTGTTTGGAGAGACTGGAACTTTTTTGCGGGAAACCTGTAGTTGTTATTATTAAACTCACATTTTTTCCTATTTTATTGTTTCTATTCTTTTAATAATAGTGTGTGTTTTATTGTGCACCAAATGAAACCGCTTATTAGTATACCGAGATACATTGCATCATGGTAAAAATATATACTTCCTCGTACAAGATAGATTGGCTCCGTCAATCTTCTCATTGTTCCCAGCATTTGTCCTTTTTTTTTTGCCTTTCTTGAAGTTACATTAATATAGAACAAGGGGAAATGATAGACGAGTATATATATTAGAAACTTTTTCTTGAATTTGTTTAATTTTACATTACATATGCATTTCCCCCACTTTTAATTCTATTTCTTTTATCTAGTTAATATTCTTTTTGCATTATTAAATTTTCTTTTTTAACTTATAATTGTATAAAACGTCACCCGTGAATCCAATTACGATAACAAATACCCATTACACAATGTCTATGAAATTAACTGCTGTCCTAGCTCTAGCTGCCGCCGCCGTCATGGCCGAAGAAGTCTCTGAGTACCAAGTTGCTCAATTCCAAGGTATGTTGGTCGATGTTAACAATCACTTGCAAGATTACATGTCTCTAGCCATGAACGATGCTGATTTCACCATCCCATCTGGTGTTTTAGATGTTTACGAACACATGACCACCTACGCCTCCGGTGATGACTCTTACACTTCTCTATTTACTGAAATTAACTTCGCTCAAGTTACCACTGTTATTAAAAAGCTACCATGGTACTCTTCTAGAATGATTCCAATCATTGAATCTTACCTATCTGCTCACAGTATCACTGAAACTGATGCCGGCGCTGCTTCTTCCTCTGAAGCTGCTTCCTCTTCTGCTGCTGCCTCCTCTTCATCTTCTGCTGCTGCTTCCTCCTCATCTGCTGCTGCTTCCTCCTCATCTGCTGCCGCCTCCTCATCTGCTGCTGCCTCCTCCTCCTCCTCCTCCTCCTCCTCCTCCTCCTCTTCTGCTTCTGCTTCTGCTTCTTCCTCTTCCAGTAAAGCTTCCTCTTCCTCCTCTGCTTCCTCTTCCAGTAAAGCTTCCTCCTCTGCTTCCTCCTCTGCTTCCTCCTCTGCTTCCTCCTCTTCTGCCGCTTCTTCTTCTTCTTCTTCCCAAAACGGTGCTGCTCAACTAACCGCTGGTATGGGTGCTTTCGCTGCTGCCGTTGCTATGCTATTATAATTGAATTGAAAGAGCTTAAATTTATACAATCTTTATTTCAATATATATTCAGAAACATTCACTCAACACAAATTAATTCTTAAAATGTGTAGGTATATTTAATTACACTGAGCGCTTTAATATACGTAACGTTATGTAATATATACAATCACTTTAATGGTTTCCTTAAAACTCACAGAATTGATATCATGTTCAATTCATTATACTTTACCTATCATTCATGTAGTGATAGTATTTAATAATCTTCTTGATAGTTACCCTCATATCAACTTTTATTGTAAAGTCCTGAAAATTCTAATATCGGAGTGAAGCCAAAAAAGGGGGGAGTGGGATCATAGTCATTGACAATTTTAATATTCGACTTACAGAAAGAAGATATCTATCAGCTCTTTAAGTGCATATATATTCTCTCAACTTCTTGGTACTTTGTTTCGAGTAAGGGAACTTATTAACTGCGAAAAGTAGGTAAGAAGAAAAAGTATTGCATAATTTTATCTTTTTATACTAGTAATAAAAGAATGACAGCTCCACGAAGATCAGCTAGAATTGCTGGGAAAAGAACTGAAAAAATTGAGGAAACTCACGAAAATCCAAAGTTGAAGAAGGCTAAAGTAACTAAGAAAGAATCGAAAGAGCCATTAAAGAAAACTGAGTCTGAAGAACATTTAGAGCTCGGAGATGAGATCCCAGACATAACCTTGCTAGATCAGGATGAAAACGATGTTTCTTTAAGAGATGTGGTTAAAAAGAATAAGATAGTTGTTATATTTGTTTATCCTAAGGCATCTACTCCAGGGTGTACCCGTCAAGCATGTGGATTTCGTGACAATTTTGAGGACCTGAAAAAGCATGCTAAGGTGTATGGTTTAAGTGCAGATAATGCTACAAGACAGAAGAATTTTCAAACTAAACAGCATTTGCCATACGACTTGCTAAGTGACCCAAAACGAGAATTGATCGGTATTTTGGGATGCAAAAAGACACCTCAGAGTGGTATTATAAGATCTCATTTTGTTTTCTATGATGGTAAGTTGAAATTTAAAAGAATCAAAATATCCCCAGAAGTAAGTGTATCCGACGGTAAGAAAGAAGTTTTGGAACTTTCTAAACGTCTGGAAGCTAAAAAGTAAATTCTGAAATGCATTTCATGAAATATATTCAATTTTTCTTATGTACTATTGTTTAGCATTCCTTTTCTTAATGTCCTCTCTCTACTAAAATATCAGTCCTTTATATACAATCTCTTGAAGTTAAGTAGAATCTGGTAATAAGACAACACCGAGATATTGATTTAAACTTTAATTGTTGCTCTCTTTTTTTATATGTGTCTAGATTATTAGTTTTAAGAAAATGCTTGCATTGCCGAAAACTGCAATGATTACTGGTCCGCGACACACAAAGCTAGTGTTGGATTCTGAATTACGTCAAAGATATAACAGATACCAAGCAACACATGAATATGAAAAAGACTTGGAAAAGGAACCTTTTAATTAAATTAAACTAGTTGAAAATTTGATTAAACATTTATATCTCTCATCTACTGTGCATTTTTTAACATACTTAATGCTTCTAAATATTTTATCTCATTCCGACTCAAATAATCTATATATAAATACTTCAGAGTGTAAGTATTGTGATGGAACAATCCTAGACTGTCATTGTTTATTTTTTAAGGGTCTCAACGATGGAAGTATACCCTTCAACAAGGAGGTTAGGGGAAAATTGTTACAACTTGAGATCCAGATTCAAAACGACTCCAAGCCGTTAGGAAAGTTATTAAGAATTAAACTTAAATATTTAATATCTACCGTGAAAACTAAATGGGAACATATATGTGATAGGAAACCAATAGATCATAGTAAAAAAGAGAATAAAAAAGCCTACAGATTGAATAGACTGTCAAATTATGTTTTTTCAGAATCATTTCCTTATGAGAATATACTTACACATTGTACTAATAAGTTTAATTTTCAGTTATTGATAACTTTAAGTATGTATAATACATTTATTCAATATAGAAATGATCTCCTGGAAAACATATTTGGTTCCTACTGTCCGGTTCACTTTCGAAACAACAAATTTATAGATTATGATGGACAGTCTTACAGAACACTCCAAAAGGCATTAGCAAGAACAAAGATGTTAAGACAAGAGGAGCAATTGAAGGAGAAAAGGATGTATAACCCTTCAAACAGGCATGTATGTTGGATAATAAGACCCTTTAATTTTGATAGAGAGTATAGTTATTCGATGTTCTGCAATATGGCCTTGGAACATGAAGAGTCCTGGATTAGATACCATGAAGGGATAAAAAAGGTTCCCAGAAAACATGTTGTTAGGAGGTGGTTAAATAAAAGATGGCAATGGGAAACTATTATAGATTATATATTTAATGAGTTAAATCCCCATCAACGCCTTTTGGAAGAAGTTTTACCCACAGAAATACATTCAGAATTTCTGAATAACATTGGCACCCCAGATATGGAACTCCAAGAACAAAGAATTTCAGGAAGGGAAGAAGATATTGAAGATATCACTCCAATAGATGATGGGATATTGGAGGAAGCATTCCAAAAATTAGTCTACATATGCAATACAGATATTCCAAAAGAGGTTAAACAACTAAATAATTTTTCTGTACGGACAATATAATGAAAAAGTCACTATATTTAAACTGTGACGTCGGAAAATATTTCCTTACCTTTATACGATATTTTTACTATTTTTTTTGCATTTGACCCATTTCTGTCATTTTCACCTATTGCAACATATTTATTTATTTTTATTGATAAATTATATATTTATATAAGCTAGTTACAAAGTACAATTCAAAAATTTTAGAAACTGTAATATAATACTACTGTGTGTTTTTAAATCATCTTCAACCCTCTAACATTGAGAAAATCCTCTAAAACATGTACAGTTTACAAAATAATAGGCTCAATGATTTTTTTGAAACGAATTATTCTAAAGAGTTAGAGCACAATCAACAGCAGAAAATTAATAAACTTAGGGACACAGTGGAAATTTTAGAACTGGATTTGTTATATATTCTCTCCAAAGATGCCAAATGTAATTTTATTGACGGTACAATCTCAAAGAAAAATATTCAAATCAAAAAGAAAGAATATTTTATCAAACCAAATAATATGCATAATAGCATTCCTAATCAACAGAAATTATCTACAAAAATATCTAATAAAATTGTTAACAACGATATATCACAAACAAATGGGAGTTCTTTAGGAGGCAAAGAAAATTGTCAAATGGAAGAGCCTTTATATGAAACAGTAATACGTTATCCACAATTCAAGGAAGTTTTAAATAGCTTTCAAAAATTTAATATGAAACAATATAACACTGTGAGTGTTATAAAGAACGGCGAAATGCTTCTAACCTTGTCTGAGAATAATTTTGATTGGAACAACAGGGAAATATTTGGCCAAGATACACAGTATATCTCTGGTAATCTAAATGACCCTAAAAACTCCGTATCTAAAGATTTATTTGAGACTAAAATTGAGAAAAGCTCTTTGATAAGGAAAGATACTGTTGGGGAAGAGTGTGGTAAAACTATTAGACTACAACAGTATATAACTGCTGATGATGTTACCCGTAGCAAGAACCGTCACAAAGTTAGGTTTTGGTTGAATGATTACCAAGTAAAATATTCAGGAATAAAACTATTGAGTCATTCTGAAAAAATATAAATACGATCATTTCTTATCACTATTGTTTTTTTGTTTACTTAAACTTTAATATTAGAGGGTTTGTGGTTAAAAGATACGGTTGAAAATTTAACAGATGCCTAAAAATATAAAAAATTTATAATTTTAGTATGATTTTCATAAATAACACTTAGTAAATTTGTTAAAAAAAGTTTTTGAACACAATTGATAGAAGCTTTTTGTTTCTTCTATTAATTTTTGTTTTACATTCGTAAATTGTTTAAAGAACGAGTAAGATATTCAGGATGTGGGAATTACTAATTTAATGTCATCCTTCAAGGAATTGAACGGCTCATCCGAATCGTCAAATCGAGGAAATAAGACGACCAAGCCTAAGGAAATGACAATGTAATTTTTCTGATACCAAACGTAACTTAGGTTGCTTGTGCTCTGTCGCCATTATGTAAGGCATCAGCAAACTTGTTTTAAAGTGCTTCTTAACTTACCCTCCTCTAATACTTTCCCCATATAGAGTCATTAGCATTAATTCCATCAATGAAAATGTAACAATTAAAAATGAATTTAAGTATTAGAATGTATAACCTCTAAAACATATACTTCTGAACTATTTGATTCACAATTCTCATTACTAAGAAAATTATTTTAAAAAAAATGTTAACTTTACCAAGAATATATCTTAGAATTATTCTTAATACCATTTATATTTAAAGCAGAATCCTAAATTAGAATTAATGTAAAAATATGTAAATAAGGATGTAGGAAAATTTGAATTTATTTTGACATTGGTATTCAAGTTCAACCATTTTTTATTGATGAGTCCCTGATGGTTCTACAATTTCAAGCTCACGGTTTCGACGCCTCGTTACGAATGACACTCTCACGATTAAAAAAAAAAAAAATTATTAATATCGAAAATTATGATGACTTTGACCACCCATTGCTTATTCATTATTGTACAGTTTTCTTATTGTCCCTCTCTTTTAATTTCAATTTACATAGCAGTATACAATTAAATAATAAAAATTATTTATTTTGAATTTGAAATATCATTCCATATTTATTCGATTGGATTTGATGTCGTCATGATTTTAATACTGACCTATTGATAACGTATTAAAAAAAATTCTGCCTGTAAAGGGTTCCTTCTTAAGAAAGAGTTGGATATAACCTAAGCGCCTTAAAAACCTAATTAGGTTTTGAAATGGGGACCTTGATCTTTGTCCTTGTCAAAGACTACTATTATTCACAGTGCATTCATATAACTCTGTTACCTTATTATTCCAAGCAATTAAAACATAAAAACATTTCAAAAGTTTAACATTAAACAGTAATATTACCCAAAGGCCCTGTTGCCAGGCCCCTGAATTAAAGATTAAATTCCAAAGTCAGCTTATCCAAAAAATAATTGAAACGGACAGGAATTGAACCTGCAACCCTTCGATTGCAATCTTATTTTTCCTTGGAAGTTCCAGGATTTAACTGGAGTCGAAAGCTCTACCATTGAGCCACCGCTTCAAATATTATAGCACTTGTGCAACGAGGTAAAGCTTTTGTTGCTACCGATTTTCAATATTTGTGAGGTAGGATAACCCTAAGTCGTTCTTCGGGTATCTACGTTCACGGGATTATATAAATATGTGCTTCCTCTTGTACCAGCTAAGGGAGTTCAAAGGATATCTTAAGTAGGGTGCTTGTATACGGAGATATGTAGTTCACTTGATCGTAATGTTATTATCGTGCAAAGGCTTTCGGTTACTTAAGCTTGACTTATTCTTGTCTGGTATCTTTCGACTGAAAGAAGAAGAGTAAACAGTACAAGATAGGAGAGTTCCTCATATAGGAGTGCTCTCTATCTTATTCGACGCGTGGTGTCCATGTGGACATGTCCCTTTGTCGGAATTTACATGATAGAAGAATGACGTCAATAATATAAAGTAAAAGAATAATTAAGATTGTCAGATTTGATAATGTTCAATATTTAACAATCCAAAATAAGAAAAGATAAGAATAAGACGCATTTGGAAATCGTGCGTAATTTCTACAATGCTAGTATTGGAGATTTATAATCACGAAATGCACAAATCCAAAAAGTATATAAAGGGAACAATATTTCATATGTTGGAATATTTTATTTCCCTGATTATTTTGTATATTATTTATAATTTGTATAATAAAGAGATCAGACGACTATACGTTGATTTCTAAAGAAATAAAATTTTGTATCATATTAACAGAAATGGATTCCTCAAATAATACCAAAATCCAACCGTTATTTCTACAATACAAGCGTCCTACTTAAGACATCCCTTGCACTCCCTTAGCTGGTACAAGAGGAAGCACATATTTATGTCAGAAACTAAGGGTAACTTATAGTGACACTTAGTCCAAAAATATTGTAAAGAGATAATTTGCAATATCGGATTTAAACCAGCAATTGTAAAAAGACCAGCAACAAAACATAAAAATTAAAAAGACCAGCCATCTATGCAGGTGAAGTGTTCAAAAGAATTATGGCATATATAAAGGCCATCATTGTAAAATAATAAAATAATTCTAGTTATTTAATTTGTAGATTATATAATTTAAAATAAACGATCAATTATCATATTACAAATATGTCCGAATTAGAAAATACTAACAAGCTAGAAACTTATGAATCAAAGGAGAATGAAATCTCCACCTCAGATT
>JAJLXS010000055.1:0-89530 GCA_030571355.1 Maudiozyma serrabonitensis | reverse complement strand
AAAGATCATCCATGCAATATGCTGTTTCTTTCATTTCAAACATAAAGTTTGAGGAACTCAATTCCAAGGAATCATTACATAGTCTTGCATGGAGGTTCTTAAATATAGGTAGGGTGGCAGATTTGGCTGGTATAGGGCAACCAATTTGGAACATAATACATAAAAGGGCCACCTGCTTGAGGTAAACAGATTTTCCACTCATGTTACAACCAGTAATAATCTGAAGATTCGAACTCCCTTTGATGCTTCTGATATTATTCGGAACAAAATTAGGAAGAGTCGTATCCAGAACAGGGTGTCTTGCACCTTCTACTTGTATATTGTAACCGAACTCTGGGAAGGCATATTTATATTTTGAAGTATTGGTACTATAGGAGCATATTAAATCTAGTAGAGAAATAGCTTCTGACACCATAAAAAATGCTGCAATATGGTTTGCTAAGTCATTAAGCAAGGAATGGACAGCTTTTTCACTAAGGAGACATATTTCAGTGATTATATCTCTTAGTCTGGTATTAAATTTAATTAACTTTAAAGTATGACACTCAATCCATCTACCTTTCACCACTTTATTTATATATTCTTCTGGAAGGGCGTTCATGTCAGGCCAGTCATTTCTGGGAATTCTGATAACGAAACCTCTGGAGGAGTCCAACGTATGGTCTATCGGTACGCCTAAATCATCAGACAGTTGTTCAACTTCTTCCGAAATTTGATCTATTATATTTTTGTAGACACCTCTGGCTGCTTCTAATAACCCGTTGGATCCGTTTTTGACTGCGTAGATTTTTTGATTCTGTAGGTTTATATTAGATGAAGCCCATCCACAGTCTTCATTAATCACACTATCAATTTGTTTTTGGGCAACTGTGATTGCAGGTGAACTTAAAATTCTTTTAACTTCCCTTAGTAAAGAGCTTCTAAGATCAATGTCAGTAAATATTCCATTGATTACTTGAATTTGGCGAATTGTGTGTTTGAGTAACAAAACGTAATTTACTTTTTGTTCGGCACGTATAGTAATGTTTTCTACGTACAGGAGCCGTGAGAATAATTTATCCATATCGTGAAAATGTTTAAGATTACAACAGACATTTTCAAGGAGACCATCATATTCAAGTATTTCTTTAACCGCCTCTATTCTTAATGCTATACCATCCTTATTGGTGAGTGGTTGTAAAATATTATTTCTTAGTAACCGTCTACCCATACTGGTTGAGGTAGAGTCTAAAAATTTAAGCAATGACAACTTGTCCCTTTCTATATTATTCTCTACTAGCTCCAAATTTTTTATTGTTAAAAGGTCTATTAACATTGTGTCATCTGGAGCCTCGAAAACAATTCTCAGGTTTTTGAATTTGTGATACAAACTGTCTTTTGCATTGCGATTATTTATGTATTCAAATGCCCCTGCAATAGCACGTAACCCATGGGTCTTTTCAACAAAATTTGCTTTTCTAGATTCAATCTGGAACTTATTAATAATCTGAAGACCTTCACGGTCATCAAATAACTTATGTGAAATATTGGCAATTTTGGTGGCCTCAGGAACATTGTATTTAATTACGGATATTAATTTAGAATCTGTAGGAACCATTGATGTTGTAGGTACCAAAATTTCAGTTGGATTATAAATTTGCAACTTATGGATGACTCTAATAAATATTTGTGAATCGATAAATTCCGAAAAGGTCAAGGTTCCAAGATTTAAGTTTATAGCACATATACCAACTTTTGTTTCTGTGCTGTTCCTATTTTCAAATATAGAACATATTATCCTATCTGGGGAACTATCTAGTACTTCTGTAAGGGTTGGTATAGCACGAAACTTGGTTCGTTTACTCGTATCTCTTGTTACAGTAGTTTCGAAGATATGTCTATATGATGTTATACGTGACTGTGACCCACGAGTTCTATTGGTAACACTATTATCTGAATCTCTGGTGCTCTCCTGTTGGTCATTTCGAACTAATAATTTCTTATTTCCAGAAATACACTTGACAACTGTGTTCTGCGCCGTTTCCTTGAAATAATTTTGATTTATAAAACTTGATAAATTATGTTCCTTCATTTAATATCTCACTTGTTATTCGTTGGAAAGTGGTATAAGTGCATTCCAAAATGTTTGGCGGCTAAATTTTGGGCGCGGTTGATTTATATCGATTATTTCTTTAACTACGCTCCGAAATATATTTCCATTACTTTTATCTAATATAATAAACAACTGAGTTCAAATAATTATTGGAAAATAGAAAGTAGTAAAATAATAAAAATGAGAGCTTTTTATTATACCGTAGACCTCTTCACCGGCATTCCCAATACCGTCTTCTTTCAAGAAGTATATATATAATAAAAAGAAAGATAAAAAAGGTATTATTAACAAATTTTTTTAGGTATACTTCTTTAATCGAATATTACATTAATACAAACAAAAGAAACAAATGCGATATTATTACTAACGATCCAGGTTAAATGGTAACGTTACTGAGCAAACCAATATCTTCTCATGTAAGTTCAGACTTCAAAAAAACGACCTCGGTGAGGATTGAACTCACGATCTTGCGATTAACAGTCGCACGCCTTAACCAGCTTGGCCACGAAGTCATTTTCTGAAAGATAATTTATGTGTAGTTTGTGAATCACGAAAGATATCCGGGTAACCTCTAAATTTTTCAGCATTTTTCTATAATAATTCGTTGAGGACAGGTAAAACTGTTGAAATTTACATGATAGAAGAATGACGTCAAGAAAATAAAATATAAGAATAAAAGTATTGTATGTTTTCAGTGTTCATATTTCTGTAGGTTCTATAGTAATATCAAAATACCTTTTACTATTCTTAAAAGAGACCATAATCGTTCATTCTTAAATATATGTAGTTAATACTTCCAAGAGGCGAGAACATCAATCTACATCTGGATTATATATGTAGAGAATCTGAGTTAGAGTTTTTACTCTCAGTTGATTCTTTAATTTCTTGTTTGTTAGTTAAATGTAATTCGGACATTTTTTGATATGATAATTGATCATTTATTTTAAATTATATAATATACAAATTTAATAACTAAAATTATTTTATTATTTTACAATGACGGCCTTTATATATGCCATAATTCTTTTGAACACTTCACCTGAATAGATGGCTGGTCTTTTTACTTTTTATGTTTTGTTGCTGGTCTTTTACAATTGCTGGTTTAAATCCGATATTGCAAATTATCTCTTTACAATATTTTTGGACTAAGTGTCACTATAAGTTACCCTTAGTTTCTGACAATATATGTTCTCTTAATATAATAAATTATATTGCCGTCGTGATTACGTCCTTCTCATTTCGTCGAGTGTGCATGTCAGTTGTATTTCAGTTTTCCTTTGTCATTATAAAATCGTTGCATTGTCTGCAATACTACTGTATTTCAATATGAATCTGTTTCTAGTAATTTCTAACATCTAACTAGTATATAATTAAAGCAACATGTTCTAAATGGGGCCAACGACCCCATCTCATTTATATATTTTCTACTCATCTTTAAGACGGTCGTGGTTAAAGTCTTTCAAAGGGTATAATAAAAGCTTTCAGGTACTTTTAACTGCTTATTACAAATATGGACTCTCAAAATATACAGTTACTTAAGTTACTTGGAATGATTCTATCAATCCTACCATGTATTGAAGATAGAAGGCTTGATAGCACCAGTACTTTCATTATGAGGGAAATTAAAATTTTTTAGTATTTCCAGCGAAAAAATATACTTAACAATATAATTACTATTTGATGCAGATTCTAGCCGAAGTTAAAACACCTTGAATAATCTTCATTTATTTACTAAAGATTTAAGAATGTGCAGAGTTTCCATCGAGGCTGTTAGATTGCACGCGGTACATTCGACTTTCCCTCATATCTACCAGCATCACCAAGAAATTTAGCACAATATACGATATCAGTGCCGAATTATTTACTACCTCCTGCAATCGGGATCATTCTATTTGATTGAGAGACAATACAAAGGAAAATGGACAATTGCCATATGTTTGTGTTAATTAGAATATAGAACGTATCGAATTTACCTAGTCATGCCATAAAGAAAATGTGTTAGATTATCTAGCAGTATACATTTGCCTTGAGGTAACCTCCCATGATTTATGAACAGCTAAGGATAGTCAAACAAAATAAATAAAATGTCCTTATGAGTTTGAATTCAAAATCTTCAGTATTGTCCTGTATAGCTCTGATATCTTCATTAATTTTTGGAAATCATCAATGTTATCCATATAAACCTCAAACTCCGTATTCTCCTTCGGGATAACTTCATTTTGGAACTTATCAGATACCATATCTAATACAGCCTTTCTGTAATTTATTATATCTGAACGTAGAGCTCCAACTATTGTATGAAATCCTTCTTCATGAAGTCCAAGGATTTGGAAACTACGTAATGTTTCTCCTTGTTCACACTCTAGTAATTCTTTTAATTTCTTATTTTGCAGTTTCAGAATTTCTACATCATCTTTTTCAGAGTCGTCATTCTCTGTAGCCTTATCTATTCCTTTAATATTGTGACCTTGAGATGAATAGGAACCAATTTTCATGTCTAGAAAATTGTTGAATTCAATGATATCCTTCTTATAGTTTTCTTTAATCTTCTCAGGTTCCCTGTTTATGTGATTCGATAAAGTATCAATTTTATGTAAAATTTGTGCCTTATGTTTTTTGTTCTCGTTTATCTGTTCTACAAGCTCCTGGACCAAAGTGTATAACTGCTGGAGATTCTCTGTTTGTGGGTTCATGAAAAGCTGCTGCTGTGGTTGTTGTGGTTGTTGTGATTGCTGTTGCTGCAGTTGTTGCTGCTGCTGTACAACATTGCTATTGCCATTATTATTAAAACTCATTCGTAATGCTGGAATATAACAGCAGTGACTAATTCTATCAACAAATAGAACGACCACCCTCTATTTGTTAAGATGGACCGAGATATATATTTCACTTATCTCTAAATGTACTACACATTATTATAAATTATGTATCATTCTCTCAACTACACAATTAATTCAAAGCTCGACGCGTCCTTCATTTTACACAGATATATTTATTTCGGTTTACAAAAATTAAAGGGTTCTTACAGATTTCAAATCAAAGGATCTCACTCTGCTCTACAGGATAAATAATGTGTATATTCCCACATGTTTTGTCAATCCTTTACGAAAATCTATGCCCCAATTTAAAATATCATGATATTAGCCATACAATATTATCTTTTCTTTCTTTCTAGATGTTTTCGATAGTTTGAATAAGATCAGAGGAAATAGTATGGCAGGCTATATCTCTTGCATTTAACAAATCATTTTTCCTAAACTTCAGCACCCCATCATTTATAGTTTCAACTAATCCGCTTTTTACATGCCTACGTGCAACCCTATCTTCCAAGACTGCTTCAGGGACACTGACGTTTAGAAAAATAACAGCACCAGTATCTGTTAAAGTGGAATATATGGTTTTCCAGTTTTCTTTATCATATAATAAATACAAGCCTTCGAATATCAAGACTCTAGTAAATTTTGAAATTAAGGTGCCCTTAATTGTTGGGTCCTTCTTTGCGTGATCAAAACTAGGGATATAGATATCTGGCATGGCTGAATAAAAAGTCGTTGAAATTTTTTCCCATAAATTGGCTGCGGGAACTTTCACTGGAGAAATGACTGATGTCTTGGCTAAGATCCTACAAAGTTCTGCAAAATTATTACTATCAAATGTTGCTGGTGAGCCTCTTCTTATGTGAGCCTGTTCCGGGTCTTCGAATTTGTCAAGACAGGCCCTAGACAAATGAAAACCATCCATGGGCACAATTTGTGCAATATTAACTTGTGAAGGTAATGTCATTGGTTCATCATGTTGTTTACTTTCGTCAATATATATAGAATTGGGAATACCCCCTCTTCCAAGTATTGTTACAGTGGATTGTGTATTTTTTTGATCAACACTTTTAACTGGTTTGAAGTCTGTATTTTCCACCAAGGACGGAATAATTCCATTGTTCTCTTCCATTTCCTTCTGTAGCGATGGAGTTATAAGAGTAAGTGAGTTTGTTAAATCCATATTTTTGGGTCCATCCATTAATATAATTTTTTTGTTTGTCTCTTTAAGATAATTGTTGTAGTTATCATTAAGCTTGTCACACACCTCTTTAGCAATAGTTGACTTACCAGATCCAGGTGGTCCAACTATTACAACTGATACCCTGTAATTCTCGTCAGCATGAGCGTCCAAAAGGCTATATACTTGATCAATTAATTCTTGCATTGTGTGTTTAACCTTGGTAGAACTTGTTATGTTTCTTAGCGTACACTGTGCTGTTGCAGGAAGTTTATATAGTTTAAGAAAGGTATCTTTTGTTTCCTTGGAAATATTTACTTCGCAACAAAAAAGTTAGATTACCGAGAGGCGGTAATATACAAACCAATAATGGTAATTACTATTACTTTCTTATAAGAACGTCTTTACCTAACATATTAGCACTGTACTTACTGATACAGTAATCTTTCATTTGTAAAATCAGTACATCTATCTACAGAGACTATAAAACCGTCTCTTCCTTCCACCGCACAGAATGTTAGACACGAATGCTGTTAAGAAATGACTTAGGTAGATTCACATCAATCTTGTCATCAAAGAATATCCTTTGTGGGTCAGGTTATATCATCCCCGTTCTGGTCGACATAGATAAAATAATAATATATTACATGTCTGTAAAGTGGATCACATATATATTCATTCTTATTTCTCGTATTTTAACTGAAATTATTGAGTCACGATTTGTGCTATGCTATCCTTAACCCATGCTTTCCCATCTAAATCTTACGAAGTTACGTTAAATTTAGTGTTACGAGCATGTAGTAAATATGAATTTGGGTTTGGGGGGAACCCTTGGAGTAAATCTCGATTTTTTTCTAATGTGGCACAGATCATATTCATGGGAATGTAAAGACATCGAGTTTACCCATTAGCTGGCTTCTTTGAGGCGGTATAAATTTGTCAGCAAACATCGGTATTTACCTATAACTACCACAACGGAACAAATTTGGTTTGGAAGTCCTGTGGTATTGTAAGCATTAAGTCGAGCTGACAATTTCCAAAATTACACGACAAGAATAGGCATATTCTATAAAGTTGGGAATTGCATAATGATATTAAATATATAAATAACTAGTGATGTTTCCGTGCAGGAATTATTTAGATTCCCGGAGTCCAATTGGTTCGTATTCTCAATGTTTACCCTTATATGTGACACCTCTTACAAATTAGAAGGAAAACAGTGTCGCCGAACCGAGGTAATGACAAAATCCAACAAGCCGTCCAGACAAAATACTCCCAAACCTACTTTTTGTCTTAGAAAATTTCTTTTAAAAACGCGAATCATAAAAAATACCTTTAAATTCTTACGGTTTAATGTTCGGTAAACGTAAACAATCCAAATTTTAAAAAGTAAAATAAAAATATAAGATTATTAATATTGATCACATGATAATTGATATTGTTTTTTATTTTCATCTTTTTGTCTGAATTTTTTGCTATAATTATGTAACTTCTTTTTGCTAGTGCAGGCTCTTTAAGGGAGAATAATAGCAATGAGACAATAACTTAGGTATACTGTATTGGCTATATTTTCACACATTAATTATCTATACATGTATATATTGCAAAACTCAGGATGTTATAGATTTAAGTTGAATAACTTGAAACAACATTATGCAAAATGGTTTTTACTTTGAAGTGGCGCAATTTAGCGCCACTAACTTGTTTAAACAAAGTTGATAATAAGACCCATTAAACACTCTACAATATATATGGGAGGCCATATCATCCTTTTAGTTGCTGATTTTTTCATGTGGGTCAAAGGGAACGTGTTTGGCATCATTTAGATAATAAGATGGCAGTAGAATAACACTAATATTGTGTGTCATTTCTTCTCACTCGAAGATATAAGGAAAGGAAGTGAGTATTGCATTCCTTGCAGAATATTTAAGACCATCAGACTACATAATATTGTACAAAACATTGTTAGCTAGTACAATCGAATAGGATATATCTTACTCAAGATGTATTTTGTCTTTACGTTCCTAAAATTGGCACAGTCAGCTACAGCATAATGATGACATAATAATGTCTTGTCGGGTTTGTTGAAATATCAGTTAAACTGTTTAATCGATTTTTTTATTACATACATCAACATTAGAACAACGATTCCCTCGTCTCCGAAATAGAGATTTATAATCATTCTGGGTTATAACGAAATCGCTTTATATACTGATAATTGCAGAATACATAGTACACTTTAGATATTGTTTTGGTATGGTTGCTACCCCATATGTATCACAAATAGCTCCATCGGTTCATAACATGGTGCTAACGCTGCATGGATGTATTATCCTCGTTAAGCAGATATTTTCAACCCAGTTATTTACTTCCTCTTTTTAGATTTTTTCCCTGATTTTTGCTTTCCTGAAGCTCCTTTGATGTTTGCCTTATTGTTGTTAGGGAGGGAGATGTTAAGTTTATCGACACACAGAAGTGGGATAAGATCACTTTCATTGACAGCCTTTATCAATTTATGTTCAATAGGCCAATCCATTTCTTTGTCTACCGAATCATTGTCTATATTCCGACCCATAAAATAACGCAAAACTTCTGTCATGGACTTAGTCTTTTTAGCACTTCCAGGTTGGATTTTGACTTTATATTTGTACTTCAGTAGAGCAGACCAGGGTGCGAATACGGGAATAACATCAACTACTTCATCACCACTTGCTAATGAGGGTTTCAATTCGCCCTTGAAATCATGGTAATTTACGTGTACTTTCTCGTTAGAGGAAAATTGTAATACTTGTTTCTCCATCTGTTTTTCACGTTGTTTCTTCTTGTAATCTCTTTCTTCTTGTTTTAATGTTTCTGCCCTCATCTTCTCTTCCTGTCTCTCGATACCTTTTAATGTTCCTAAGGCATCTAACCTCATTAAACGCTCTTCTTCATCTTGGTCAGCATACTTACGTTGCATTTTCTTTAATTTTCCTTTCTTACCACGAACACCTTTCGACATCTTCGAAATTGTTGTGGTAGCAACACTCTTTATATTGTCTTCTCCATCATCAGAAGCATCTACCATTTCCCTGTTTGCAGGTGACGCAAACTCAGTTTCGTTAGGAGTTAATTTTGAGAAGTCATTAGCACTGTCAGCGTCTATTTCAGGTAAAGAGGATATATTTTCCTTTTCACTCTTTCTTGGAACTTGCTCTTCAATATCAGCTTTCTTTACAGAATTTAGGGTGCTATCATGTTCAGGAACGGAGGTCAGATCACCATCCTCAATATGAATTGATTCTTCACTCTTGATTTTCCATAGGAATGCCAAACCCATAACTAATTGGGAGGGTGATAGTTGATTCTTCTCTTGCTCATTTTTAACTCTATAGACACCATTAGGAAGAATCCCGTCATGATCATCGAACTTGGACACATTGTTTGCATAACACCACCAAGCAGAAGAAGACACTTTTTTGGACCAAGCTGTACTAGTGGACATACAAAATACTCCTGCCTGCATTAAAGTGTTTGGAGGTATTTCAGTATTATCCGGATTTTTAATCCAGACATGAGTATTGAAGCTATTTGACATAAAAACGTCTCTATCCTCAATATATCTACTGTATATCTGGTCGGTTTCTAGAGGACTTTTTCCATGTAATACAAGAAATCCCTCACTTGAAATAAACCAATTATATTTTTCAAAAAAATATGGATTCCTAATTTTTCTTAAGACTTTGTGCGTCTCTTTCATCTTCTTCTTCAATTGTTGGTCAATTTTCACTTCAATATTTTTCATAGCCTTCTCAAGGTTCTTCTCAACCTTTTTTTGTTTCTCAGCACCTGTCTTCTTGACGTTGAAGTATTGCGATGCATTGGCATATGCAGAAAGTGCCAAGTCAATAGTAACGGTTGCAGTTTTGGGTGTGGTGCCCTTTTTTTTACGTCTCGCTTTTAATTTCAGATCATCCTCGTGCATATCTAAGTCGGAATCAGACAAATCTGATGAATCTGATGAGTCACTGCTATCACTGGAATCGGATGATTCCTCATCATCATTATACACAGCAGATTCTCCTGGTGTGCTTTCTAAAGGAAGTTTGATGTTAATTTTATTTTTTTTAAGCATTAATGGAACTGCTATCATTTCTGCAATCTTATTCCCTTTCTTCTGCTCACTTTGAATCAACTTTTCAATCGTGCTCCAATCTGTCTGTTGATCAATCAAGTTCTGAACAGCTGCCTTTGCTTGCTCTACTAATTCTGCATTATTAATAATAAGTTCAGCCTTGTGTTCGTTAGATGACTGAATGTCAACCAATGCCTTAATTTTCTTTTCGTTTTCTGACCTTGCATCCTTGATCCTCTTTTGTGCCTGAGCCTCTTGGCCCTGAATCTTTAATGCTAATTTGTTTGATTCAATGGTAGAAAAGAATGTGTCAACAGTTCTATTGTATTCACCAGTTATTTCAATGACACGGAATTTGTCATGGTCTTTGTCTTCAATAAAAGGTTTGAAGGGATGGAAATTTTCGTATATAAACTCAAGCTCTTTATCATGCTTTTCTGGATCAAAATTAACATTTTTTTGGGCAACAATATAGCCACATCTTTCTTTTTCTTTTATTAATCGAATGTACTCATCTTGTGTATCGGTCAGAAGTGAGGAAATATCTTGTTCTTTACCCAGAAATTCAAGACATTGAGTTGATGGCTCTATCCCAGCCTTTTTTAAATTGTTAGAAAGTAGGTCAGACGACAATTGAGGCTCCTTCCTTAACAACAATTTATGGATAGATACCTTCCTTCTCTTCTTCTTATCTGAACTAGCGGCTGTGGTCCCAGAAGCTATATTTTGTTCTTCTTCAGCCGTCTTCAACCAGGACGATATTAATGCAGTTGAAAATTCTACGGTTGCTATATCTTCTGTTATTTCGGAATCGAATAACGATCTATCAAACATTTCGTATTTCTCCCCAACTTTGTTCTCATGTTCAGAGACAATCCTTTGAAGACTCAAAATCTTCTGGTCCTCGTCAAGTAACATGACATTACCGGCGCTAAAAAATTCTAGGACCAAATAATAGAGACCATCTGCAAATTGGAATACCAGGATTCTGTCATTTGGAACTTGTCTCAATGCTGTCAAACGCTTGCCTTTTAGATGTTTTCTTAATTTTGAAACAAAACCGGAGGGAGCCTCTGGAGTGTGCCTAGTAAATGTGGTGATATGAATCTTAGAACCACTGTCTACAACGACATTGAGTTTGGAGTCTGGCTTCCCAAACTTCAGTAAGAATTGTTTACTTGAATCGGCCACATTGTATATATTTGTCAATCTGTAAGATTCAAGAGATCCCCTTAATTCTTTAGCCAAAAGCTTCAAATCAAGACCACTGATTCTTTGTTTCATCTTGCAACACTTGCTCTGTACTCTGTTTGTGAATAATGAATGGGTCTTCAAGTTAATAGGATAATTGTTGCAAGGTGGGATACTTTTTTCAGTGGTATTTAACAAATTCGAAATATTGAATGATGAATTTTTCATAAGACGATGCTGCAATGCGCAACGCGGCCTATTGTACTTATTTTCATGTGTTTTATTCTTAAGTATCCCTACACACCCTACACACCCTACACACCCTACACAGTAGTGGCAGAAAGAGTTTTCTTAACAAACAGGTCCTTTTAGAAGTTTTGTGAACAACAATCCTTGGATAATAGTATTATAAGGAGAAAACATTATTTTTCGATCCAGAAACATGAAAAAAATTGACAAAAATAGAAACTAACTTGATACTTAAATATAATGCTTGTTAATCACTCCCCAAATTTAACAAAAAAATGATACTTTTTAGTGGTTTTATGGGTATTATTACTAGTAAATGTATTGAGTTTTTCACACTTTTTAAGAAAAGTTATTGGTTTTTAAATTAACTAAAAGTAACATATTGGAACACCCTCCTAGGATAGATTGTAAAGATATAATTGGTAGTATATCACTAGGGACAGCAAAAATATAAAAGCCAGTAAAGAATAAAAAACGAAAAATAAACAAACAAAATATTCATGGTGACTTAATTATGGATAATAGTGGTATATGGTAGAGAATCTGAGATAAATAATTCGTTCTCCTTTGGTTCAGTAATTTCTAGTTTGTTTTTTAAAGTTAATTCGGACATATTTTCGTTTGATAATTGATTTTTGTTTTTGTTTTTAATTATACAAATTATATAAACTTAATTATATTTTATTTTACAATATTGAATTTATATATCCCAATATTGGTTTTGAGCAAGTCACCTTCATAAATGACTGGTCTTTCATTTTCGCTGGTTTATCCCGATATTGTCAATTATCTCTTTGCAATATTTTTGGACGAAGTGTCACAATATGTTGCCCTTCGTTTCCGACAGTAACCTCTGATTCTCTCTTAGCCAATTACGTTCATATACTTTATAATATATTGAATTTAAGTATTAAACTCTGTTCAAAAGAAACATTGTTTAAATAGTAAATAATCTTTTAAGCAATCAAGACATATACCTATATGCAAATAATATGTACCACACTCATTATGGAAATATCAGTTGTGGTGCTGCATGACGTATCTTCAGAGAAACTACTTAGTTCAAGAAATGTTACATCTAATACTTTCGAACTGAAATTTTCTGTCTCAAATTTATATGTATACATATAGATAAATAAGAGACGACAAATTATAAAATACAAGCGCAAGTGGTTTAGTGGTAAAATCCAACGTTGCCATCGTTGGGCCCCCGGTTCGATTCCGGGCTTGCGCATTTCTTTTTGCCTTTTTTTTCTTTTAGCTCTAGCGGTCTCATAAGGCCTTTTCGCTGACTTAAGTGGTATGACATGGCGCAATAAAGCACAGTCTGCCGAACTAATTTCAAGATAAATTCATAAGGATTACATTATATATATAAAGGATCAGTTCGGTTTTTTCTTACTGTTTACTTGTTTATTTACAAAGTCCCCTTGAAGTGAATTTGGTCAGTTTCCGTCAGTCCTAGAAGTATGATCATTAAAAATAATATTAAATATGCATGTGAGCCTTGCATAAAAGGCCATAAAGTGGCTGGCTGTGATCATTCTGATCGACCTTTAATTCAGATTAAAAGAAAAGGTAGACCATCGACAGCATGTTTTCATTGCAAAGAACTCCGCATGGTTCGGAATGTAAACCCGTCAGGGTCATGTAAATGTCATAGCAAAAAGGCTACTTCATCATGTGGTTGTACTGAAGGTAATCCATGCAAATGCCACACCAGACGAAAGAGAAGTCAAAATAAAGTATCAGAAACTATAGAGAGTATACCAAATTTTTCTGTTAGTACACCAACTAGTCTGAAGGATGATGATATTAATGTGCTATTGAATCCACTAACAAATATTTTTAGTTCCGTAGACAGTCCAAATAATGAATCCCAAAATATAACGCCACCAACGATGGCATCTGATATCGCTATCAAAGATGATAAAGTAGATAGTTTATCCAACATAGATATTCCGATAGAAGACTTGAATCAAAATAATAATTCCTCTTTGTATAATTTAAACGGAGACCTTCATGATAATGAAGGTTGGCCTCTGTTTAATCCAACTTTGGGGGATCTTTCTAACTATAACACAATTGACCAGAATTTCGGGTTGGATTATAATTTTAGGCTCGACGAAATGGGTATTGATGAACAAGCTAAAATACAAAGTAATGATAATAAGTAACCAAGAATATGGTGATGACCGAAGAAAAGGTAGTAAATTTTAGGGTAATGGGTATATTTTTAATTTTTTAATTTTTTTCAATTATGTAAGTTTATTTATATGGCATCTGTACAATAAAAGGAATATAATATATACGTTGAATAATTTTGTAATGCTGTATTGGTTTGAAATATGTCAAATATAGTTATCAAGTGCGGCGATAGACGGTTGCATGTTGATCGGAATGTATAAACAAAATAGTCAGATATTTAATATGACTGATAAGCGTTTGCATTTCTGCTTATGTTGTCTTGTAGAGCGTAATCCATTTTGTCGATTTTATATTTTATTAAAAGTTATATATTGTTATTATACAATTTATTCTTCGTGGTTCTCTTTCAAACCCGAAATATAATATACATAAGAGTTATGATATAGATTTTTTTTCTTTTCATAATTCATGCTCTTTATATATGTTTAGTATTTTGTTGTTTTCTTGTTCATACAAGAATTTTTTCATCTCAGACCAAGTCGTATAAACCTATTTTATTATCTTTGATTACTGAGTTTCGTCGTATCATTTATTATTTCTTTGCTCTTAATAAGCTTATGCTAGTGCTCTATTGAGAAATAGGATTCATCAATGACTATATATTATTACTGTATAATATCATAAATAAAAGAGATCGATCAATCAATATATTATTATTATTATTATTATTATTATTATTATTATTATTATTATTATTATTAAGATATTGTAACCTTTTCCTTACAACTTTTAATTTCAATTTACGTAAAATCTGACAAAATATAAAAAATCATCGACTGGTCTTACAACTTAAAACACAATAGTACTTTTCTCTAATGATCATCTTGCAAACTTACGTCCCTTAAATTCTTAGTGACTTCGTTAAGATCTAGTACTCCCTTTTTGATAGAATTTGGATTTTCATCATTAAGGTATATCGCCAAGCGCTCATCGGTAATGGAAAGAACGTCAGATTGATCATTTTGTTGCAGGGATGTTAGTCTTATAATATACTCCATTAATCCGATAGATTTCGAATACTCTACTGAATTTATGCTTTCATTACTGGACTCCTTATCATCGTCATTGTTATCACTATCAACTGTACCAGGCTCGTAATCTCCAAATGCAAACCATCTGATTGACCCCTCTGTCTTTCTCAAGGGTTCATCCTTAATTCTATCGTCTATTTTCAAGATAAGTACTGCTGAATCACGTTCTTCTAGTTTTAACAATTTCCCAGATACGCTAAAGAATACTTTTTCTATCTTTTGCGTTTCAACTAAAATATGTCTTGGAACTTCTTCATTATTTTCTGTATTGTGATATCTTTCGTCATCAAAACTTTGCTTGATTGATAGATTGTATTTGAAAATTTTATCTCCTTGTCCAGTTGGAACTCTCTCTATTTGCACAAAGGCTCTTTTCATGTCCTCTTTCCAATTAATATGATCCTTCGAGTTAATATTATAGAAAATTGTAAATAATGTAATCTCAAAAGTAGGTCCAACTTGATGGCTCGATTTTGGCTCTCGTGAGAATTGTTCGTTATTAAGGCACACGAAATTTGAGGCCTGCAGCAATAACCCTGGAGACACAGTTTTTGGCAAGGTGGTACTTAGATTTACACCCGATGTAGTTAGTGCTAAGTTTATATAAGGTGTAATTTCCTGAATTCGTTTTAAAAGATCTCTAATGTAACGTTCTGTCTCATGAATAGCTTCACTCTTGACCTTTTGGCTTTTAGAATGCTGAATAACATTCAATTGCACCTGAATATTACTGTCAAACTGGTCTATCTCATGCTTTAAGTTCTCTGTTATCTTCAACGTACTTTGTAAATTTGTATTACCACGGGTGGCTACCAATCTTATCAGATCAATGGCAGAAGAAACTATATCTACTCTATTTTCTAGTTCTATTTTCAAGTCTAAAAAGTTTTTAGATTCGGTACTAGGTATTTGAGTTAAAAAGTTGCTTATGGTTTTAATAGCATATGAGGATGCTAAAGATACCCCTGATTTGACTGCAAATGTGACGGCCTGAGATCCTGCTCTAGCCAGTAGTTCGTCCATAATTGATGTTTTTAATTAAATTTTGTGTTGGTACAGTTTACTACCGGAACATAGTTATCAACTTATTCATATTAAGACAAAGGACCACCCTTTTAAGTCCCTCTCTATCATCATTTTTCAATTTGCACCAACATCCTATATTTAAACTTAACAAGAAGCGCCTTAGTTAAGCAGGCAGAAAAAAGAATAATCAAAAGAGTAAGCTAGTTAAGTGAAAAAATATATGAAAAACAGTAGGAATTCCTTACCTTTTTTTAATTTATTTTAAACAGGTTCTAAGTTATTAAAATCAGATACATATATTTAGAGCACATATCTAAAAGTACAAAAAATTATTAATGAAAAAGGACAAGATGAAGGAAGTTAGAAACTATAGATAATCTAATGTGAAATATATTGGAATGCAAAACTGATATCATTATATTTGTATTCATGACGCAATAAATGATCATTAGTCTTCTCTAGTCCCTTATGATTGATATGGTTCCATGATGTTGCATCCCCATATAACATTGTTGGGGCCCTTATGGTTTGTTTACCTTCAGAATTACATCTCTTACAATGATAAGTTTCATGAGTGTCACAAATTGTCTTTTCATTAAATTGAAACAATTGTTTCAAGTTATCAGCACTAAACAATCTTTCGACATCTTCTTTTGCATCGACAACACAAGAACTTAAACTCATTTTCATAGATTGTCTTTGGAAGATTTTTTCTTCTATTGAACCTGTAGTAATGAATCTATAAATAAAACAATCCTTTTTTTGTCCATCTCTCCATACTCTGGCTAAAGCTTGTTGATCTGCAGCAGGGTTCCAATCTGGATCCATTAAAATTAATCTATTCGCACCAATCAAATTAATACCACACCCACCTGCTTTAGAACTTAGTAAGAAGATAAATTCTTCATTTTCGGGGTTATTAAATCTATCAACCAATTTTTGTCTCTTGTTAATATTCATAGTACCATCTAATCTAACTGTCCCATAATGTTTATATCTGCACATTCTTTCAATTAGATCTAATGTTTGAGTATAATTCGAAATTAAAACAATCTTATCATCAGATTCTGTATGAATCTTATGTAAGAATCTTTCAAGAATAGAAAATTTCCCTGAATATTGCGTTTGGATATCTCTACTCTTTGAACTAGGTGGTTCATAATTATCAGGAATATTAAGATCTTTATCAGGAATATTGGCAAATTCTTTCTCAAAATCTAATAAATTTGGATGATTACATAATTTTTTCAAAACACCAATTGCCTTTAATGGTTGTGATCCACCATCTCCTTTAACCAATTTTTTCACATCTCTTGATCTTAATAATTGTTTATAAAGATTATTTTGAAATGGTTTCATATTTACGAAAATGACATGCTCATATTTACAAGGCAAATATTTTGATAAAATATCATTAGTTCTTCTAATAATAAATTTTGAAACAATATTTGACAAAGTTTGTAATTGTCTTTCACCTTTCTCCATTTCTCTATCTGTTGCTTCAGAATCACGACCTCTTAAGATAGGAATTTCGAAATTTTTTCTAAATTCTGCTCTTGTACCTAACAGACCAGGATTTGAAAAATTTAATAATGCAAAATATTCTGATAAATCATTTTGAATTGGTGTACCTGAAAGAATAATTCTTCTGGGACAATTAATACTATCCAACGCTGTGAAAGTTAAAGATTCTCCATTTTTTAATCTATGACCTTCATCTGCTAACATCAAACCAACATTACAACCCTTTAATTGATCTACATTTCTTCTTAAAGTTTCATAAGAGATGATCAATACGGGCTTAACAATATTTCTACCTTTAGCTTGAGCCCAAGCATGAACAGCATCTGCCACAGTAGCATTACCACCACCAACTAATGAAGATTTTTTACCATCAACAGCTAAAGGTGATAAAGTTCCAGGACCTAACCATTTCACTAATTCATTAGCCCAATTATTGACTAAACTTGATGGACATACAATGATACATTTATCAATTAATCTTTTCCCTTGAGGTCCTTGTCTTAATAATGTCCACATTAATGCAATACATTGCAAAGTTTTACCTAAACCCATTTCATCAGCCATAATACAACCATATGCACCTGTATTAACAGCAGGTAAGACAGGTGTAACTTCTTTCTTTTCAATTTTTTTCTTCTTCTTATTCTTTATTTTGTTATTTTGTTTTTTATCCTTTGAATCGTCATTATTATCCATTGAAATTGATTCATCTAAGGAAGATATATCATTAGAAGTCTCTTGTTGTGAATTTAATGCATTTGTAATTTTTTCTGAATCTAAGTAGTCTTTCATTGCAAGACCTGTAACACATCTATATAAAAATTTTACACCTTCAACTTGATGAGGTCTTAAAATTTTAGTTAATTTTGGATCCATTACAACAGGAACATTTGGAAACTTTTTAGTAGCTAAATCTAATGATGATTCAGATGGACCTAATAATTCTAACAAGGATTTATTTTTAACACCATTTGACATAAGTTGAGGATGTACCATTGAATGTTTCAAATTTTTAACATTATTATTTTCTTCCTTATTGTTATTTTGATTTTTTTCATCTAAATTTATTGGTGTATTAGTTGTTAAAGTTGGATCATGTATAATCATTTGACCATCAACAGATGGATCATATAGTACAATTGCACATTCATCAGATGGATCATGTAATGGTCTTGGTTCAGTAATAATTTTTTTTTTAGTACCTAAAGTTAATGGTAAACTATGTCTTTGAATATAACCTTTGATTGGTACAGTAAATGATCTTTTCAAAATTTTTTCAATTTTATCTAATCTTGATGGTTCATCTAATAATCTTTGTGAACTTAAAGCATTTGTTAATTTTCTATTTGACAAAAATTTTGGATTTGTTAAATCATCAATTAATTCATTATTTTCATCAACATCCATACCAGAATAATTTACAGTATGTGAACGTTTCCTTAATATTCTATTAGTATTATTAGTATTGTTATTATTATTACTATTAGTATGATTAGTTTTATTAACACGATAAGGTACTTTAAAGGGTTTATTTAATTTATTCATTGATAGATCTACGTTAATTGGACGAGGTACCAATCTTGGTCTTTGAGCCATACCAATTCCATTTGGTGGTCTATCTGGTAATCTTCTTCTTGCCATTATTACCTGTTGTTAAAAAATTTCCCCTTTATCACTACTTGTGGTATATTTCTTTATATAGTTCAAAATACTAAAAAAGAAATAAAAAGGCTTAAGTTATACTTGTACCTATTCTATGATTTTTTTTATGTTTGCCACCTAAATTTATTATATTACCATTATTATTGTTTATATAAAATAGTAAATATTAAAGACTACTTACTAACAAACAACTCCCTTCTCGATCTAAGAAAACACGAAAAAAAACAAAACAAAAACAAAAACAACCTTACAGTGAAAAATTGACGTAAAAAGCTCACATATTTTTTTTTTCACTTTTCGCGATATAAAATTTCATCATCATATACACAAATATAATATATAATAAGGATTAGTAAGCTAAGAACAAGGATACTTTGATATTAATGAATCAATGGTCTACTTAAGATATATATTCTTTGTAAGTAATTGTTTTAAAAAGATGACAAACTTGTCAAACTTGAAAAGATAACGATAGCTCTTAACTACAATTAAATTGGGTTGAACAAGCAAACTATCTGATGACAATATATATATATATATATATATATATATAATGATACCCGGAGATATTTGAACTGAATATAGGTTCGATACCAAAACAATCAAGATATATCTGCTTCTTATATAAATATATATAAATGTATAAAATAAAACCGGGCAATGAGAAGAAAAATAGGCAAGAAGAAAAAAACCTAGTTCAACACTCCGACAACTTCCAGTATTTTAAATCTTAATCAGGCCATCATCTTCTTTTTTTTACTATCAATCTGTACATGTAAAACAACAACAACAGGCTGAATACAGCAACAACAACAAGAAGTTTTGGGTGAGAAAGTAATTACTGTTTCTCTCCGTTTAATTTTTTAATTTTATTTCTAACAAATTTACGTACAAAAGGACTAAAATTTGTCAAAAAAACAAAAAAGACAATATTTTCCTCTAAGCGGGAAAGCCTCAACGAGCAAAAAACAAAAATTTTCAAAAATTTTCAATTTTTTCTGTTTTCGCCGTGGCCGCCGTTCGCCGCCGCCGCCGCTTTTTCTTTCAAAAAAATTTTCTTCTTTTCCATTTTGAAAAATTTTCTTTCTCATTGAAAAATTTCGGAATTTTTCAATTTCTTAAATTTCTTGCCTGTAGAAACCTCGTAGTGGACTCTATTTTTCTTTTCTTTTTCATACTTGGAAAATTCGATGAGAAGAAAAGAGTGAGAGAGTGAGCCATGGATGGATGATCTTCGATATTAGTATGAAAGAGACAGAGAGGGACGTCAAAAAAAAAAATCAATGTAATTATAATTTCGAGATGAGAACGACGACGACGACGACGACGCATATACTCCATATGTTGCCGTTTCGGTGTGAGTCCCCCCCATCATCATCATCATCAGTAACTTCTTCACCTCGATGTATTTTATCAACAATTGTCAATCAATTGTAAATAAGATTATAATAGTTTTGTATATTACTATATAATGAAAAAAAAAAAATATCAACAACAATAATAAAATTAGATAGATAGATAGATAGATAGATAGATATATATATATATGGCTGTGTGTATGTGTATTTATACACATTGAAAAAAAGAGAAAATAAAATCATAATAATAAAGAATTTAATATCAAGATATGAATACCGCTAGTATAACTATCTCAAATAGAGATGAAGATTTACCACCATTATTACTACCAAGTATTAACCCAAATATAAGAAATTTAATGAATGGATCAAATAATATTATTGATCATCATCATCATCATCAGGATAATACTAATGATAATACTACTACTACGACTAGTAACAATACAAACATTATTAAAATTGATCCTTTCCTTCATAAGAAAAGACAATTAGAGAATACTAATATAAAGAAAGAAGATCAATCATCAACTTTAATTAATGGATTAGAAAGTTTAGCATCATTAGCTACAAAGAGACCAAAATTATCTTCAAATACATCTAATAATACAACTATACCTGCTAATTTATTAATGGGTTTACATCATAATATACATACACCACCTCCATTATTAAACAACAACAACAGTAATAATAATATCACGACTACTGGTAATAGTACTCCACATAGTATTGATACTCCACGTAGTATTACACCAGCAAGTGAAATTCCATCAAGAAGTGTTACACCTTTAAAGAAAAATCAAATAACATCAAATGTATCCCCAACTTCTTCTGTATCATCAACATCAACTACAACAACAAATTCACAAACTTCAAAGAGACAAAGAGTTGGTCCAAGTTGTGATAAATGTCGACTTAAAAAAATTAAATGTGATGCTCATATTGAAGTATTAGTCCAAGATGAATCTGTTCTTACTTTTGCAACAGATTTATTACATTATGCACTAACTAGAGATGACGTTATACGACACCGTACTACATTGGAATCTCAATTTCATATTGGTAATGATACTTTAGATTCATTCTTAAAACAATCATTTGGTAATTATAATCCTCATGCAGGGAATAAACAATTCATTAATTCTTTATCAATCATTAAACATATTGATAAATTAATTCTTTTTAAGCCATGTTTATCATGTTGTAAGAAAAAACATTCTGCTATTATTACTGAATTCGCAACACCAAATCCTTATACAGAATTTTTAAATTGTTGTACTTTTTCAAAAGGTTTTACTAGAGCTGATATTAATATCTTTTCAAGAATAAGTAAAAATATTAATGGAAAATCTATTTATGAAATGAATATGAATGATTATAAAAATGCAGGTTTTTAACAAAAAAAAAAAAGTATACAATATTAATAAAAAAAAAGTTTCATAAACTTCAGCACTCCCCCCCCCCAACGCACTCTTTTAACTTTCTCTCCCTTTCATTTCATTATATTTTTGCATCATGGTTAATTATCCTTTATAAATATATTTAACCATACCCACCATTCATACTACTTCATCTCACATCATAATTCATTATCATTCATCTACCATCACCACCTACAATTCTAATCATTTATCATTTTTTTTTTATCTTAATATCTATATTTAATAACTATATAGATATAGATATATAAAAAAGAAAACTATTCAGTGAATCTAATGATAAAGACAATTAATCTTTTCTTTCTTACTATATTTTCTTATTTTGTCATAATCATTTTTAATTATCTGTTTAGTAATATCTTTTAGTTGTATATCATTACTTAAATAATAATACTATAATTAATTAATTAATTTTCAATATAACGTAAACATCAATAATACACTAAAGATAATGTGAAAACCCAATACGAAGATCATAGTGAATGGAAGCCTTACATGACCATTTCCACGATTACAAATTTGCATATTCATATATTGAGCTGTCTTAACATATGCTAATGCAATAATAGCCCATTCTATCGCAATTGCAGTCTTAAATCTTGTCGCTATACTATTTGTTATATCTAAAATAGGTAAGATAAATAACCAAATACTATTCCCATAACCATAAACTGTAATTAAACCAATTAAATTCTTGGCATTGGCATTAATAGTCATATGTCTACCACCAGCATCATTTGTTGGTTCATTTTGCGGTAATCCATTTTCTTCACCATTTGTATCATCCTTAAGGATAATTTGTAAAACAATAAAAGGTACAACAAATGAATATATGCCAAATAACCAAATTGAATGTATTAAATTCCAATATATCTTATCACGATCATTGGTTGGTACAGATTCACTTATTCTTTCCCCTTTTATAATACCATAATGAACTAAATTGATTAACCCCGGAAACATAAACTTCACTAGTACGATAGCACATGTAATCCATATAGCACCAAATAATTCACGAGATTCTGGATCGTAGGATTCAGATTCAAATATTAATTGATTAATTCTCAAACTCCTTAAAAAACGACCTTTAAATGTCTCTGTAGATAATTGGAAAAATTTAGAGTAATAATTAATTAGTCCAGGTGGTAACTCTCCATGTACCGAGGTAGTATTATGTACGTTCACAGAACTACCGTTATTAACGTTACTATATTCACCTTGTGGCCCATTACTAGTTTCCTGTTGATCACCTGCTATCTCCGAATAATCTGGCAATACAGTTGTAGTCATACTTTTAGTGTCCAAATCAGGAGCTACTGCAGCATTATTGACACTAGTTCCATGTTGAGTATCCTCAAATGGGTTTGGTTCATCCAAGAAATCGTCAACACCATCCAAATCGTCATCAATCCCATTCAATGCTCCATATTTCGTGTTCGACATTATGGTACTAATATATCGATCAATTAAAGTATAGTACTGTTGCGAGTAACGTTAATTTCTACCACTCAATTTCAGACGTATAAAAATTAATCATGTCCTATATTTTGGCAGTTATTTAATATCACTTATGTTATTAAATTATCGTTTCTGCCCCTTTACCAAATCTTGGAACCCTGTCGACAAGAACGTAATTGGGCTCCTACGGTACTTTCACTGGTCGGGCGACAGTCCACGGACAAAAAAAAATTGAAAAAAGAAATGCGCAAGCCCGGAATCGAACCGGGGGCCCAACGATGGCAACGTTGGATTTTACCACTAAACCACTTGCGCTTGTAACTTGTGCTTTTGATAGCATTATTTATATACATGAATGAATTAAGAAATAAAAATAAAAACGTTTAAAAGTTCTTTCATCCCGTTTCTGGTCATGTTAAAAGAGAAACCTCACCCAAATTATAATGTAGTAGCCAGTAAGAGGAACCTATTACTGCTACCGGTAAGGAACTATTGCAGGGAAGAGTGTAGCAGTTATGTCATACCCACTACTGGTCTCCTGACTTTCCTCCTTAAGGCGTTATTTTATGGAGTTAGTATATAAATGTTTTGTAACCAAGTAAGAGTAGGTAAATATAGGGGTACCAGTTGTAAATGATGCTTCCAATACAATATAGAGAGCACAAGATGTAAATTTTGTTTAATTTAAACACTTTAAAAGATGCATTGTCTCTTGTTGTTTCCCTCCCTATGAACCTGCAGATATATATACTTTACTCAGTTTTGTACACATACAGAGTGATACCGATATTTTAAATTGTGTATTACGCCTTGAAAAGGACCACGTGCTTTAAAAATTGTTTTAGGGTGGAATGATGCAATTATGTCTGGTAACAAAAAATGCGAAGGGGAGCTTCATTCCAAAATTTTTCATTTATATTACATTATTACCTCAAAAGAGATTAAAAAACATTACTAATTTGAAAGATGAGTTAATTACTACTAAAAATTTAAAAGTGATAAGGTGTGGAATGAAATTCTTCTAAAATTGTTCATGGTGGGTTTTAATGAAACTCAAAATGATTCTCTAAGCTGTATTCCAACATCTATTTCTGATTAAGTCCATGTAAACAGAAATAGGTACAAATATAACTGTAAATGCAAGAAAATTTTCTCAAATTGAAAGATGCTGTTTAAAGAGAAGAGGTGCAAGACATCGAACATAGTAGATTTTAATAAACGCGTATTTTGAATTCGTGATGGTTGACACAGAATACACCACTCTAGTATATGGTTTTCGCTATCCTACTAAATCATTCAGAGGGTATTTGGCCTCTTGAATTCTACCTTGTCACGGCTAAATAACGGAATGATAATGTGCGTAATTATAGCATCCATGTTGTTTCAAATGGTGTTCCTGTATAGTTTTTATACATATCCCCCAATGATGCAAATGCTACAATTTAAACATGCCTACGCTTACTTAGAAGGTTTTATATGATGGTGCTGGTAATCTTTTATTCAATGTTTCATTATAAGGCTCTCATCTCGCAACAAATGCTTCAATATTGGTTCATGAATACTTGAAAAAGTAGAGTTATCCTTGGGTTGCATTCTATTCATTCATAAATGACAGGCGTAACTGCAACCAATCGTCAGATTCTTTACTCTATCAATTGTATTAAGGCCATATAATCATCCGTTATTCTTCATCAAATCTAATGGGAGCACCGTAAGGTGGATCTGTTTTGGCCTCGTGCGAAGAGACTGAAAACTATTCCAAAATTTGCGAAAACAAAACTCATCGCTATCTCATCGCACCCCATTTTTATGTCAAAACAAGGATGAGTAATAACCATTATGCCAGGGAATATATGAAACTTTTCACTTAAATATCTCTGAATACACTTTCTAACCAAAGTTCTAGTTTTATTCAAACAGATCCGATCAATTTTTGAGGTTATACTATATACAATTCTTAAAGGAATTTCAAAAACGAACTAGGAATCTTCGAAGATTATACAATTACTGAACTAGAATCTTATGTTTATAAGGAGAATCCTAAGTAAAAAGATGTCGACACAGAAACTATTTGATACTAAAGTCTTACGAGTTAAACCAGAGTCCATAAAGTTCTCACCAAATGCCTTCTTGGATGGCTCGTTGCCCATAATCACAGACCCAGAGACAGAGACAGCTCTCAGAGAGGCGGCACGTATAATCAGAGATACAGATGATACAGTAGCATTTCCTACAGAGACTGTATATGGTCTAGGAGGCTCTTCTCTAAATGATAACTCTGTTCTTAACATCTACAAAGCCAAAAATAGGCCCAGCGATAATCCTCTGATCTCACATATTTCATCTATAGACCAGTTGAACCGTAAAATATATGGCGATGCAGATGTTCAATCATCTGAATTACTAAAGTATATTCCAGAGTCATATCATAGTCTAATTAGCACTCTCTGGCCCGGTCCTCTGACAATTCTTCTTCCTGTCCCTCCTCGAGGTACTAACACGCTCTCAAAATTAACTACAGCCGACCAACCAACATTTGCTGCCAGAATCCCATCGAATCCCGTAGCGAGAGCATTGATTGCATTAAGTGATACGCCAATTGCTGCACCATCTGCAAATGCGTCTACTAGACCATCTCCGACTCTTGCATCACATGTCTATCATGATCTTAACGGAAAAATCCCTTTGATTTTAGATGGAGGTGCTTGTAAAGTTGGTGTTGAAAGTACAGTAGTTGATGGTTTATGCAGTCCTCCACTTTTGTTGAGACCTGGTGGCTTCACATATGAAGAAATCAAAGAGATTGGAGGTGAATTTTGGGAAAATTGTAAAGTTGAAAGCACAAAGAGTGTAAAAGCAAATGAGAAAGTTAGAACGCCTGGTATGAAATATAAACACTATGCCCCATCCGCTAAAGTTGTTCTTTTGCTACCATCAGAAGATAAAAGTAAAGAGAAGAAATTGTTGAATTTTAAACACTTATTTACAAGAGAGACAAACGACAATCCTGCAGTTCAAAAGATAGCTATTTTAACAACAAAATATCTAGATAATATTAATGGTTCTGAACTTGAAAATTCCAAAAATCACGAGTTAATTATCAAAACTTTAGGTCATAGCGGTGAGGAAATTCAAGCAAACTTATTTGCAGCATTAAGACAAGTTGATGAAATTGACAAAGTTGATCTAATATTTGTTGAAGGGATTCCAGAGGAGGAGGAAGGTTTAGCTGTGATGAACAGATTAAGAAAGGCAGCTGCCAACAATTACATAACGTTTTGATTTGTTTTAATACTTAATTACATAGCATATAATTTCAAATTATCAATATGGTAATATACCCTACCTGTCAACGATACCAAACTCTTAATACGTATTTAAATATGTATCATTATTATTATTGCCTTCATTTTTGATGAATATATACATACATATACATAACTGTCGTATTAATTGCTTTTATTTGAAATTCTTGGAAGTGAAGACTTTGCAAATGAATAATATTATCTCTCAACGGATAAATGGGGGTTTCAAACCATTGTAGCATAACGATTTTCTTCTTCAACATAGTTTGTTAAGTATTGGTTTACAATAAACTTACGCAATTCATCAACTATGAAAACTGTACTACCCAAGCAAGTTAGTAATAATAGATCAAATGCACTCAAACTTTCTGTCTTGAAAATATGTTGCAAAACTGGAACATATATTACACAGAACTGAGCAACCAAAGAAAGACCAACTGATAAATTGAACATAGTATTAGAAAAAATACCTATCTTAAAAATCGATTTTGAAGAATGTCTACAAGCTAGGGCATTGAACATGTCAAAAAATACAAAACATGTAAATGTCATTGTGGTATCTCTTGCAGACATCTCACCATTTGTACTCATTTCTTTAACACAAATGAATACAGTTCCCAATATGATACAAAAAGCAGTCCCTAAAATACGACCCAACACTCCCATAGTTAAAATTCTTTCAGACCGGGATCTAGGTGGTTTCTTCATTACTTCATGATCAACAGGTTCTACCCCTAAAGATTGGGCAGGAGGACCATCCATAAGAATATTAATCCAAAGAATTTGCATAGCGTTCAATGGATTTGGCAAGTTAAATGCAGTGGTAAGTGCTATCATAGAGAGCGCCGCAATAGATGTTGACAATTGGAATGTTAAAAAATTTTGGATGTTATTAAAAATACCTTTACCTTCTTCTACTGCAGTTAAAATAGTACTGAAATCGTCATCAGTTAAAATCATGTCTGATGCTTCTTTAGCTACATCTGTACCAATGATACCCATAGAGATACCAATATCAGCCAGTTTTAATGCTGGTGCATCATTAACACCGTCACCAGTCATAGCCACCACATCTCCTCTTTTTTTCAACGCTTGAACTATATTTAATTTATCTTCTGGAGTAGCACGAGCAAAAATGTTTACATGATTAATCACATTAGCTAATTGTTCATTGGTCATAGTCTTCATCTTGTCACCTGTTAAGACACTAGTTTCTTGATCAACAACTGGGATACCAATTTGTTTAGCAATACTAACAGCGGTATTTGGAGAATCACCTGTTATCATAATAATATGAACACCACCTTGTAACAAGTTTTTGATTGCTGGTTTGACAGTAGTACGAGGTGGATCTCTCATACCAATTAGACCAGTGAATGTCAAATCATCAATATCATCTTCAGAAAATTTTGTAAAATCATCATCACTTTGATATGGTCTACTAGCAAAAGCAAGAACTCTAAGACCATCTGATGCTAAATGATTTGCACATTCAATAATAGTTTCTCTATTCTTTTCTGTCAGTTTATTAATCTTACCATCCTCTGATAAATAAGTTGTTGAACGACCTAGAATGACTTCAAATGCACCTTTGACACACATTAATGAAGTTTCCTTATCGTCATTTTTTTCTTGTTTAAGCCCCACAGCCATAAATTTTCTTTTTGAATTAAATGAAATTTCTTTCATCTTAATATATTTATTTCTTTCATCTATCAAACCAAATTTTGTCAATTCTTCTAATATTGCAATGTCTGTAGGATTACCTAAAAATTTAGAATGTTCTACTGAAAAAGTTGCATTGTTACAAAGAGAACCAATCTCTAAAGTTCTCTTTACATCATATGCTAAATAATTTCTCAAATCTGCAGTAGAACCTACATTTAAAATATTATCTTTTGTAGACATACTTGATAAACACCATATCTTGGATACAGTCATATGATTAGCTGTCAAAGTCCCTGTCTTATCTGTACATATAACATTGACAGATCCCAAAGTTTCTACACTAGGTAATCTTCTTACAATTGCTTTTCTCTTGGCCATTCGTAATACACCTAATGCTAACGTTACTGTAACAATAATAGGTAAACCTTCAGGAATTGCAGCAACAGCTAAGGATACTGAAATTTGAAACATATCTAGCCATGATCTTCCTTGCCATATTCCAATAATACAAATTATACCAATGACGACAAAACTAAATAAAGAAAGTTCTTTACCAAGACGATCCATTGCAGTTTGTAATGGTGTCTTTGGTTTATCTACTGTACTCATCATTTCAAATATTGAACCAAATGCAGTTTTTTTACCTGTAGCTACAACTAAACCTCTACCATGACCTTCTTTAACTAAAGTTCCCATAAATGCTATACAATGTCTATCAGATATTGGAATAATTCCCGTAGGATTTTCAGGTACTGGGTCTGATGACTTATGAACAGGATCTGGTTCACCCGTAAGACTACTTTCATCTAATGATAAATCTACACTATCAATAATTCTTAAGTCAGCTGGAATTCTATCACCGACACGAAAGACTACAATATCACCTGGAACTAAAGTAGCTGCTAATACATGTGATTCTCTCCCAAATCTAACAAGATGACACATTGCAGGGACTAATTTATTCAAAGCCTCAATAGATTTTTCAGATTTATATTCTTGAATGAAACCAACCAACATCACTATAATAACAGCTGCAGTTATACTAATTGCATCAGCAACATTATGAAGTATAGCCGATATTATAGCAGATCCAATTAATAAAAGAATTAATCTATCTTCAATGAAACCACTTAAAAATCTTTTAAGTAAACCAAGTTTCCCATTATTATCATCGTCATCCTCTGAATTTACTTCATTTGTTCCATGAAGTTCTCTACGACGTTCTACTTCTTCCACACTAGAGAGACCTGATATTCCATCTGTATTTAATCTATTAACTGCTTTCTCTACAGATACTGTTGCAAATTCAGCTGAAGGTGTAATATTAATAGCTAATCCTGTCGCTATAGATGTATTTAATGGAATATTTTCTTCTACTATCGTAGAACCATTCAAATTTAACGATACATCATCACTAGGTTGTGAATATATATCTAATGGAATATCACTCATACTGATAATGATTTAATGCAAAAGTAAAATAAAAAAAATAACTTGAATATGAAAATAATACTAGTTTTATAGGGTGATAGATAGACAGATCGTGTAGCTAAATGCAATAAACTTATCAGTATCTAAATGAAATAAAATTGGAACAAAAACTTTAACAAACAAAACTTCTTTTAACTAATAGATCGATCAACTCATCTACAAAATAAAATAAAAAAATTGTATAAAGTTAATATTATCATATACTTATAATCTTATAACCAATTTCAGTTATATTCCCTTCCACTTTTAGATCAAAAAAATGTTAAATTGTCAATTTAACATTTCAAGTAAATTTATTTAAGTTATTAGATATCACCATCATCATCATTGATTTAATTAAATTAATTGAGGCAAAGATAACCAAAGCCCGTTTTTAATTGTATAAATTAATCCGAGTACTACTGTAATATCTACGAAATTAATATTATTTAACCAAATGTCATCGGTAATCCCTTTTTTTCTTTAATTGCTACGCCTCGTTTTTTAATTTTTCATTTGACAAATTTCCAATAAAATTAGGCGATGATGGTGATGAGTTTAATGATGTATTGCTAATTAATATATTTTAATTGTAAACCATGGGACATAAAACTATTGGGAATTGATATAAGTCACTGAAATGGATCCAAAATATTCTTTTATTCACATATGTTTATTACTTTTTTCTTGTTTATTTTTTAAAAGAATATTTTCTAAGTATAGCATTTTTTTTGTATTCATGTAGATCAACTGTGTCACAATCGGTAGTAACCCGTCTTAATGTATAGTAAATAGGCATAAAAAAACAAAATCTACATCAATTGTAAATCCATGGTTACCGTTTAATATTCTAATTTTAGTTAATTAACAATTATGCAAGATTCCATCACAAAATGTCACAACTAGATTCTTTTTAAAAATGTTTTATTTTTATAGAACAATGTACAGGTAAAAAAAGGGAATTTTATCTATTTTGTCGTCAAATATAGTTTTTCTTATTTACTAGAATGGATGGATGCTTTTGAGTGTAATAAATAATATGTCTTATATTGATGGTTTGTTATTAAAAGACCGATTTTGTAAAAAAAACTTGTCAAAATATTAGTTAGGGCCAAAATTATAAGTTCATTGATATTTTGCATCATTAACAAAAAATATATTCGTATAAATCTTGATTCCCTATTATTTCGAACAGTCCTTCCATAAATGGCTACGATTATAAGATTTCAATTATGTGTCAAGAATTGAAAATCCGTTACTTACACTAGTCCTATCATTACATAATCGCGACATTTATAATGTATCTGTATCTTAATTTTAACAATTTTAGTTTCTATCGGTAATGGAATTAATTAAAGCACTTCTTGTTGAACTAAACACACCCTCTATTTACTTTAAGTCCTTATTTCACTGGTATACTCATTTCTATGAACGGAGTCCTACCATGTCGGAACATTATAATATCCTGTAATGTAATGAGTATGTATATTGTCATATACATACTCTTTGCTAGAATCATGTGCCCATTGCTCATTATAGAGTCTATCTCCCTCTTGACAAGAGGGAGGAAATATAATATAGAAACATAAAGACATTGAATCCTTGTAAGCTGAGTCAATAACAGTCTAAGCTTTGTATTCTGTTGGATTTTGGTATTATTTGAGGAATCCAACATATTCAAAATGGACATGGAAATAACCGGTTACATGAAAATAAATGTGTACTTTTTTCAAGTTTGATATTTCAAACAATATAGAAGTTGAATGCATATTTGATCATGTATTTATAAATACATCATTATTCATTATTTAGATTACAAGGTACTTTTAAGTGAGTTACCTTTATAATTTGATAATATTATGTGTATTCTAAAATTTAAAGGATCTTCCTCTACTGTGTTTAGTAATGAAATTCAATAACAATCTTATAATACACTGTTGAAATTCAGAATTAAAAAATAAACACCAAAATTTAAAAATTTAAATTGTTCTTGTACTCAAATATTGAACCGAAAAAACAATAAAATAGGCCTTGTTGGCGCAATCGGTAGCGCGTGTGACTCTTAATCACAAGGTTAGGGGTTCGAGCCCCCTACAGGGCTATTTATTTTTGCCATTTTTTTAATGGCTGATTTTTTTTAAAGTGAGGTTTCAAAATATGAACAAGTTCCAAGAAATATCTCTACGGGTTGTAAATGATAATCAGTAATCAGAGATAAGTATAACTATGAATATAATTATACTTTTGTTTCAATGAAGGTTATCTTGTACATTTAGCAACAAAAATAATTCATTTTCTTAAAATTACAATGTAAAAATCCAAAACAAACATCGAAATAAATTAATCGATTGCTAAGTAGATACAAACACTGAAACATTAAATTATTTTATATTAATTGAATCTTTAAATACCAAATGTTAGTGCTGTTTTTCTTAAAATATTGTATTTATTGCATATAATATAAAAATCCGAAATGTGCAAAACAAGCGAGATTCTAAATTGCCTTATTATACCTTTTTTTCTCTGACAATTTTTTTTTTTAATCACTTTAGTTGTGAAAGTAAACATTATATAAAGAACCATACACACATCCTTTACATCGTTTATATATCGTGTTACTGAATCCATAACATAAATACCTGTTAACTTTGTAATTATCCAAATATATAACTTACCAATGACTACTACTACCTTACCAAACGGTTTCACTGTAAGAAGAATTGAATCTCGTGATTTTGAAGGAGTTAAGACAGCATTAGCTGGTCTAACCACAGTTGGTGAGATTAGTCAAAAGGAGTATGATTCGATTCTAAATTATTGGGAATCTGTGTTATTACCAACAGGTGAACGAGTCTACAATACATTTGTTATCACTGTAAAGGATACAGAAAGAGTTGCAGCAATCGGTACAATATTTATTGAAAAGAAAATTATACATAATGGAGGTTTGGTTGGACATATTGAAGATATTGCAGTGAATAATGATTTTCGTGGACAAAAACTTGGTAAAATCTTAATAGATTATTTAAGTTCATTAGGTAAAAAATTAGGATGTTATAAGATAATTTTAGATTGTGATGTTAAAAATGTTGGATTTTATGAAAAATGTGATTATAAAGAAGCTGGTATTGAAATGCAAATTAGATATTAAATAGGTATTTGTAAAAATGTTTTCGAAACGAATAAAAAGATGCATAATTTTAAAGGGCAGTACATACACATATATGAATATATACACATATAATAGAATGAAACAAAGATATAAATCTAGACTACCGTATCTAAGGCTTCGATTGATCGTATGGAATTACCTCTGATTACTGTTTGTACACCAAGGGGAATATTATTCTTTGGTGATACTATTTCTATAGCATCATCAACTACTATATTAAGGAATATATCATAACCTCGAAGGACACCTGCTATTTTTTTAGTTCCATTTAATTGAATAATAATTTTCTTATCCATATATTTCTTTAATTCTGGAGTAGATACCATTGTATGTATATGTTGTTGGTTAGTAGGATGTATATGTTGTTGGTTAGTAGGATGTATATGTTGTTGGTTAGTTGAATGTATAGTATTAATGTATCAAAATAACAAACAAAAATCTATTTCTTTATAAAAAATAAATATTTTTTTTCTTTCGTATCTTTAAATATTGCCGCGCGCCGTAAAAATATAATAACCATTTAAATATTGCAATATGTCAACTACTACTGCTACGAGTATTAAAAAAAAGAATATTTCCTTTACTAAATATATATATATTTAGATGTATATATTTAAATCTATAATTTTATTGATAACCATTCTAAATTTTCATGATCATTTTTCACTTGTGGTTGTTGTAATAATTGTTGCGAATGTTGATTTGTTCTCTTGGTTGAACCGTTTCTTTGTCTTTTTTTAATAATATCTGTCTTTAATGATAATGGTCTCATTACACCATGTAATTTTAAAAATAAACCACAAGCGTTACATAAAGAATTACCTTGAGAATCTTTTCTCCATAAAGGAGTTGTAAAAGTTTGACAATTATTACATTTAGTATTTTTATTATCTGGTGAATTTCCACAATTACTATTTTTTCTTCTAATTTTTTTAGGTTGTTGTCTTTTTGAAATAATTGCCGTTGATACTAATGGAATTGATGGATATGATGGAGTTCTTGATGGAGTAATCATTTGTTGTGGAGTCATTGTTGAATTTAAATTATTACTATTATTATTTTGAAATTGTAAAGGAGTTGCAAAATTTGGTAAAGAATTTGAAATTTCACCCCAATTTGAATTATTAATATCTAATTGATTCGAATTATTATCATCTAAATAATGAAATTGTGATAGAGAAGTTGAAGAATTATTTTGAAATGAATCTAAATCATCATTCATTAAACTAAAATTCATATTAATTAAATTTGTTGTGTTGTTACTATTATTCATTTTATTAAATGAAATAAATTCATTACTATTAAATGAATTTGTCGGTATTGGTCTTGGCATAACAAAATTATTATTCGAAATTAAATTTTGATTTGTTGTATTTAAATCATAATCATTTGTAAAAGATCCATAAGGTGTATCAGAAGCATCAGGATATATATCTTCATCTTCATCATCTTCACTTAATAAAATATTTTGATGTGATGAAGAAAATGGAATTTGTTCATTATGTAAAAATTCATTATTATTATTTGTATCAATATATTTTAATAATTGTAAAATATTTTCATTTTCTAAATAAATTTTTTTTTGTAATCTAACTGTCATATTAATTATTCTCTCTTTATAAGGTAAATTTAATTTCGTCAAATTATATAATTTAAATATTGAAATTGATTCATTAAATAAATTATCATTTTTATTAAAATTTGATTTCAATGGGCTATTACTATTACTATTATTATTATTATTAGTATTACTAATTGGTGAATCCATCATCATAAATATATCCTGGTTTGTGTTTGTTCTTGTTGCTGAATCAATTGTTGAACTATTGATTGATTCTAATTCTTTAAATTGCGATGTTAATAACGACATCTGTGTGTGTGTGTGTGTGTATACTCTCTTGTATACTATACTATACTATATTTACAAAAAAAGTTATGCACTGTTACGTAACAACAACACTTTTCATACTTCCCTCTCTCTATATATATTAAAATACCAAGACATCACATTGTTGCAACCACCACCACCACCACCACCTTATTGTATTGTATTGTATTGTAGTCCAACAAGCAAGAACGCATTACAATGACTCCTTTTGCAACCGATAGGAAAACATGTTATATCTAACTATTGTAGTACTTGTATTGCACTCCCTGCACAACTGATGTATAAATATGTAATATAGTAATAATACGTACTATTATTACTACTAGTGTATAGATATATGTATATATGTATATATACATATATATTGCTATTGTTGTATCTGTAACCAATCAGATTAAAGAATCCCAAGATAACAGCAGACGGCTAACCACAACAGCAAGCAACCAGCGACTGTTCGCTGTACAGTCGCAGCAGCAGCAGCAGCAGCAGCAGAAGAAAACTCCGCCAGTTTCTCTTCAGGACGCATCGCGTGGTGGTGGAACAACTGTGACATTTACTGTGAGAGAGAGAGAGAGAGAGATATGGCCGTAACAGGTAATTCTACAGATAAGACACACAGACAGATACTTTTCCTGCTCAATTTGTTGTATTTGTGTGGTGGCGAGTGTGTCTGGACTGTATTTATATGTATTTATATATAGAGATAAATATACAGCCGTTTCAGGTGTTGTGGTTTCGTGGGGAGCGATGTCGTGGGGAGTGATTATGCAGTGTGCATGTGTATGTCCCTTGTGCGGGTGTGCGTGTGGGTGGGACAGTTGGCTCGTGGAGCTGGAATAACGTCTTTTTCATATTTATTTATTTATTTTTCTTTTAGTTTAAATAAGGTTAAAATAAAAGAGAGGAACTATTTCAAGCTATATATCTAATTTGAAAGGATGATAATACAAGTAAGTTAAGTGTCAAACAAGGCAGAGCAGAGCAAAGCAAAGCAAAGCAACAATGGACTATAAAGAAATAGATGATAAATATATTACATTATTTAATAATGATAAACAATTAACTTTTGCTAAAAATGCAATTAAAAGTTATAAAATTGATAAAACGATAAATTCAATTAAAAATGATTTACATTATTATAAGGATAAAAGTCATAAAAGGACACACAATAATAATATTAAGAGACATATTTTAAATATTGATAATACTTCAAGAATTAATTATGAAATGATTAAAAATATTCCAGGTAATATACCTGTTAATAATACAGTAATAACAAAATTAAATAGTGATAACGATGAAGAAGAAAATGGTAATGAAGTTGATAATGAGGTTAATAATAATAATAATAATAATAATAATAATAATAATAATAATAATAATAATGAAATAATAAATTCTAAGAAACGAACATTAGATTTAATTGATATTGATATTGTTAAGACAAAAATATTTAAGAATAATCTTTTTGAAATGAATGATTCATTTATTAATAAATTACCAAAAATTGAAATTGAATCAAATGAAACAAAAAAATCATTTAATTTATCATTATCTGATCAAATTGATTCATTATATCAATTACAAAATAATTTATTAAAACAGTATAATTCTTTACAAAATTTAGAGAAAAAATGGTTCGCATTAAGAGAAATTATTTTAGATGCAAATATTGAATTAGATTTATTTAGTGAACAAGATGTTAAAAGTTTACCAATTGAAATCGAAAATAATAATAAAGTTAAAGTTAGATTAGGTTCAATTAATGTCCCAGCTTCACATACACAATCCGCTATTCATACTTTAGCATTTAATAGATGTAAAAGATTAAGAAATAATAAAGAATCTAATGATATCATTAATTAATTAATTAATTAATTTCAAAGATTGCGTTACCCGGTGTACGTCACGTGCTCCCCACGAAATTCTTTTTTTTTTTTTTCCAGCCTGAGAGCACTCAACGCACAGTGAATAATTCAGTGAGGAAAAGGGCAAAAAAAGCAAAAAAACATTGAAAAATTTTTCAGTTTCTTTTGACATCATTAATGGTGGTGGGATTGCTTTTCTTTCACTCTTGATGGATTATGATGATTTTGAATATACATTTATATAATAATATATAACAATATTGAATTGACATATCAATATATAAAATATATAAATACTTCAATTGTTCCTTTTTTCCCTTGCTTTAAGAACTTAGAAATTATAAACGATTACTGGGTATCATCCATTACAATAACAATAGTGATAAGATGTCTGATTTTCAATTAGAAATTTTACAAAAATTGAATGATTTAGGAGAAATTCAATCTTCTTTGAAAACATTCTCATCAAAGACTTCTCAAGAAGTCTTATCTGCATTAAATTCTTTACAAGCTCATAATAAAGTTGAATTTAAAAATATCGATACTTTACATTATGATTTATCAAAAGAAGGTTTAGAAATTATTAAAAATGGATCACATGAAATTTTATTAGTTAAATTAATTTCAGATTTAGGTAAATTACAAATTAAAGATGTTGGTTCAAAATTAGGTTCAAATGGTAAAGTTGGTCAAGCTCGTGCTTTTAAAAATGGTTGGATTAAGAAAAATGATTCCAATGAATTAGAACTATCTGATAAAGTTAAATCAATGGATTTAAATCAATTAGATGATACTACCAAAGATTTATTACTAAAAATTTCTGAAAATCAACAAGATATTTCTGCAATTGATTCAAAGACTTTAGCTGATTTAAAGAAGAGAAAATTAATTTCACAAAGAAAAATTACAGATTTTAAAATTTCAAAAGGTTCTGATTTTTCTTTAACCATCACTAAAGCAGAAACTGATATTACTTCAGATATGGTCTTAAATGGTACTTATAAAGATATGACTTTTAAAGATTATAATTTCAATTCTCAAGGTGTTCCAACTCAATCTGGTGCTTTACATCCATTAAATAAAGTCAGAGAAGAATTTAGACAAATTTTCTTTTCAATGGGTTTCACTGAAATGCCTTCAAATCAATATGTTGAAACTGGGTTTTGGAATTTTGATGCTCTTTATGTTCCACAACAACATCCAGCTCGTGATTTACAAGATACTTTCTATTTAAAGGATCCTTTAATTGCTGATCTACCAGAAGATAAAATTTATATGGATAATATTAAAGCTGTACATGAAAATGGTAAATACGATTCCATTGGTTATCGTTACGATTGGCATGCAAAGGAGTCTCAAAAATTAGTATTAAGAACTCATACTACCGCTATTTCCGTAGCAATGTTACATGAATTAGCTAAGGATCCAAAACCAACAAGATTATTCTCAATTGATCGTGTTTTCCGTAATGAAGCTGTCGATGCTACTCATTTAGCTGAATTTCATCAAGTTGAAGGTGTTCTTGCAGATTATAACATTACTTTAGGTGATTTAATTCAATTCATGGAAGAATTTTTCGCTAAGATGGGTGTTACTGGGTTAAGATTCAAACCTACTTATAATCCTTACACTGAACCTTCAATGGAAATTTATTCATGGCATGAAGGTTTAGCCAAATGGGTTGAAATTGGTAATTCTGGTATGTTTAGACCAGAAATGTTAGAATCCATGGGCTTACCAAGAGATCTTAGAGTATTAGGTTGGGGTCTATCCTTAGAGAGACCAACTATGATTAAATACAAGGTTCAAAACATTAGAGAATTGTTAGGTCATAAGGTTTCTTTAGATTTCATTGAAAATAACCCAGCTGCTAGATTGGATGAAGATTTATACGATTAATTGTAAAAAACCTAAACAAGAAACACCAAAAAAAAGAAAAAAATAAAGAAGATATATCTTCTTTTAATGTTCTTCCCCCACTGATAAATGCAAATAAAGAGAAAAAAAATAATGTAATATAAATTTTCTTCTTTCCAACATTAAAATTGAAAAGATTAAATAAAAAAATAAAACAAATTTAAAAAAAATTACATATAGATATATATATATACTACTAATGCAATATATTATTACGAACTACCAATTTAAATATAATACTATGCATAGATATAGAACAAGAATGCAAGTATAAAAATAATAAAATGAATATATTATAAAAAAGGTAATACCGGATGACTATTTAATCTTATGTAATCTATCAATAATTCTAAAAGGAACTCCTTTATAATACAAACTTAGTCCCTTATTTACCTCTTCAACGTATTGAGTAAGAACTTTAATACAATCATCTACATCAATTCCATCAGCTATACCATCTTCAATGGCATTCCATATTTTCTTTCGTCTATTAATTTGTCTTGAAAAATTCTTATCCTCATTCCTCCAACCAGAACTGAATTTCGATTCTAATTCTCTAATCGAACTTTGTCTCATCAACGTTAATTCTGTATCAATATTACAATGTTCCATTTCATTAATCTTTCGTACGTTCACTAAAAATGACATTAAATAATCCTGAGACCATTCACTTGGTATCTTATTATATTCATCCCATAATTGTGCAATAGATTCAGGCCATCTCATTAAGACTACACCATAATTATTCAATTTAGAACATGGATCATTAGTCACTTTAGGATCTTTTAATCGGATGTTTGCCTCTCTGATATCAACTATCCCATATTGCTTTAACTGTTGAACTTTAGCATCTTCGGGATCATAATCATCATTTTCTTCAAAAACAATATCTCGTATATCTGTAATAGTATTCATCAATTTCATAGTCTCATTATTTTTTATCGCTCTAGGTACACGATTATTACTACTATAATCATGTTTTTGATATTCTGCCGTAGCTGATAATGTATTATCTATATTATCTATCCATCGATTGACTTGTTCCTTAACTTCATCTATTGTAACCAATAAATCATCAATATCACCACAAGGTTCATCAAAGGATTCGTATCCATCCATATCCACATCTAGATCATCATCATGGGGGCCATTATCTTCGGTAGGTTCATCACTTGAAGAATATCCAAATACATCATCAATACTAACATTATTAGTAACATTCATTGAATTTTTCAGACTATTATCGAAATCAAACTTATCTACTTCGTCTCTTAAATGGAACCCCGACGTATAAGAACTTTCCAATTGTAAATATCTTGGATCTCCAGAAGGTGAATTTAATTTTGTTTCATTTATTAACATATTAATATAATGACTTGTAGGTGACGTTATGTCATTACCATTGCTATTAGAACCACTATTATGTTGTTGTACCACAAACGTACCGCTGACCTCACTAACATCATTCTGTTCATTAGTACGACCGTTATTTATACCGTCAGATAACATTTTATTAAAATTCTAATAATCAAGGGGAATTTCAATTTTATTTGCTCGTTATTAAATATTATTACTAATAGTAAGTATAGTATAAAATTTTTAGAGGGAGAAGGTTGAACTTTCCTCTAATGTATACGAATATTTCTGCTATAATCTCTTTTGCTCTGAAGAAGACTACATCAAGGATAAATTATGACATATAAATATATATATATATATAACTTTTAATATCTCACGATCTAAAAAAGAAAAATAGAGCAGGTTATATATATGATTTTTGCAAATTATACTCACCTAAATAAATAAAAAGATTAAATTGAAACGTAAGAATTAGAAAAGAAGTAATGAATATAGGGTGTCGCACCTCCATTTCCCTGGCCACACTTAAAATCACTACGACTTAAACAATTCCAATAACGATAAAATCCGAACAATCATTAGCAATTCTTCTTTTAATAAATTACCATTACCAGATCATCATCTTCTTCTGTCACTTAAAAGAGCAAATTTAATAAAACTTTCTGTTTTATTAATTGCACACTCTCTGTCATTATTGCAGGACAGAAAGACATTGACGAGAATTGTTGATGCAAACAAACGGAAAAAAACTGAAAAATTCATTTCGCCTTGCGGTGTGAGCATTTACTTGTCTACGGGCAGTTCTGTGTTTTTTTTACCAATTGACATACCAATTGATAGTCACAAAAGGCACTATGTACATAATAATTAAAAAAAAACGGTTCCACAGGTCGTTACTTCACGTGACTTGTTGACACTTTGACTGTCGTTTTACAGCTTTAAAACATATAAAGTGATAGATAATTTAGTTTCTTTATCAAGTAATTGAGAGATCTTGATGGAAAGGGGAAGGAGCGAGGGATGTGTCAAACGTATAATGGTGAAGATGGATTCGATGCGTTCCGAATTATGAAATCTGAATAACTGTTTCGGATCGAATCACAAGAATAGAGTTTATCTCTTTGTATTTGGTATTTCTATAAAATTTATTATATCTATCTTATTTTTAAAAACGGATGACGACAATCATTTGTCTTTTCTTATTCTTTTATGCATATTTATTGCTTAGAGTTAGTATTAACTAACAATAAAGTCTATTTTGGTGGCACCAACTGTAAAATATGTGGCTTTTCTATCAGTTCTTTATGGGTTCAGTTTCATCCGTTGCGATTTAAACCTACTGATTCTGATAGGGTTACCATCTTCATCGATAGGCTCTATTGCCGGATTTTCTCCATGCTTACAGCCTTCGGAATGTATATGGTTGGATTCGTTTTCGTTATAATCAGTATTGCCATCTAATACTGTGCTCTTCATCTGTTGTAACATACGTTGTCTTAATGTATGATATTCTTTGGTTACTGCTTCACTTAAGTTGTCCGGATGTAAACCAAGGTTGTTTTCATATTCTTCGGCAATATCACGGTAATTAGCTGGTATATCCTTCTCTACTATATCAGTCATTATTAAACCATTATCTTCTTCTACATCTTCATCTTCCTTATCATTGAGATTTATTGGAACCATTGGGTTATTTTTCTTAAAATCAATGATATCATCTTTCAATTCATCAACTTCTTTGTTATAGGCATTAAAATCCTCAACTTTTTCTACTACAGTACCCGGATGTTCCTCTAAATCGTCATCATATACACCTAACGTGTAAGCTTGTATCATATCATCCATATTATCTACAAGGGCACTATAATCAACATTAGCAACACGTAATGAATCTTCTGTCTTACCTACTTTCTTTATAGCATCTTTTACTTCCTTCGGGAAGATTAAATCATCCTCATCATCGTCGTTAATTTCTTCGATTTTTTTCTGAGGGATTTCCCTTTTAATAGGCTTTTGTTCTTCGTTTTCCTGTTCAGAATCAGATGAAGAATCAAGTAACTCCTGTGGAAGTTGTGTTTTCTTACTTAAAGAGTGCCTCGGTTTATTTAACGAACTTAGATTTTTCTTAAATGGGGTTCCAATCTTTTTTGGAGGTATATTTGTATTAGTGACAAATGTGGAAGGAGATGACTCAGGTTGTTGTTGTTGTTTTTCAATTATATTTGTTACAACGTCTTGTTTTTCAATAATGGGTGAAGATTTCTCTAATTGGGATTTTGCTTGAGCTTCTTTCCTTTGTGCAAATTTACTAACTCTTTTCTTTGGTTTTGAATCAGGTATAGTTTCTATAGTTTCTCGTTCAACAATAACATCAGAAACAGCTCTATGACTTTCTGTTTTTTCAATAACTTCTTCAATTATTGTCGTCGTTGGTTTCTTATTTATAACACCTCTATCCTTTTTAAACCTTGAAACACGTACTTTTTTAGTTTGTTCCTGTGATTCTTCAGTTTCTACTCCTCCTTCGCTAGATGTTATTGCATCTTTGTATTTATCGTGTATTTCATCCGATTGTTTAGCACCAATCATTGATGCAAATAAATCATTATCAAATTCATGTAAATTTGGATTATTAGTATCATCAGTCATCATATCTTGAACACTAGAATATAAATCATTAGAATTTCTAGGGAAATTAAAAGTTTGTTTCTTAGTTTCAGCTTTGAAACTTTCAACTTCATGAACATCCAATGATGGAGCAAAACCAACAGATTTCTTAACTTTATTTTTTTTGGTCTTATTTGAACTTTCTCCACTTTTCTTCATTATTGATTTTTCATTTCCTTTATTGTTACTACTAATAATATTTGATTCCTCTACAACATCAGTGACTGTTTCTTTTTCTGGTTGTGCTCTTGAATTACGTAATTTATTAATTTGATCCATAAATGATGAATGTCCAGGCATCATAAAATAACTATCTTCATCATCATCTTCATATTCTTCATCTGTATATGTATCATTTTCATTATCTAAAGATGTGAATTTTTCATAATCATAATTAATTTCATTTGGATTAATAATTCCATCATTTTGTTCATCTTGTTCATCCATTTTTTCAACTAAATCTGCAAAACTATATATATCAGCTGTATCAACTTCATTAGTGTTGCTTACAATTGTTCTATCTTTTTCTTTTTCTTCATCATTTTGTTCAATTTTTAATTCTTCAACTTTTGGTACTAAATTATTATTAATTAAATCTTCAATTTTTTGTCTTTCAGATTCTGTAGCTGCAGGTACAACAGATCCATTTAATACATTACCATCTTCATCTAATTCTTCTCTAATCTCCATAGTTGGTAAATCACTATCATTATCATTAGTATCGTTATTATCAATTTTTTTAATTTCATCCTTTGAATTTTTTTGGTTGATTAACATTTGTAAATTTTTTAAAGTATTTTGTGCTTCTTTAATCTTTAAATCAAATTGTTCAATAGCTTCAATCATTAATTCTAATTTATCATTAACAAATTCGATAGTTTGATCAACTGTCTTTTCAATATAATATTCATAACCAATACCTAAAAAAATTTTATTTTGTGAAATGATAATATCTCCAAAGATATCACCTTTCTCCTCAATTAATTCTGAATCATGATTATCATTTTCTTTAAATTTTAATAATCTTTCTTTAATTATGGTATAATGATGTTGTTGTTCAATTAAAAAATCTTTCTTATTTTGTAAATTATCTAATGTCTTTTGTACCGTATTAGCTAATGCATCATATTCATTATCCATCTTTTCTGTGTATTATTATTATTATTATCTAAATATTATCTATAGATATTTTTAAGATATCAAATATTTCACCAATCACTGTACAAGATTGACGATTTGTTATATATGTACATATAGGCTTATGTGAATTGAAAAATTTCAACCTTTTTTATTTTTCACTTAGTAATAGATCACACATAGCTCATCGCAAAAAAAGAAAAAACAAAAACAAAAACAGGATGAAAGAAACCCTACTAAAAAGTGCTTTTCCACCCTCATTTTCCGCCTTTCTTATGAAACTATTATATTACAAATATAAACCTTCAAATACAATCTAATACAATCTAATTCAATCCAATGCACTCTAATAAGGTATTTTGACTATATCTTAAGTAATATACCCCAGTTCATCATCATACACGACATCACCTCCCACGAACATCCAAAATATATATTTTTTTACCGCCAGCCGCCAACGGCACGAAAAAAAAAAAGAAAATTTTTTGTTTTTCATCGTCGTCGTCGTTATGGGACTCCCCGCTTTTATCCATTTTAAATAAAAACAACACACACTATAACTTACATAATGTATATATTCATATATTATAGTAAGATTAACACTTTATTTAATAAGAGGAAAAAACTTATATAATCCAACGACTCCTCATATTGGAGGTATACACCAAGAAGTGATCATATATCTATATATATTGCATCCAAATTAAAGCATTTTATTTTATATCCACTTCTATTTTGCATCTTTTTTTTTTTATTCTACTTTTTGCATATATTATTCCCTTTCCCCATACAAAATAATACGAATTGCCCGGGAAGCGAAAAAACGAAGCGTTGTTTACTACTACTACTAGGAGAGAGAAACGCGCTGCCGCCATCATAAGATTAAATATTAAAGTACAAAGGGCAAAACAGTAATTTTGTACGATTGGCCTACCCTTTATTTTAATTGATTGATTGATTAGTGAAAAAAAGAAAATAATAATATGTCAACGATAAAAGATCATGGAATTGATGGTACTGGACGTCATTCAATAGGTAGTTCAAGATTTAGACATAGAAAAATATCTGTTAAACAACATTTAAGAATATATAAACCAACAGATCTTAAAAATCTTGATAAACAGGAATTACAACAAAGAGATGTACTAGATGTCGAAACAGGTGTTGAAAAAAATGAAGAAAAAGAAGTTCATTTGCATAGAATTTTACAAAAAGGTGCAAGTCAAATAAATGGTAAAACAAAAGAATATATTCCAACACCTGATGTTTTACCAGATTGGCCAGAATTTGATAAATTTTATTCAAAAAATTTTAATGAACCAAGTACTTATATTAAATTTTCTGCAACAGTTGAAGATTGTTGTGGTGCAAGTTATAATATGGATGAAAGAGATGAAATTTTTTTAAATGATGAATTTAATGAAAAATTAATTACTAATGATTCTAATGCAATTAAATTAACTGAAGATGAATTTGAAATTTTATGTAACGCATTTGAAAAGGCAATTCAAGATAGACAACCATTTTTAAGTATTGATCCTGAAAGTATTTTATCATTTGATGAAATTAAACCAACTTTATTAAAAATTGATTTAGGTGAATTTGGTTTAAGATCATCTTTAGCAAATGAATTAAATTATAAAGATGGTAAAAGATTTTTAACACAATTTGATCCTGAATCACAAATTATGGCAAGACCTTTAATTAATTTAATTGATCTTTATGGTCTTGAAATTTATAATTATTGGAAATCAAGAAAAATTGAATCAAATGGTGGTAATATTTTTCCAACTTTAAAATTTGAAAGACCTGGTGAAAAAGAAGAAATTGATCCTTATGTTTGCTTTAGAAGACGTGAAGTGAGACATCCAAGAAAGACAAGAAGAATTGATATTATTAATTGTCAAAAATTAAGAAATTTACATAAAGAATTAAAAAGAGCTAAAGAATTAGCTTTGTTAGTTGCAAAAAGAGAACAAACTTCTTCATTATTATTGAAAAAAGATACTGAAGTATTTGATGATAGAATCAAAATTAAAAAATTAAAGAGAACTTTAAATATTAGAGGTGAAGAAGATGATTTAATTAATCATAGAAAGAAAAGAGTTACAATAATGACAATTGAAAGGAAAAGACAAATTGAAGAGGAAGAAATTCTTGCTGCTCAATTAGCTAAAGAAAAAGCTGCTGCAGAAGCTGCAGAACTTGCCGCGACTAAAGCTGCTACAGCCCAAGCCACTGCACAAGCTAATGGATCATCTTCAACAACAGGTAATAAGAAATTATCATCTAAGAATAGAGCATTAAAGAAACATTTAGAACAATTATTAAAATCAGGTGAGAAATTGACTAAACAACAAATGCAACAATTACAACAATTACAAAGAGGTAAATCAGATGTATCTACAAAGAGCTTAAAGAAAGAAGAAGCATTATTACAACAGCAACAACAACAAAAATTATTACTTTTACAACAACAACAGCAACAGCAACAACAACAACAATTGTTACAACAACAATCTCCAAGTATTTCATCTCATGTCTATGTTAAATTACCATTTTCGAAGATTCCTGATATTGAATTAGATGATGTTGATAATTTATTATCCGAAAAGGAGAAAAATGCAAAAAGATTTGTTCAAGAGAGAATGGAGAAAAGAAAATTAGAAGATGGAAATACATTCTTTAATTTAACTGATGATCCATATAATCCTGTCTTTGAAATGAATTTACCTGAAAAATTAAATTCTTCAGATTCTGCCTTTTCTTCTATTGCATCATCTAAATTTGTCATTGATAAATCATATTTTTTACCAAATTTAGAAAAATTTATGAATGGTACTTCTGATGAAGTTAAAGTATTTGATAAAAATGGTGATAGAATGTCTGATATATTGAATAAAGATTTGAAGAAAGTTGAATTATATAACCCATTTGATACTCAAAAGGAATTACATTCAAGAGAATATCCAGTTAAATTTAGAAGAAGAGTAGGTCGTGCTGGAATTCAATATTTGGATAGAAAACCAAATATGTCCTGTGCTGATGTCGCCAATGAAGAATCTATGTTGAATGACTTTATAGATTTTGATGCAGTCGAAAAAGAAGATAATAATGCGAATGCCACTATTGATGTCTACGATTCTCAATCAGATCAACTTACAAGATTTTATGATAAATGGAAATATGATTCACCGAGAACCGGTGATTATGGTGCACCATTTTCTAATGAACCTTCTAGATTAAACAAATTATCTAATGATACTCAAGTTATTAGATTTGGTACTATGTTAGGTAGTAAATCTTATGATCAATTAAGAAAATCTACTATGAGATATCGTAGAGATTATATAAATAGAATCAGACAACAAAGAGTATTGCAACAGCAGCAACAACAAGAACTCCAACAACAGCAACAGCAACAACAGCAATTACTTCAACAGCAGCAACAGCAACAATCACAAAACAATCAATCTTCAAACCAGGATTCTAAACCAAAGAAGAAAAATAACAAATCACCAAGTAAAAACTCTTCTACAAAGGCAACACCGGAAAATTTTAATAAGAAAGAATATATGGATACGACAACATCAACACCTATACCATCACAATCCCCATCAGTTCCTCAAGGAACTTCAACATGAACATTTCAAGAATAAAATTAGAATTTTTTTTTCTAATCATTTTTTATTATTGTTATTATTATTACAAATTACGAACACACTATTTTAAACCCCCATTTCATTTCAAGAATCGCTATGTTAGCATAATTGTATTATTATTAATATCTAATAGCCCTTGCTTAAAGTATCTACTTTCAAGGTCAAGGACATTTAACCATTGAAGATATTTTTTCTTCAAATTCCAATCAATAATCTATAAACAGAATATTATAAGTCATGTACAAACAACACATATAAACATACACATTTACACATTTATATTTATATCACAAACAAAACTTTTATACTATATATGCCATTATTATCAAATTATGAAATATCGCAGTAGATTGTCTTGCTGTCTATGTGGTTCTTCAATTTTTTTTTTAGTAGCATTGTTTTTGCTTTATACCGCAGAATGAAAAATTATAGGATCACCAATATTTATTGATATGTAAAATAAGTAAAATTCTAAAACAATATTATAAGGCAACAAAAGCAGCTGGTATTCAGTTCATCAGACATAATACCTTTACATTAAAAGAATATAGTACCAGAGCTGTTCAATCCAATAGGTTTTAATTGGATCGATTTGGTATTTGAATATGACATTATTGGGATCTATATCCATTATGTTACGCCAAAGCTCATCGGCGTTAAGGAGGAATATATTCCATGATTCCAATAAAGGTTACCAACCAACCGCAACCAATAATGATATTGCTCTACATGATCTTTCGAATAATAGACAATTCAACCAAAATGAAGATTCTTTGAGATTGAGAAGAAATAACAAGTGGTCAAATGATTTACGACCCCATAGGAAATATGATATAATCTCCATAATTGGGCTGTTATTAATACTGTATGTAATGGCAATAACGTCTCTAAAAGAATTTACAGGCGCAGATGTACCTCAATGTCGATCGATATATATGTACCCATCATATGCGAGAATTGATGGCTTCAGTAAACAGTTCACGCCATTAGCACAAAAATATCACTTATATCTTTATAGGGAACAGGATAAAGATCAAGAACCCATAAATAACAACCATATTCAATTAAATGGTGTGCCTGTATTATTTATTCCAGGTAATGCTGGTAGTTTCAAGCAAGTTAGATCTATCGCATCGGCATGTGCTAACTTGTATTTTGATTCTAAGGACTCCATTAATAATCCAACTACACAAAATGTGGATTTCTTTACAGCAGACTTCAATGAAGATTTTACTGCATTCCATGGGCAGACTATGCTAGATCAAGCAGAGTATTTGAACGACGCAATAGCATATATTTTGTCCTTGTATGAACAATCTATTGATGGAAAATCGTACGCTATTCCCGAGTCTGTAATTATAGTTGCACATTCTATGGGCGGTATAGTGGCAAGAGTTATGCCAACACTTCAAAATCATGTTTCTGGCTCTGTGAACTCTATAATAACATTATCATCGCCCCATGCTGCAGCTCCAGTTACGTTCGATGGCGACATTCTCAAAATATATAAGAGAACCAATGACTTTTGGAGAAACCAATTTGATGATAAAGATTCGTTCTTTTCGAAAAATGTTTCGTTGATATCGATAACTGGGGCAGTTCAAGACAATGTTCTACCGGCAGACTATGCTGCAGTACAAGATCTACTCCCATTAGAAAACGGTTTCACAACTTTCACGACGACAATTCCAGGTGTTTGGACACCAATAGATCATTTAGCTATTGTCTGGTGTAAACAACTAAGGTTGGTCCTTTCCAAACTCCTACTCGAAATGATAGACAGCACGGTTCCAAGTAAGACTAAATCTCTGAAAGAAAGAATAGACATCTCACAAAAATTACTACTGTCTGGATTTGAACAATTTTATAATAATGATATATCGGAAAAGCCTAGCCTAGTTTATCATACAGAAGGATCAACGGTCGATGCAGATCATTTTAACATGGTGCCAAGTGATAAACCATTTATAATTACAAAGAATACTGGTTTCGTGGAAAATGCAAAGCCGCACATTATTTATATCCCAAAGGATCTTAACGCCAAATTTGATTTTACTATAATGACAAGTGGTAGGAAACCCACCATAAAATTATGTAAAGACTCCAGACAAATAGATTGCATTTCATTGAGCGAGGATATTTTAAAGATTCCTCGTTCTACCTCTACAACCGAATACCCTGCCGATTCATCCTTGGAAGAAGATAGCAATCCATTCACGTATTACCATCTAAAACATGATCAACTAACAATGTATGACTTTATCTTACTTAACAATATCAACAATGAGAAATTCAATGATGATGATTTTGTTTATGCTTCCTTTAGTATGGGGTCTGAGACAGAAAAAATAGATATCTCCCAACTACAAATGTCATTATATGGTACACATAAAATTGTTAAAGCTGATGAGACGATATCTTTCACTGAATTTGAATTTTTACAACAATATGATGCACTATTATCCTATACTGTAAACATCAAACCTGCAACAGAAAATGATGCACCTTTGTTGTTCCAACCAATGATAAGACAATGGATAGCGACTCCATCTGAAAGTAAATGGTATGTTAATATCATAACTCATAACAATTTAGAAGTCAATATGCATAATGTAGCACCATTCATTCCTGTTAATATAAGTGAACCACATAGCCTCCATTTAAATGTGTTATTACCACCAGGTACATCAATTAAACTTGAACTATCAATAAACTGGTTATTGACAATAAAAATGTTATTTATAAGGTACAGGTTAGCTATTGGGGCACTCCCAATTTTTTTTATCGCACTAGTGCTAGCAATGCAATTCTATTATTTTAGTGAAACTGGAAAATATGAGAGCTTCTCATTTACTCTGTCCCATATTCTTGACAAATACTGGTTGATTATACTTATTGGCTCCCTATTATTGACCCTAATCGTCAATTCCAACGGGATACAACATATTCTCTATTACTTGGATCCAGTGAAACTTAACAGGCCATTCATTTTATCTTCTAAGAATCTTTTTACAAATTTATATTTCTTAGGAATAAGAAACTGGGCCCAGTCGTGGATTGGATTGTTATTTGCATTAATGTCGTTGGGTTTCCTCTGGATAATTTCTAGTGCCATCAAGATAGTGAAGTACTTGGTGATACGGATGACGGATAAAATGCACTCCTCTGGTATAGAACAGGATGACGAATTTTTGAACCACAAGAAACTATTTGATAGAAAGAGAATGCTGACTTGCATTTTCTTAATTGCCGCTGTGATTTTCTATGTCCCTTATCAACTTGTATATATTATTGCGACTTTAATACAAGCAGGAACATGTGTCCGTATTGTTCATCATAAACGTAAATTTAAAAGTATACGAAACAGAGAATATAATAATTTAGAAAATTACAATATTTCACTTTTAATTTTATTTTTAATAGTTGCGATAATCAACGTTCCAGTCATAATTGTTTTTATGCATAACCTCGGTATTAACTATGAGACAACTTTCAGATCACATCATAATTTTATTGCTGTTGCACCAACAATACTATTGGCGTCAACCAACTCTACATTTAACCTGCCAACATTCCCCAAAAAATCTTTTGACTGGTTCATAACAATCAGTCTATTTGGATACTTATCCTTCTTCTCTGTCATTTATGGCACCAGAAATCTTTACTTCATCCATGATATTGTAAATATTGCATGTGGCTGGTTATTTTATGGTTCTGTTACAGACTATATGAGGAGAAAATGATTTCCCTAAAGGAATTAATGTAAAACTATTTTAGCATATATTATATATAAATATATAAATTGAAATATAAAAGTTTGATGAAATATTATTGATGAGGGTGTTATCAAAAAGAGAATTAAAACGAAAGTAAAAAGAAGAATATCAAATTTTAAAAGATTAGATGTATTTGGAAAACTAGACATTAATGAAAAGCTAAAAGATTTAACCATCTATGCTGTTGTTTGTATCATTTATCCAAAAATTACGAGTTGATTCGTCAGCAAGAGTATCAGGAGTGTAAATATCCGATGAAGATTCTGTACTCTTAGTTAAATGTTTAGTTAAAGTTTTCTCTCTAATCGTTATAGGTGTTTTTTCAGTATCCTTGAAAATTATACTCTCTTGTTCGCTTGAACTTCTTCCCTGGGCAGAACTATCAGGTGAATAACCATTCTTTTCAACATCAAAGACTCCTACGTTCTGTGCATTATGTGTTAAAGTGTCAGATGAAAACTTATTATTTGATTGAGGATAAAAAGAACGTAATTTTGATTTAATGCTATATTTATTATCAGAATTAATACTTTCATCACCAAAATGATTATTGTTATTATAGTTTGGATAAAATCTACCTTCATCAGGGGAGTAATCTGTCTCCATAGGTTTCAAGTTTGACACGTTATTATTTGAGGTAGCCCACAACGAAGAAAGAGGGAGGGATAATACAACCAATAAAGTGGCAACAGTTGTTAATACATCTGTACCATTGTGTGCATCTAAACTATACGCCAAAATAAAGAGAATAGATGGAATTAACAATGACTGACAAGTCATGATTAGTAGGATATGTAAACTATCAAATTGCTTTAAACCTAAGAATCTTCTTGATCTTAGAGCAAACAATAATTTTACCACAAGAATAAAAGTCATAAAATTAATCGATGAAGATAGCAAAATGGTAGCGACATTGAAATATTTGGAATAATCATTACTAACACCTTGGTATACTGAGATCATACTCTTGATTGCAGTTGTAAAGTATACAGCTACTGTTGTAACACCTAAACAACTAGATATTAATAAGGCCAGATAACCGACTTTCTTTTGTGTAATACCTGCAAACATAATTTTAACTTGGAATACTAACGACAATTCAATAGATGCAACCAATAGTACTTGGAAAATTGATGCAGCACCGTATATATGTATATCATATCTTTCAACTACCTGTTCAAACCCTGTTAGTGAATATGCAAGTGACGAAATTGATGATAACAAATATTTGAAATATAGACCCGAATGAATAACAATAAGAACTAATGAAACTTGGTTAATAATGAAAATTGGAGTATGTTTTCTTTTTGAAATCATCCACATTATTATAATTGTCAATGTAGCTGCTCCACATCTTACACCAAACATAATAGCTTGTCTCATTTTTTTGTCTACCAAATCTTGCATTTGATTAAATGTAATGTCTGTACCTTCCCCATAAATAGAGGTAAAAGTTAATAAACTTTCACCAGGGTTATATGAACTATTATATGCCAAAGGACTTATATGTGGTACTAGCGATGACATTTTTCTTTTTCTCTCAAACAATTGATGATGATGTCTTGGACACTATGCTTATCAAACCTTAACATGATTTTTAAAATTGACAGAGATCAAATGAAAAAAATGAAAAAAGGAAAACCGTACAATTTATATACCATTTGTTGCAACCTTTATATCCTTTGAAAACTGTCTAAAAAATATTTATCTCATCGCAAGCACAACAATGAGCTTTTTATTAATTTACTGTATTTGACCTAAATTACAGCTGTTTCATGTATGTTACCTAAAACGGTAATTTACATGATTTTTCTAAAAAAACAAATTGCTAAGAATTTCAAGTAGAACGATTTTCATGAATGGAACCTCAAAAATGATTAAACTTTTCAATGCTACAGCTTATACACTTCATTATAGGATGTGCATGTCTGTATGTTCTCCACATAATGTTATGAAGATATGTGGATACTTTTTCTTTAGTTTCTGAAGAAATGATTGTGAAAAATTTCAGTTCCTGAGTTATCTGATTGAATAGCGTTTCACTCTCTTACAGATCATAGAGAATCAACAGCGTGGAACCTTTTGGGTATCTAATAATAAAATGTTGTTCCTGTTAGTGGTTTAAAGAGGGCCGATATGTATACATAATATATGTGACTATATTTTTCATTACAGCAATTTTTGTAACCACGAGTGCACTTATTTTGAAAACAGACAAGAACAATTATAGGTAAGGTTATCTCATAATCCAACGTTCCCGTCAACAATCTATATATATTCTGTAACAGCAATTCTTTATATGTAATATAACACCCTCAACTACCATATACATATTTGTATGTTTGGATAATTTCTATACATGCCTGTACTGACAGCAAAGCCTCTGTATGTCATTTTCAAGGCGACTCGTATATTTTCATTTTCATTTTTTTTTAATATTTAGTTCACTATCCATACAAGTTAATTTGTTAGACTTCAGACTATATAGACACAGAGAGAAAGTTTGAGGGTCGAATGACACTAACAGCTAATTAATTATAGAAATAGGCTCAATCGGCGAATATGACCTCTATAATCGGTTTAGGAACAAGTGAATGGTCTAACAAACTTATTGGATCCGATACCGCTACAGATGATTGCCTTTCATTTTTACCCTCTTTTTACAACGATAAAACAATTAAGGAATTTAAATTGAAAGTGATTAATCATGCATTGATATCAGATGATATACCATTGCTATATGACCTTGGGAAGTCCAAATGTGGCTTTGTATCTAATGAGATACGGCAAAGGAGTTGGCATAAAGTACTGACTAGTCAGTTAGTGTTACAGCCCAGAACCAATACAGATGATCTCAATATACCTCATTGTGACGAGAATCAGATAGATCTTGATGTCAATAGATCATTCGGTTATATTTCAAATGAAGAGATAAGAATATCAATGAAAAAAATATTAAGAGAGGAGATAGTACATTTTTTCAGATCATACCCTAAACTAAGATATTATCAAGGTTACCATGATGTTGTCTCCACGTTTCTTGTAGTATTTTGTTATGATTCGAAACATAAAAAGATTAAGACAAAATTATCACATCAAACTAAACGTCGATTATCCGAATGTATTGAAATATATTCTTTATTATATCTACGGGATTTTTTAATGGATTCATTAGATTTCCCAATTGATCAAATTGATATTATTCCATTTTTAATAAAGACTAAAGATATAACATTGTATCAAAAACTACAATTAGATAAAATCAAACCATTTTTTGCCATTGCATCGATATTAACCATATTTTCTCACGATCTTAAACCTGATATTTCAGATGATAATTGTATCATATTTCAAATATTTGATTTAGTGATTTGTACACATTCCATGTATACACCATTAATTATTTACAGTAATATGATTCTTGCTGTCAAATCAAACTTATATGAAGAATATGATAAAAATCTAGAAAATTTTGAGAATGAAACAGATTTAGTTCATGGAATTATACAAAAAGTGTTAGTACAATCAATGCAAGATACAGCTATATCTACTAAATTATGGACTAATGTCTTAACTACTACTCGTACTAGTTATATGATCGCTAAGGAAACACAAAAGAAAATATACAAGATGATTAATAAAGCTAGTCCATTAAGAAACACGGGAAGTGGTATGCAATTAGTACGAATCATTGATCAAAATTATATAAGTAAACTTATCGACAAAGGGATCTCCTTGAATAAAGAAAATCACAAGAATTCAAGTGGTAACGATTTATATGAAGAATGGAAATACAGTAAACTTATTAAAGCATCACTAGTGATAGGAGTATGTTCCTTAGCGTTAGGCGCTTGGGATCATAGGATGCAATTGTCATCTCATGTCTTTTCCGCACCAAATTTTGACATTACCAAGTTCACTGACGTAACTGGTTTGCTATCGCAATCCTTTAAGGACATAAAGAATATTATATAGAATATATATAGATATATATATATACAAGAATGAAAGCCTAGCTACCTATCTCAAATTCAATTCAGATGTCTACTTGGTCTGAAATTGTAACACATTTTCACGTGAACAAACCAATCTCATCTCATCTCTCAAAAGGGAACAAACTGTGTGTTTAACAGCGACTGAAAAATTTCTTTAAAGGGGCGACTGACAAAGAGAAGGAAAAAGGGCAAAAACTGCCAAAGGAGACGAAAGATCGCCGTAGCAGAAAAACTAAATTGATTTGGAAAGTTTTGCTAAGCATAGAGGGATGCCATCATCATCCTCAAACTAGCGGTTTATTCAAGGGAAAGGAACTTGGGCAAGTTGTGTTTTAATTTTAATTCCACATGTACTTTCGATTGCCTTATAAGTGTTTAGATGCCTCAAAGGTTGAGCAAATTATGAATAATTTGGATTGCACACTTATATTGCTTCAACAACAATAAGAAAATAAGGATACTTTATTGTATAAAATAGAACAGAAATATCTTTACAGTAAATATAAGTTAAATTTAATTATATTAACTTCATACCCTCTTCTATTTTTGACAAATAAATCAAATCACACACACATACACACACACACACACACAAATGACAGTGACATCGTATGCAGTAGAAATTGAAGATCTGACATATACATTCCCTGGCAAGAATGAGGCGGCTCTTAAAGAGGTCACCATGCAAATTCCTTGGAATACTAGGACTTTAGTCATTGGATCTAATGGTGCCGGTAAATCTACTTTGTTAAAATTACTAAGTGGTAAACATTTATGTTTGAATGGTAAGATTCAAGTCAATGGTCTAGATCCCTTCAGTCCACTATCAATGCACCTACCAAATAATGATGAAGCTGATGGAGACGTTCAAGTGAGTACTTATTTAGGTACAGAATGGTGTCACATGAATATTATTAATAGAGATATCGGTGTTCTGGAATTACTAGAGAGTATTGGTCTAAAACATTTCCAAAAACGTGGTGATTTGCTATGTGATATTCTAGAGATTAATTTGGAGTGGAGAATGCATCAATTAAGTGATGGACAAAAGAGACGTGTTCAATTAGTGATGGGTTTATTAAAACCATGGAGAGTTTTACTTTTAGATGAGGTGACGGTGGATCTTGATGTAATTGCTAGAGCAAGATTATTAGAGTTCTTAAAGATGGAAACAGAGACAAGAAAATGTTCTGTGGTATATGCTACGCATATATTCGATGGGTTAGCTCAATGGCCTGACAACATTTATCACATAAAGGATGGTCGTCTACTTGATAGGCTTGACTACAAAAAGGATGTTAAATTTACGTCGTCTCAGGAACTTTATACCAATGGAGATGTGACTTTTGAAGAAGATTCTCATATTTCAATCAGTAAAGTAAACAGTTTGCATCCACTAGCAATAGCATGGTTGAAGAAGGATAACAATATTAAAGATTAGTATATATACATATATATTGAACTACCCTACATTTTAAGTTTGTTTATTCCGTAATGACTCTATTTTCTCCATATACTTATTATATGTTAATATAATTTCTGCCTTATTTTCCTTCTATATTCGCTATATGTTAAATTTGTGAGTCTCCTATATAACGAAAAAAATACAATCTTTAAAGATTTACCATAAAAACGTCCCCTGTTCTCTCTTTGTTGTTCACAATAACAGAAGAACCAAATCGAGTGGTATATCGTAAGTGGAGTGTATATATAATGTCCAAATTGTCTGATCTTCCCACAAATGAAAGAAAATTAGTAAAATGCACCAAATTTGCAAGAATATTTAATATCAATGACAAATTTGCAATAAAATCGATAAGTACAGATTTCATTGTTGCTCCTCATAACTATGAATTTGAAAAATCCATCCTTTTGAAACTTAGAAATGCAGTCGAAGAATCCTCAAATCTAGAGAAAGGTGCTATTCATATAATTGAATTATTAGACTTTGGTCGGAATCCAGCAGATGAGGATGAAGTAGAATTATTATTTCCTTTTTATCCATTCAGTTTGTATGAATTGATGAGAGCTCAATATAAGCAATCAGGGCATCAAGAACCTCAAAGGAAATTTAATCCTTATTATAATTTGACAACAGATACCGATAAAGAAGCTTCAATGACTGGGACTAAAGAATTGATATATAATAATTGTTTTGATGTCAATAAATATGCGTACAAATATTTTCTTCAGATCGCAGAAGGTTTACAATTCATACATCACAATGGAATCATTCATAGAGATATAAAGCCACATAATATAATGGTTGATCTAGAGACTGGTTTGTTAAAGATTACCGATTTTGGTATATCATATGATACAAACGATACTAAACAGACTATCGATGAACCTGCGGAACGTAAGATCACCGACGTATCTTCTTCTATATACAAAGCTCCTGAATTATTATTAGGAGTGAAAAATTATGGATATGGTGTTGATATATGGTCATTAATGATTTTGGTATCCCAATGGTTCCAAAAAGATACTAAAATTATTTCAACCACTGGGAAAACTGTCTCGGAAACTCGAGATGATTTTTATATTCCCGCTATAATCGATGATGGTACACAAGATGGACAAAATGGCAGTGATATACGATTATTACTAAGTATATTTGCTAAATTTGGATATCCTAAAGTCGAAGATTGGAGAGAAGTTTCAGAATACGGTTCAGAAGATGCATTTATAGGAATGTTCGGAGAAAAAGGGGATGGTAAATATTTCAAGTATCAATCTGTTGAAGGACAACTACAGCAATTAAAGGAGTTCTTACCCAGATTGGATGAAATTAAAGATGTCACCGTCAGAGAAGGAATCTTAAGTGTCTTGGCCAAAATGCTGGAATATGATTCAACGAAAAGAATAACTAGTGACAAAATAGTCGTTGAATTGGAATCGTTAAGATCATAAGCTTTAATGCATTGCTACTGCACATACATACATATATTTTAAATATACATCTTTGTATTTATTTATTTTTTTGCATTTACTATAATAAAACAACCTAAATACCAATCTAACAATACCGCTAGTTTAAAATATGGATGGAATTTTTTGAAATTATATTATAAAATATATATATACTTATATGCAAACAGTGTAAATGTTATTATTATTAATTGTTATTTTTTTTTTACACAGCTAGGGGATATTCACCGGCCCAGTTGTAAATTTCTTGCTTTAGACCAGTCCATAGATCTGGGTTAGCATCAATAGCAGCCTTGAAATCCTTTAATCTGTTAGCTTCCTTTGGTAGACCATGCTGAGTAGTTTCAGCAATGTTAACAACCTTGTCAATATATTGAACAATCTTGTGGAAATCTTGTTCACCCATACCTCTAGTAGTCATAGCTGGAGCACCAATACGAACACCACCTGGAACCAAAGCGGATTTATCACCTGGGATAGAGTTTTTGTTTAGGGCAATATTAATCTTTTCACAGACGTATTCAACACGAGCACCATCGACACCCTTTTCTCTTAGAGAGACAAGAACCATATGGGAGTCAGTACCATTAGAAACTAATCTATAGTTCAAGTTTTTAAATTCTTCTTCTAGAGCCTTTGCGTTCTTCAATACTTGTAATTGATATTCTTTAAATTCTGGGGTAGCGGCTTGTTTCAAAGCGGTAGCTAAAGCGGCAATAGTATGGTTATGTGGACCACCTTGGTGACCTGGGAAGACAGAGAAGTTAATTGGGTTTTCTAGATCATATAGAACTTCTTTACCGGTCTTTTGGTTGATAGATCTAACACCTCTTCTGAAGAAGATCATAGCACCTCTTGGACCTCTTAAAGACTTGTGAGTAGTAGTAGTAACAATATCAGCGTATTCGAAAGGAGATGGAATAACACCAGCAGCGACTAAACCAGAGATATGAGCCATATCGACCATTAAATAAGCACCACACTTTTGAGCGATTTCTTTCATTCTCTTGTAATCAATTAAACGACAGTAAGCAGAAGTACCAGCGACTAAAACTTTTGGTCTATATAAGATGGCATTCTTTTCAAGAGTATCATAATCAATGATACCAGTTTCTGGATCAACTCTATATGGGAATGATTCAAAATAAGTAGAAACAGCAGAAATCTTTCTATTTTCAGTAGCGTAACCATGAGATAAATGACCACCATCTGGTAAATATAAACCCATTAATCTTTCATGAGGTTTCATAACAGCTTGATAAACTTGTAAATTAGCTGGAGAACCAGATAAAGTTTGTACATTGACACCCCATTTATCTGGAGTGACATGGAATGCTTCTAAAGCTCTATCTTGACATAGAGTTTCAATTTGATCAATGAATTCATTACCACCATAGTAACGAGCCCCTGGATAACCTTCAGAATATTTGTTACATAAAGGAGTTCCTAATGCATCAAATACAGCAGTAGAAGTGAAATTTTCAGAAGCAATTAAATCAACAGAATGTCTTTGTCTGTCGATTTCTGATTCAATTAAGTTTTCTAATTGAGGATCAGTTTCCTTTAAATGGCCAGTGACCATTTCTTTGTGTTGTTCGGATAGAGCGTAAGTCATTATTGTTGTGTGTTATGTGATGTGATGTAAAGTGGTTAATTTACTTAGTGATATAGTTAAATATAAAACAATATACAAATATATATTTTAAAACTAATTTCAAGATTGGATAAAAAGAAAAATGTTCAATACGTGGTCATGGAGTACCCTTTATATATAACATTTTCAACGGTAGAACGTGGGAATGTTAATTATTATTTAACTCATTCGAAAAATTCCAAAAAAAGTGAAAAATAAAAAAAGGAAGTTGAAATAATGCACAGAAACAACCGGACAAAAACAAAAAGCGAGTCACTGCAGAAAGGAGAGAAGCTTAAGAAAGAAACTGTTTGAATAATATGTGTGTGTTTAGTATTGATGAAGTTAAAGATAAAAATATATAAAATGTATGTAACATCTACAAAACAAGAGGTGTATGGCGTATGTTTACTTTCAAGTCATCACACATTTTTATTAGAATTGATAAGTTCTCTTTCTATCTGCCTGAATGAGTGAGAGAATGTCGACGATGGCTGAAAGAGAAAGGAGTCAAAAAATAACAATAACGAATTCCAGTATTTTTGTGAGAGGAGCGCCGGGGAAAAGAAGAAAAAGGAATGCGCGAATCACGTGATATGTTTTAGTTTTTGAAGAGTTTGTGTGTTGTGTGTATGTGAAATATACAGTATATTCTTCTATCCAGAGTCAACAAAAATGAATACTATTCTCTCTCTTTTTTTTTTTTTTTTTTTTGGTTGACTCTTTGAAAGATTTGACTCTCTCTCTCTTTTTTTTATAGTCCTATTTTAATGCATCACCCAAAGTTGAAAGACAACCAGAGATATCATTGAGAGAGTCATCGCATGCGCTAACACCCATATGACCGACTCTGACATATTTGCTCTTAATATCTTTATGAATCCCACCAGTAATGGTATAGCCGTGTTGTTGCATAAAATTGATCACCGATGGTGGATTATTAACATAAAATGCAGTTAAACCATGAGCTGAATTATCTAAAGTCCTTGAAACTAAAGATTGATTAAATTCCTTTGTAACAGTATTTTTAAAATTATCACTTGTATCTTTATGTTTATTGACTCTTGCATCAATACCAATTTGACCCTTATAAGAAAATTCTAAAATTTGCTTTAAAGCTACTCTTAAAGAATCAATTAATTGTACAGGTGGTGTAGCAAAATATGCTGGTTTCCCAGATTCAAATGCTTTTAAAATTGGTAACCATTTCTTAAATGAAGTATAATAACTTCCATTGCGTAAAGTTTTTTTCGTCTCAGATTTTAAAATTGCTCTATCACTAACCATACCAAGTGATAATCCCGGTGGTGCACCAATGGCTTTTTGTGAAGCACTAATACAAATATCTAATCCCCATTGATCAAATTTTATAGTTTCACAACCTAATGAACAAACTGTATCAACTACAATTAATGTATTTGGAGAAATTTGATGAACCAAATTAGCAATTTTTTCAATATCTAATAATACACCCGTTGAAGTATCTACTTGAGTCATTACGATAAGATCATAATTCCCATTTTTTAATTCATTTTCAATTTCTTCTAAAGGTATACCATCACCAGCATTTATAGCAGATAAACGTTTAACTTGATTAGAATCTTGTACATAATATGTTGAAATTGCTTCATGAAATTCATCGCTGAAAAATCCTGTTGATAAAACTAAAACTTTGTCATTAGCGGGATCAATCAAATTAGACCCAACAAGATCGAACCCTAATGTACCTGAACCCGAAATAATTAATGGCATACCTTTGGTCTCATGAGCAACATACACTTGACGTAACATCGTTAGAGATTCCTTGAATGATGCCGTGAAGGATGGACAAGTATGTGATACTGATTGTTGTCCCAAAGCACCAACAACCTCTTTGGAAAGAGTGATAGGGCCTGGGATTAATAATTTTGTTTGATCTTTTGACAATGACATTGTGACTATGGGTCTCTTTGAAATAATAGTAGAAAATTTATAGTTTTTAGGTAATAATAATGTTCTTAATGTCATTAACTATTTATAAATATCTACCATATTATCAATGGTACGAAATACAAAAGTAAAACATGTCACTTGGTTATATATTTGTACTGATACCCTTATATATAAATGTGTGTGTGTGTGTGTCATTCATACCTTTATTTTCAACCTCGAAGGAATGCGGAAAGGAATCTCGGAGTAATGGGATAGCGCATATTGGTCAGAATTATAAGTGTATATAGATATACATACATGGATAACGAAATATATTTGAAGTAAAAAAGTATGTTGAAGATAGCCAAAGATAAAGAAATGTATGAAATTTTTAAAAAACGAAGAAAATTTTATATGATTAGACCTATAATGATTATATATGTATGTAGTATTTTTTTTTTTTTTTTAATACTTTAAAAAACAATAAACAGAACTACTCCCGTCCTTATTGTAAACAACAATTTTTTCACCATGATCTAGTATCTTAATTTCAATAAATGAAATGCTTGTATTTTTAAAACAAAAAAAAAACTGACAAAATATTAATAATTCGTAAGACCATGATTATTCAGCAGTCGCAGCCACATATATTTTATCTCTTGCAAAATCATGAAGCAGAGTAAATATCAAGCGCGCCACACTGAGTCAGTAGAATTTGTAATTTAAAATTAGTCAAAATATCTTGTAAAAAACGAAAACAAATCATTAAAGAATATAAGATTTTTCTGTAATGGAAACAATAATTTGAAATAGATCAAAAACAAATGGGTGAAACAAAAAAGTTTAATAAGGATATAATTTTTTTTTTTTTTTGGAAAAAATAATGACCGGCAAATGCTAAGGATAATAATTTATTATTAGAGTATGTGATACCATTCTACTACTACTATTATTATTATTAAATAGTAATAAAATCAACAGGTTCAAATGACAAATTTAGACTTGACTGCGCTTCGGGCAGTACCATAATGACAAAATGAAATAATGCAAAAGAAATAAAACCAACTTACTTTCTTCTCCCATGCAAAAAAAACACAATAAAGAATTATTATTGTTTGTGAGATAGATGCACACACACATCGTGAAAAAAAAATGATTCAATCATTTTTAAATTCATTATAATAGGGGGAAGGGGGGAAGTAAAGAAAGTAAATTTTGTTGGAATTAATATGTCAATTATGATATCAGAGTAATCGCGGCTGGATTACGCCAATTGTCAAGATCAAATGAACCAGTGATTGCAGTAGTAGGTGGATCGAACTCAGTAACGACGTCAATAACATCGTTTAATTCGTTATTATTATTGCTAGTCAACAAAAGATTGTTCTGAGAATCGTCAGTAACATGACTTAAAATACTATGCTCTAAAGCAGTAGCAGCGTCGGCTTCAAAATCGAAATCTTGATTATCGACATCGTCATTGTTATTTATATGATCATTAAAGATAGCTTTCATAGTTTCTTCATTATCATTTTGAATATGTAAAGCAAACTTGCGTGCATCATCATCAATCTCAATATCTTCTTCTTCTTTCTTAATATGTGTTGATAATAATTCATTTTTTAAAGTATGAGCTAAAGTATCAGGAGACATTGATATTGAACCATGAGTTGAAACAGAAGTTGATGGAGAAGGAATTTGTTGTTGAAATGACATTGTACCATCATTATTATTTGATTTATGAATATCTTTCATTGAGAAAGTGAAATCAAAAGAATTAGAATTGACTTCTTCATCATCATCTTCTTGTTTGATAATAGATTGTTGTTTATCATCACTTTGTGGAGATGAATTATTTGAAGGTTGTTGAACAAAATCTTCTTCAATAGCTAGAGTATTTAAATCTTTAACTAATTTTAATTTATCTGATTGATTAACAAAAATTTCTTGTAAATTCAAACCATCAATAATTTTTTCCATTATATTACATTTATCTTCTAAAAATTTTAAATGTAATCTTTTTTTCTCTCTTGATTGATGTGCAGCTTTTCTATTTCTAAGAATTCTTTCTATACGACGTTGTTCTTTTTCTTCTTTTGTCTTTGCTCTCTTACGAGGTGGTAAAGTACTTTTAAAATCAGAAGGAATATCGATAGAATTTTTATTAGTTCTTAAAGTAGTTTCCATAATGTTAATGTGTATTTATGTGTGTGTGTGTATCTATCTCAGTAGAAATATTAGAAATATATAAAAGGATATAAAAGAGTAATAGATAATTCTTTTATATTTTTAAATTATTAAAAAAGAATGAATTAAATAAGACTATATATATAAATAAGAAATTAAAAAAAATAAAACTGAAACAAGAATGTTCAATCAAGAAGTTATTAATTCTATTAAATAAGATTATATATATATCAATAATATTATTGTTATTATTATTGAAAATACAAAAATAAAATAAAAAAAAGGTATGCAGTATTGATATGCAACAAATCAATTCTTTCAGTTTATACGCGGGGGGAGGGAGAGAAAGGTGGCAAGACCAAAATCAACTATCTCTCTCTCTCTCTCTCTCTTACATAGAAAAAACAACATAGAAATTTTTCACTTTCTTCACAGTGAAAGAAAAACGAAAATCATTTTTTTTGCTCTCTCTCTATGCTTTTCTTCTTAATATGCAGTTACACTCACTACATATAAACAAACTTAATAATAGACGGCACAAGTAACAAATAATACAGTATTTGAGGCACAGTGTAGTATGAGAATAAAAGAATTTAAATTTATTTTTCTAAGTAACGAAAAAATTATCAGGATATTGGAATCATGTTTAAATTTTGCCTCTTTCGGTGCATAAGAGAGAGGGAAAGCGATAAAATAGAGAGAGAGGGAGAGACAGAGAGGGGCAAGAATATTTTGAAATATCTATTACGAACAGATTTTAACAATAATAACTCCGCACATTCTTTAGTAGAAAATATATATTATAAACGATAGCTATGCATTATAATAACAACTAAAACCTCTTTGTAAATAAAATGTAAAATTATGCATCAGTTTGTGTTAATAATACTTTTCTCTGTCAAATTTTGGTTGCTTCAGAGAGAGATAGACGTGGGGGGGGAGTTAATATTACGAGGACAGAAGAACAAGAAAAGTTATACAGTGGGATGGAAAAGAACAGAAATAGTCGTAGAAACGTATGGAATATCATTGCGGACGAGGTGTCGGCGATACATAACTACTATTATTTTTAATACCCAAGAAGAAAAGGACACGTATACCTGTATTTTTTTCTTTGGTGTGAAATGTTCTTGCCCCCGGCCAGCTCGTTCACAATGATATGGCTGCATTTCATTCGATATATCGTGAGTGAGAGAGAGAGAGAAAGAAAAAGTCAGGGAAAAGTCCAGCCTGCAAGAAAAAAGTTTTTTATTTTCTACAAATATGGTAGTGAGTCGTATCACAGTATAAAAGTAGTTTAGTAAGGGTGTATGTATGTCTTCTGCGTACCAAGCAATTTTTTCTTCACATTAAATTGCTAATAGCGACTACGAGAGGGACCAGTCAATGATTTTCGCGATTGAATCATATGTTGTTTTTACCAGTTTTGGGTTATTAATTACATTCTTTTCCAATACTAATTTATGGAAATGTTGACTAATTACTTAATATGGAAGTGAGTCGGCGGTAATACCCAAATGAGGCAATATATTTAAATTATCTATTAGAACAAGTTTGTTTTTCTTAGCAAAATTTAAAATGGCTGACTAAAGTATTATTTTTATTTTATTTTACGCGTTTCCACATATATTCTACTAGAAGTAGTTTAGTAGTTTTCGTGTCTCTTTCTTCTTTCCACAAGTGGAAATATATATCTATAATTTTAATCCTCCTTTTAATGGATTTAACATTGATTGAGAGAAAAATAAGAATCTCACGAGAGAACTTGTGATCCTTTCTTACGAAGAAACCAAATTAAAGTGCTGAAGAAATATTGAAATTTTTCGATAATGTAATTTTAGGTACTAATTAGTAGGTTATCTGGAGAAGAGATGAGCTGATTATTTTTTTTTACTTTATATATATATATATATATATTGATATTGGATGATACGTGGCTAATAAGTGATAATTCTTTGTTTACGTTAACAACGAGGCTGATTAGAAATGTTTCTATATCAGCTTATTGGTGTTTAATCCTAATCGTTATTCATTCATATTATTTTTCTTACCATAATTTCTTGTATAAGCATGAAAATTTGATAAATTATTAAATTCTTATGAAATTCTTTTATATTTTACTACACATAGGATAATTATTAAACATTTCAATATAAAACTACTCCCTATAAGATAATATTTGCTAACCATAACAACAACATTTTAATATAATTATACATTTATATATTTAGCTTTCATAAGAGTTGTATCTTGATCTTACTTCACTTCTATATATATATATATATGTGTGTGTGTGTGTGTGTTTTCAGTTGGACCCTTATTTTTTTGCCTGTTTTGTATGATAATAATGCTGTACGAAGTACAATAAAAGTTAACAGGCCGCGATAGTCCTCTCTCGCTCGCTTAAAGCCTTTATTTTCTTTCTTTCTTGGATTTTACTTAAACAAAATTAACAGCCATAGTAATAATAAAAAGACTCAAATACATACATACACACATATTTTTAAAGACGTTTAATTTTTAAATATAGATATCATTTTCTTATAGTCACTAAAGAGAAGAGATACAAGAACAGATTTCTTATTTGAAAAATTCTTTTCCATTGGAATGAGAAAATGTCAGTATCGCATAACTGTATCCCTATGGACAATGATACTATTAGTGATGATACAAATACAAGTGATAGCGGTAACTCCGCAAATTATGATGATTATATAAAGATTGCAACACAAAATAATTTTTCAATGGTAATGGAATTAGATTTATTAGGTCGTGTTAAATATATCTCCTCACAACAATGGGAAAGTTTATTAGGTGTTAATGCCCCTAATAATTTTCAAAAAATTTCAGAATTTGTTTCTGGTACACCACAGGATAAAGCTGTTTTTGATAATGCAGTTGAAATGATGTTACAAAATGATGATATTAGTTATACTGTAACATTTAATACATGGGACTCCCAGGATTCTTTAGTGCCATTAGAAGCTTGTGGGATTCTTATTAAAGATTCACATACTCATGAACCATTATATTCAATGTGGAATATGAAACCATACACTGAACAACAACATAAATTAGCATTACAACAATTATTACCAGAATCATTTATTAAAAAATTAGGATTTGGTGCAACTATATTTGCTTCATATATTAGACAAATTGAAAATTGTGGTGTTATTAATGATATTGATTTACCAATACCAAGAATGGAACTTTGTAGAGTTTGTGAAACTTTTGTACCCGCTTGGTGGTTAGAGACTCATTCTCAAAATTGTGTTGTTGAACATAGAATTCAATCAGTAGTACAATTATTACATGATAATCTTGTTGAACAAGAGAAAAGACTTAATGAAGAATTAAAAAATGATCAATGGACAATTAGACAACAAAATTTACTAGAATCATTAAAGGAATTAGTTGAATATGCAATAGATGTAAATCCAAGTGAACCAACAACTGAACAACAATATAGAACAACTACAAATGATAATACAAATTATTTTACAAGTACAAATTTTCAATTTTCTCCAAATACAAAGACTAATATTCAATTTATTGATAATTGGAATTATCCAGATCTACAAGATTGTATAGATGAACTCCGAGATGATTCTATCTTAACTCAATTAATTTCAGATACTATAGAACTTACAAAGAAAAAAGTTGATTCAGTTCGTAGACTTGATAATGCAATGAAATATTCTCAACGTATTAAAGACGAAGTAAATGATATTGCTATGCAACTTATACGTGAACAAGTTGAAAATAATAGATTGAAACAAGCTCATTCATTAAGTGCACAATTTGTAACACCAACGGGGACAAGTTCAACACCAACTTTACCACATGTATCGTTATCACCAACAAATGCAAACTATCATTCCATGGATTCTTTATTACATAAAATTCCTTCAATATATGAACCAACAGATAATGATTTACAAGAGACACCATCTCAATTAGATTCCAATACATTACGAACATTAGGTACAGCTGCTACATTTACACAAAGTCATAATAATGATACATTTAATACGATAGATCCTAACAAGATAGAATTACCTACTTTAGTTACACCACAACCAAAACATGTAAATGATACTGATAATCATGATAATAACAAGTTGTTTTCAGAATCATATTTGAAAAATGATGAATTACCAAGGATGGGATCTACTACACACAGTAGTCTGAGTAACTCGAAGTTCACGGATGATACACCTAATCGTGATAAATTATCCACACCAGAACCTCATCAATCAAAATACCCTAGACATATTTCAAGATCGATAACACCAAGCACTCAATTGGATTATGATATGTACCAATCGGATACATCACATGAACATAATAACTCCAGTTTTAATAGTAGTAATAGTATTTCAAATTCATCCTACCAGACTCCACAAATGTCAACTGCAAAACTTGTAAACACTAATTCTTTAAGTCAACTTCAAAGTACTTCCAATCTAAATTCGAATTTACCAAAATTATCAACGACAATATCTTTGACACCAAGAAGAGGATCGCCTTTGCCATCAAACATATCTTCATATAATAATGCAACTACAAAACCATTAGATGATCCACAATTGCGTCACTTTAATAACTCAATCCATTCAAATACACCATCAAATTTTCATAATCCAATGTTGAGATTAGATCTAGAAAAATCACCAATAAGTTCACCATTTGCTCTCGCCAGGGATTTCTTAACACCAGAACAATTTCCAAACAATCCTGCATCTCCAAACCAACCTCTATCGCCTTTATTGCTAGCAACAAATCAAGTGAAAACTGCTCAACCTAGTATTCGTGATTATGATATTTTGAAACCTATTAGTAAGGGTGCCTACGGCAGTGTATATTTGGCTAGGAAGAAACTAACAGGAGATTATTTTGCTGTGAAAGTACTAAGGAAATCAGACATGATTGCTAAGAATCAAGTCATGAATGTAAAATCTGAAAGGGCTATCATGATGTTTCAAAGTGATAAACCGTATGTGGCAAAACTTTTTGCTACATTTCAAAATAAAGATAATCTATTTCTTGTTATGGAATATTTACCTGGTGGTGATTTAGCAACCCTGATTAAAATGATGGATACATTACCAGATGAATGGGTGAAACAATACCTAGCTGAAATTATAATCGGTGTAGATGATATGCACCAAAATGGTATTATCCATCACGATTTGAAACCTGATAACCTACTAATTGATAATAAAGGACATATAAAATTAACAGATTTTGGTTTATCCAGAGCTGGATTAGTACGAAGACATAAAATCTCTACTAGATCAAAATCTGTAACTTCTAATAACTCAAACGACGAAACTGAGGTTAATAAAAGCTCCGTTCAGTCATCTGTTTCAGAAACTATCGGTACTTCAAAGACTAAAAAGAGATCCATCTCATCGTTGAAGCCATCTGAATCTGATTTGTTGAGTACCCCTACACCTCGTGCTGATAGTACGAATAACAACGATTTTTTGAATATTACTAAGAATGATTCTCAACTATCTCTATCTCTATTTGAGGTTTCACGAGCAAGTACCCCTCCTCCACAGAATTTCACAAATTTCTCCACACCATCTGGTAGTAAAATTGAAGTCACCTCAACTAACGATACCAATCTGTCCAATTATGCTGTTCCAAGCATCCAAAAAACAACACATAGCAACAGTATGTCTACTGTTTCTTCTAATACATCTCATAATTCAGATTTAGCCTTGTTTCATCCAGAGGATTCGAAACAAGATAAAAAATTCTTTGGGACACCAGATTATTTAGCCCCAGAAACTATCAAAGGAACTGGTGAGGGAGATGAATGTGATTGGTGGTCTGTCGGTTGTATCATGTTTGAACTTTTGTTGGGATATCCTCCATTTCATGCAAATTCTCCGGAAGCTGTCTTTAGAAATATTTTAGCAGGGAATATCCAATGGCCTTTATTCGATTCTTCTGAAGAAGAAAGTGAATTTTTATCAAAGGATGCAAAGGATTTAATTACAAAGTTACTTGTCCTTGATCCAACACAGCGTTTAGGTGTAAATGGTGCCGAAGAAGTAAAGGATCATCCTTATTTCAGGACAATTGATTGGAAAAATGTCTACGAAGAAGAGCCATCATTTGTACCAACCGTTGACAATCCTGAGAATACGGAATATTTTGACCCTAGAGGTGCCATCTTGGAGAATTTAGAGGATAGTGATGATGAAGCCTCGAAAACAAAAGAAGAGTTTAATATAACAGATAACAGTGATATTCCAATACTGAATACAAGTGATGGATTATCCTTATCCACGCCGAAGGGAACTCCAATATCATCTGCTCCACGTGAATGGTCCGGAACCTCGGTGGGTCCTGGGACAGGGGAATATTTAACTCCTGTTAATAAATTGAGTATATCTTCAGTACTCGAATCTATTGATAATTCAAACACAATGGGTCAATTACCGGAAAACGCGAGCAGAAACTCGTCGGTTCCCAAAAGTATGTCCTTGGCTATCCCTCCCCATATGAGGGAAAGGAGAGCCAGTAAATTAAATGATGCACAAACTGAATTTGGATCATTTTATTTCAGAAATTTATCTGCTTTAGATAAAGCTAACAAAGATGTTATTAATAGACTTAAAAATGAACATTTCAGTGATATACCGCGAGTTCACAGAAGAACATCGTCTGGATCAGTGGCCGGCTCTTCATCAGATACATCGTCTTCCAAAATTAAATTACACAGAAGTTCATTAACTGGGTCCCCAGCTTTTAACCCAATGGCGAAGAATTTAATGAGATCAGATTCGTCATCTATTAAATCATATTCACCTGAAAGGTCGAATAGTATAGACCAAGGACTCGGTAACATTTCAAGAAAGGGAAGTATAATAAGTACTATTGATACAAATACGCCAATATCGTCGAACTTTATTGGAACATATACAAAGTCTCCAAATGCGCTCTTTTTTAGTGATACTGATTCTCCAACAACTTCAAAATTCAAATCTCCTCTATCACCTGCATCAAACACATTCAACAAAGCCCATAGGAGTAAGCTACTTTCTAAGACAATAATAAATTCTCAGCGAAGTAGCACAGCTGAGATTTCATCTGATGAGACAGATAGACTTCAAGCAGTTGCAAGAGTGAATACTTTAAGACACAGAAGAAGAAGTAGTAGACGTGAATCTAACAATACAAATAACGAAATAGGTTATCACATGGATATTCTTCTTTGTGAACCAATTCCTATTCATAGATATCGTGCAGCCAAGGATCTAGAAGACATGGGTTGTACAGTTGTCACGGCAAGCGCAGGTGACGAACTAGTTAGTAAAGCTACAAGTGGTATCACGTTTGACCTTATCTTGATTCCATTAAAACTCATGAACTTTAATGTGCTAGACATCGTTAAATTAATTAAGCATACGAATGATATCAATGCCAAGACGCCTATTATTGCTATTACAAACTACTACCAAGAAGCTATTAGTACAAACATGTTTGACGATGTCATGGAAAAGCCGATTGATTCGGCTCAGTTACGTAGGATATTGTCTAAATATGCACTAAAGAGAAGTCAAGAGGAAGCTGAGGATACAATCATTAGTGACAGTGACGAAATGTCATCAAACGTTGCCCATTGAATAGGTTCCTTGTGATACTTTATAACATCGTTTGAGATCATTTTCTACGTTGAAAATTTTTTCAGCACATCGCAGAGAAAAGTAAGAAAAACGAAAAAAAAAAATGAAAATGCAATAAGCAAGAAATAGAGAGATCAGTCAAACAGAGAAACATTGCGTGTGACAGTTGACCTTAACAATCTCTTGAATTCACAATTAATTATGTAGTTTATTCTATACCCAGTAACTTTTAATACATTTTAAATATTATTGCTTAACAGTTAATATATATTTAGTGATAAAGTATAATCATAGTTAGAAATAGTCTCATAGACAAGACAGTGCACAACTACAACCGCCATGCCTACCATCTCTGTTAACAAGCAACAGCTATTCGACCTTATTGGTAAAAACTACACTAATGATGAATTTGATGAATTATGTTTCGAATTCGGTGTTGAATTGGACGAAGATACTACTGAGGAAGCTCTAAAGACCGGTGAAGAACCAGAATTGAAAATTGAAATTGGTGCCAACCGTTACGATCTATTATGTATCGAAGGTATTGCTCAATCCCTGAACGAATATTTGGGTAGATCTGAAACTCCAAAATACAAACTATTGAAGCCAACCACAAAACTGATTATTGATAAGGAAACCGAACAAATCAGACCATATGCTGCAGCTGCAGTTCTAAGAAATATCAAGTTCACTGAAAAATCATATGCTTCTTTCATCAGTCTTCAAGATAAACTACATTCCAACTTATGTAGAAACAGATCTTTGGTCGCCATGGGTACTCATGATTTGGACACTATTAAGGGCCCATTCCACTACAGAGCTCTACCACCAAAGGATATTAAATTTATTCCATTGAACCAAACGAAAGAATTCAACGGTGAAGAATTGATTGAATTTTACAAGACTCCAGAACAAAAGAACAACATTGGTCGTTTCACTCATATCATTGAAAACTCCCCAGTTTTCCCAGTTATTATGGACGACAACGATACCGTCTGTTCATTACCTCCATTGATTAATTCAGAACACTCTAAGATTTCTCTAGAGACCCGTAATGTTTTAATCGATATTACTGCTACCGACAAAACTAAGGCTGAAGTTGTTTTGGAAACTTTATGCGCTATGTTCTCTCGTTACTGTGACGAACCATTCAGTATTGAACCAGTGGAAATTGTTTCCGAACACAATGGTCAATCTCGTATGGTTCCAAAGGTAGAAGAAAGAGTCATGGACGTTTCTATTCCTTACATCAACTCTGCTTTAGGTCTTGAGCAAACCCCAGAAGAAATCGCTGCATGTTTAAAGAAACTTTCTTTGCACGCTGTCGTTTCTCCAAAGGATGATGCCGTTTTAAGTGTTTCTATTCCAATGACTAGATCTGATATTTTACATCCATGTGATATCATGGAAGATGCTGCTATTGGTTATGGTTACAACAATTTACCAAAGGGTAAGCAATTGGCAAATGCCAGCTTCGTCGCTTCTGCTCTGCCAATTAACAAGATTTCTGATATTTTCAGATTAGCTTCATCTCAAGCTTCTTGGTTAGAAGTCATGGCTTTGACCTTATGTTCACATGATGAAAACTTCAAGTTCTTAAAGACTGAAGATGACAACACAAAAGCTGTTAAGTTGGCTAATCCAAAAACTCTAGAATACCAAGTTGTCAGAACAACTTTGTTACCAGGTTTATTAAAAACTGTGAAGGAAAATAGAAAACACACGCTTCCAATTAAGGTCTTTGAAAGTGGTGATGTTGTTTTCAAAAACGAAGCACTTGAAAGAAAGGCTTACAATGAACGTCACTGGGGTGCCATTTACGTTGGTAAGAACTCCGGTTTCGAAATCATTCAAGGTCTTTTGGGTAAGATAATGCAAACTTTCAGAACACAATGGATCGCCGATTACGGTGCTGCATCTACTGGTAGAGGTTACTGGATTGAACAAGATGATTCTATTAAGACTTACTTTCCAGGTAGAGGAGCTAAGGTCATGTTCAGAAGTAAGGAAGGTGAGAAGGCTCAACAAATCGGTCATCTAGGTGTTCTACACCCAGAAGTCATGAACAACTTTGATGTTCCATTTGCTGCTTCTTATGTTGAATTGAACTCTGAAGTATTCCTATGAATGATGTAGATAATTATTTTAAGGAAACACAATGTAACTTCTACAATTTACCAGAACAAAAAATCAAAATAGTGAAAGATATAACTATTTATAAACGTAATCACTATTTCTATAAAACTTTATGTACAAGTATATCACTCATGAATAAAAAAAAGGAATAATAATATAATTAATTATAAGCGGATTGACGATCGGTCAAAACTAAACATAAAAAAAAAAAATGAAATACTATAATATTATTACTTTTTCCTTTTATCTATCTTAATTTATGTATTTTATAAAAATGCACTTATACATCATCAGGAAATTCGAAAGTCATACCTTTCTTATTTACGTAGTCATCTTCATCATCTTCCGGAAGGACAGTTCTACCTGCACTTAAAAGCTGGAAATTATTTGTAGATTTGTTCACAGGTGTCTGTGGCATGGATTGTGAATTAGCCATCCCAGGACTTTCAGGTTCTCTAGCACTTTCACTTGCATTACTTTCTTCCTCCTTCTTCCTCATTGCTGCCTTTAACAGTTGTAATTCATACATTAACGCACCATGATCAACAATAGCGGCGTCTTTCTTCTTAGGTATAATACTTGGAGGGGTAGGTGGCATTTCCATATCTTCTTCATTTATATCCTTGTCCTCAACGGCCTCTTCCATCATTACACGCCATTTGGATTTCTTTGGTTTAATCCAACTAGGCATCCAACTGCTATGTTTCTTTTTTGATGACAGTTTCTTTTGGGCTGCGTCAACGTCTCTAACCAACTTTCTATGTCTTCTTGCCTCTTCAGGGTCCATAGCTTCTTCTATTTCTACGAACTCTTCACTTAAAACCGCTATCCCTAACTTCTTCAACAATTTTGGCATATTTTGACGATATGCCATATGACCATCAACAAGTTCGGTACAATCAAAATTCTCGATTCCTTCAACATCCTCAACTGGTGAGATACCCATAATGGCCATGAAACCACCAGCTGTGGCACGAAACAAATATGCTAAAACCCAATCTTTACTAGAGTATGCACTGACAAACCTACCACTAACTACTGATCTTGCCATAACCAACTCTTCTCTTTTCCTGACAACCGGGGTACCAAACAAATACACATTTTCTACCAAACCCAAGGCTTTCTTTTTACAGAGTTCAACTAAACAAGAATGTATAACAGCTGCACCTAATGAGAAACCAACTAATGTAACAGGTCTCTCTCCAAGGTTTCTTGATATCAATGTATCTGCCAAGATTAAACCAGCATTCCATGCTCTGTCAAGAGAAACATTCCACGGGTTATCAATAATATATCCAAGTTTAGATAATGCCATTGGCCATTGGATAGCCGTCATTAAACCTGCCAGAATTGTGGCACCTAAAACTTGTTGAAGAGTTTGAGTGAAAACTTCACTAGCAACAATACCGATAGTTTGACCCATAGAGGCTAACATTTCAGGCTCCCAATACAAAGAATATAAGTCACCTTCTACAGGATCAACAGTGGAGAACGGCAATCTCACATCATCCTGATTACCCATTATCCAACCTGATACACTAAGTATTAAATTTACACGACGATTATTATGCAGCGGTTTGAATTCAAATGTACGAACACTACCCATTCTCTTATTCATACCCCTCGCACCAATATTAGCACCAATAGCTGTACTAGAGACTGCCACGACAGTTGTACCACCCACACCTGTCAAAAACCCTGTAGCACCTGTGATACCTACAGTTGTCAAACCTGCTGCCAAACCGGCACCAATAACCGGAGCTAAGAGACCACCACTTAAACCTAGAACCAATGAACCACCAACCATTGCAAGCCCCACGTAGGCCATCTTCTTTCTTCTCTTTTTCTTTCTACGATCCTTCATCAATTTTTCTTCGTTCCACACTTGATCTTCCGTAGCTTGTTCCATATCTAAAGAATCAGTCACCCTTTTCTCAAATTCACAAATTTCCAAATTTGATATATTCAGAGCTTCTGCAAAGCGTATTAATAAAGTTCTAGATCTTGCATCATAGGATGAATTCTGTAAGAGGACCAAAAATAGGTCACAAATGACTGTCCATGCCACATCTACATTTAATTTGTTTTTACCTTTAACAGCATCTGGATTTATGATCTGTGTAGGTTCAGAAGTAACCACGATTCCGTCTTGTTTTTCCTCATTTGGAATATCACCGGTGGTCTCTTCTGTTGCTAGTGAAGTAATATCAATATTTGTGGAATCTTTATCTTTTTTATCATTGTTTACTATCTCATCACTTTGTTCTCCAGTTGACTCCTTATATTCTTCCTTTTTATCTTCTTGGTTTTCCCATGGATTATCTATATCTTGCGTCGTTTTTAAACATTTTAATAAATCACTAACTTGAATCTTATGAAGAGATAATTTCTCAATCATATCAATTTCTTCTTCTGAGACATCTAGATGACTATATAGTCTTGTTAATGTTGCAGTTTTCCAGGCAGCCATATCCTTCTGTGTGAATTGTAATTTATGAGCTAATTTCTTATGAGACTTGATCTCTATACAAAGGCACAATGTAGCCAATTCGGTGCACATTTGATTTGCAATTACATTTACTGCACCAAGATAAGCAAACTTCTCTACATCATTCAATAACAATCTCGTTATACTCAGTTGTGACTCTCGGTTGAGATCATCTGTTGGTTCAATTTCCTCTTCATATTCATCATAGTAGTCATCTTCATCTTCGTCAATAGCAGCTTCGCTTCTACTATTATTATTACTACCATATAATCCCGATGAAGCAGATTGGTTTCTTGTTAATGAATCTGTTGATGCATTAATCGAATTTGAAGACATATTTTTATTCCCGTTTTTCATCTTTATTAATTTTTTATGTTCAAATAAGAAATCTGTCTTTTTATTTGTTCTATATGACCGTTGAGCTTGTGCTTCTACTGCCACCTTGGTATATTGGAACGTATTTGTATTGGCTGGCGAACTTATATTCGAATCTGATAGTTGTTTGTTATTAGCTTGTCCTGCTGACACTGCATCCCGTGATTGAAGTCTTGTTTCTTCATTTTCATTATATGGTTTTAATTGTAATTCCCCTTTATCATTGTAAATATCATAAGATGCAACAGCAGGGACAGTATCCCAATCACTATCACTATCAGTATCACTATCGCCATCAGTATGATTAATATTTGCTTTAGCCTCTACCGAGTTTGTCTCAAAGTCTTCTCTTTGTACTATAGTTGGTTCATATCCATATTCAAGGTCTTCCTCAGTATCAGAATTATACCGTATCTCTAATACATCATTATCGGATGAACCATATGCATTATTGTTTTCTTGATCATGTAATATTATATCAGGTTCTCCACCTAACCTTTTCGGTATCGTATCATTCAATGCATCCGTAGTATTGGTACTGATCACAGTATTTAACCCTGGTGATTTTATTTCATTACTATTTCTAAATGGATTACCATTAGGTACTGGTGTCGAATAACTGCCGCCGAGATCAAATTCTTCATCATTTGAATGTTGCGATATTGATAAATGTTCATTCGTATTCGAGTCTTTATCCTGTTGTAAATACGATACTGGATCTGGATTATTACGTTTCGCAATTTTTAACCCTTTTAATTGTATACCTAAATCTTCATCATCGTCATGATCATCATAATTATTATGATCCCTTATACGACTACTTAAATCATCCGAAGACATTATTATATGGTTTTTACCTAATAGATATATTTCACTTGGTTAATTCAAATACACCAAATTTGTATTTGAGAGTTAATACCAAAACAATAGCTTGAGAACTTGCAGTTTGTTGTTAAAAAAAAAAAATTATAATTATGTCGTTAAATTCTAAAACGTATCCAAGCGATGACAGTTGTAGTACTTCTATAATATCAGAGCTTCTCCTTCAAAAATGAAATCCAGGAAGAAAAATCAGTAAAGTGGTATCTGACTTACGTTTAAAAAACTAATAAATCGTAATAATTTTCACCAAAATAATAGCCTGAATTTAAGAGATTGCTCTATTTACCTTATCCTTTGTTCTAATTACTTATATTGAATGAAACGTCTCCAGTTTTTAGTTTTCGCCTCGCTATTAAAATTCACTAACAAAATCTTAAAATATTTGTTACCCTCTCAATAATGAAAAGAATATATAAGAATACAGTAAGACATCTGCTACAACAGTAAACTACCAACTTGGGGCAAATTCTCTTCTTCAGATTAAACTGCCTTCATAAATGGATTACCCCCCTTATTATACCCTTTAGTAGGAGACGTTTGAGCTATGAGCTTCCAGATCAAAGCAAGGAAACTACAAAATTGTTCTACATGAGCCGATCACTGATACAAAAGTGACAAGAAGACACGAGCAATTATCACCGCCACACATACCCATCGATAGTATACCATTACAAAAAAAGACACATATAAACACAGATTCAGATCTTGTACTTAAAAGTAGTTTTCACTCGATGAGGTTTCTCATCACAATTTTGTTAGAGGAAATCGAAATTTCCACCGCTGAAAAAAAACTGAAAAATTCGCGAAATTTTCAACTTTTTTGGGCCTACAAGATAACATCAACAACAAAGAATTGCCAAGGGTCTTTCTTTATTCATCCCATCAACATACATATTTTCTTGATCTGATCTTTATTATGGTTTATATTAACAATTTTTGGTATTTATTTGTGTAATACTTATATTCGTTAGGGAAAGAGTACACATATCCAGCAGATATATCCAACCTTTGACGTGAATCATAATATCAGAAATACCCATAAGTCATGTCATTCTTTAACTTCAAGTATGTTCCAACTTTTTGCTTTTTTCAATTTATTGAATGATCCTATAGTTTAAATCAATCGTCTTTTCCCTTTTTCTTTTACTAACTATATTTTATTGCATGTACTGTTCATATCACATTTCATTAATCTTTGTAAATATGATACTTTTGAAACATCAATATATTACTACTTTTTTTTAATTACAGAGGTTTTGGAAGAAACTCAAAAAAGAATAAGAATCAACAAGCACAATCACCACCTACAGCTCTAAATCAACCTGCACCACCAAACTTATCATCTATATATTCTAGTCCACATAATTCTAACTCAAAATTATCACTACGGAAAAATCATTCACCAAAGAGAAATTCACAAGGTAGTTATCCTGCTTCTCATGCATCACATCATCGTCCATCACAACAACAACAACAGTTGCAACAGCAACAGCAATACAATTATAGCACGCAGAGTTCCTCACCGGAACGTACACAGTCACAGTCGCAACAGATCATGTTCCTTAGTGAACCATTCGTAAGGACAGCATTGGTGAAAGGTTCATTCAAGACAATTGTTCAATTACCGAAGTATGTTGATATTGGAGAATGGATAGCTTTAAATGTTTTTGAATTTTTCACTAACTTGAATCAGTTTTATGGTGTAATTGCAGAATATGTAACACCTGATGCTTATCCTACAATGAATGCAGGCCCTCATACAGATTATTTATGGTTAGATGCTAATAATAGACAAGTTTCATTGCCTGCAAGTCAATATATTGATTTGGCTTTAACATGGATAAACAATAAAGTGACAGATAAAAATTTGTTTCCAACAAAGGATAATATCCCTTTCCCACAGGAATTTTTAAGAGATGTACAAAGAATTATGATTCAAATGTTTAGAATATTTGCACATATTTATCATCATCATTTTGATAAAATTGTACATCTTTCATTAGAGGCACATTGGAATTCATTTTTTGCTCATTTTATCAGTTTTTCAAAAGAATTTACTATAATTGATAGGAAGGAAATGACACCATTGATTTTGTTAATCGAAAATTTTGAAAAACAAGGTAAGATTATTACTACATAAATTAATAAAATGATACACACATATATAGACACATAAAAGCTAATGAAAAATGCACGGTTAATAAAAAAGAATAAGTTCGTATATGTTATTATTTACATGTAATGTTTATAGAAATATATATATAATTGTTTATTTTTTTAATGAATGTTTATAATTTTTTTTTGGTAACAAATTTAATTTGAATGAATCTTTTACAGGTAGTATAATGATGTTCCGAAACTTGTTGTTAATGCAATTCTTGAGTTTAATGAAGATAGTAAAAAATGACAGAAATAATACTCATAATATTATGAATTCAGAAGAGTAGCACCATGTGAAATACACACACAAACACTTCAGCGAATAGGGAATACCAAGGTGCAATTATATCATCATGAAAAGAAGTACGTACTTTCCTTAACATTGGCAACATCGAAATCACCCTTTGCTGGAATTTCAGGTAACACCAAAGGTGTTAAAATAGTCAACATATTTTGTTCACCTTTTCTTTCTTTCTCGGAAAAGAGTTCTTCACTACCTTTAGCTAACGAGATTGTAGTAACCATTTCTTGGCCCTTCTTCACATCATCTTCAAACTCAGAGTTTAGTAGAGCTAGACGTTCTTGTTCAAATTGAAGTTCATCTACATATGTTACCGCTCTTCCAAGTTCAACAGCCATAGTATCCTTACGCGCCATAATTTCGGCTGCCATATCACTGGATTTTGGAATTTTAGATATTTGAACGTAATTTTTGTATCTTTCATCAAATTCATCCTTTAATCTCTCAATTAAATCAACTTCATGTAATGCAACAAATTGCTCTCTTAAATTTTTATTCATTGTAACAATATCTGAAGCATGGGTCCAGTATGAATCATGAACAGAAGCAAATTCCAAACCATCCTCTCTACATTTAGTGGCTGACATTAACATATGAGAGGCATCCAAAGAATGGATAAAATTAGGTGGGAAACCTGCTTTTTGTCTACGTGCATTAATCTTATTAACAGCGAATGGATCACTAATATAAACAGTTTGGAGGTTAGTATTCACTTGTTTCTTGCTAATTTCACGATATGGTTGAACAATTGGTAAATTGAGTGGAGTTGTCCAAATGATGGAGGTCATAAATTCTGGTTTCTTTCCTTTCCCTATAGATTTTTTATCCAAGTCTAACCTTATTGATTTAGATATTCTATTACAGCATTCTCCCAACCAATCTTGAATTAAATGGGCACCTTGGAATGATTGACGAATGGCTGCAAATACTGCCTTAGCTAAATACTTAGAGTATTGTAAAGATAATGTTCTATCACCAAGCATATCATGTATTTGTTTATCAATTTGTAGGGTGGCACCAATTAAAGTAACACCATAGACATGTGTCATAACGGTTTGTTTGACAATTTTTCTATTCAATTTTTCAATGAAAAATTTTGCAATCTCATCATCCGGATTAGCTTCTACCTTCTTTTGTAAATTTGCTCTAACAATATTGGCAACATGCATATAAACATCGTTTGGTTTTGAATCTGGAATCAAATTAACTTGAGAAGCACCAATCATATCACCACCAAGAGCAGCATAATGTTGTAAACCGTTACAGGTACCATCCTGATGAACTGGTTGGTGAGAAATGAATTCTTCAGGATTTTCAAGCTTCAAAGCTTCTACTAATTCAATACAAGTAGCTAACGTTTGCCATGGTTTATCAGCAGTTTGCCACCATTTAAACTTCCCATTTAAAGGATTTTCAACAGCATCTCTAATTTCATCCATATGATCTTCAACAAACTGCACACGGCCTTCAATTGGAATTTTATTAACACCATACAAATTTGCTAAATGAACCTTTAACCAACGTAATCCGTCTTTCCCTAACTTCTTACCCTTCCAGAATATTAGCAGACTTCTACTCATATCATTACCTAAATGATTAAAATGTGGTGATAATGGATAGGCACGACCACGGAAATCCATATTATGAGGGAAGTAAAATTTTTCGCCTAAGAATGCCCTAGCAATCTCTAATTTATAATTCATGTCACATCTCATAGATCTATTAGCTGCAAATTCGTTGGCTATTTCTCTATTTTTTTGTTTCCATGTATTGACTACAGATGGGTCAGCATCTGATGCAGGTTGAGGTAAATAGTTTGGAGTTGTTTGAACAGGTGGGATTTCTAAAAACTGTTTACCATCATTCCAAACTTTGGAAACAACATCAAATATTCTTTGATTGACAGTCCAAGATGTTTCACCTAGAACATTCAAACCATCATATACTTTATCGATAGCATTCGATTTTGAGGCTGCTTCGATATATGCCATTTGTTCAGGAGAATCCTTGGTTCTAATTAAGTTAGATTGTGAATAATAATAACCACCTGATTTCCAGTTTACCCATGGACGTGGTTTGACTAACATTGGTAATAATTGTGGTTGGACGGAAGCCATTAGTCTTTCACCATTTAATTGATGAATTAATGCAGGATGGATTCTAATAACACCTAATTTTACACCATTGTGATATTGATAACTATGTGAAAATGCTGGGGCATCACCAAATACCTTTTCACCACTAATAGGATCTCTACCTTCAACTGGTACTCTTGCCACTTTAATTAACATTGAAATCAATACAGAACCAACTTTTGCACGAATTTGTTGAGGCCATATAATTTTTGATTCTTCTAGTTTTAATGATCTTAATGATTTTTTAGCGTTACGAACGTATTGTTTAAACTCATTAGATTTCTTATTAATATCCTTCAATAGGTAGGACTCATTCTTTAAAAGTTGTTCTGATCTGAATTCCATTTCTATTGATTTCCCTGCGGATATAACCGCTCTTGCAGTCCTCATACCTTCTGAGATACCTCCTGTGGAGTTAAGCTTTAATAATTCAAGGATAACAATGACACACATCTTTTCTGGATCTACTAAAGTTAAGTAAGGGGCATAATCTGCCCTATTCGTTGCCGATTTTTTAGCAGTTTGTTTATTTAAATATCTTTTACAGTCTTCAATTTCTTCTTTTAATAATGGTAACATTTCGGTATACCATTTCCAAAGTTTTGAATTTAAAGATTTTTGTATGGATAAATCACCTCTTGCTTTAGCCTCTTCAAAATCATGTCTCCAACGTTCTTTGGCCGCATCTGTAGCTCTAACTTCTAAAGTTTGTTGTCTATTTTGATTGAATTCTTCTAAAGTAGTCTCAAACATTTCTTTTTCTTCATCAGTCTTTAAGCTTTTATACATTTCATAAAAATTAACAGTTCTTTTATCATTTACATTAAATACATTTTCAGGTGCTTCAAAATTAAATTTAGCAAATTTTTCTCTTTGCTCTTCATTTAATGATAAACCGAATAAAGTATGTTTAATTACTCTCATACCAAGAGTATCGACATTCATTAATTTAGTTGCATCCTTTTCTACAGTTTTAATATCTTCATCTAATTTCATTGGGGGTTCAGATGGATTAGAAGTGGCAAAATCTGTTACAGGGTTAGCATTATTCACCATTGATTCATTTTCAGTATTATTATGTTCTTTTTCTATTTTCTCCATATTTCCTAAACCAACATTATTCTTAGTTATATTCTTTCTAGTGACAAGATCCCTAATATTAGATGGAATATGATAATCTCTAATTATATCCAAATCTAAATGTAATGTTTTATAATCTTCTAAAGTTAAAATATCCATATTAGAACAAATTTTTTTAAACCCATTTGAACTCATTGAAAAGAATAATTCTAAATTTTGTCGTGTTGAATTATTCATAATATCATTATTTTTTCTTGCTAATTTAATAGTTTGATGAATTAAAATTGCTACCGTTTTATCATTTGGTTGAATATCTACAAAATGTACGGTTAAATCCTTCTGTAATTTATCACTCATAGTTTTAACATTTTTAAAATCTTTAGCAATATGATTAAAATAATAATTATAATCGTCGATAAAAGTTTTTCTATGTGATTTAATTTCATACAATGATTTTAATATAGAGAATGATCTTTCAGTATAATTTGATTGTAAACAAGCTTCTAATAAAGACCAAAGACTCATAACATCTCTCTTATCTGCCATAGTTAAGGATACACTATTTTGTGTACCAGTAAATAATTTAAATTCTGCACTTATATTATCCTGTGGACGATTTTTATTTTTATTTAAATAATTTGATCGAAGAAATGATTGTTGAAATACAGCATCTGGTGGTTGAATCGTCGAAGTTCTTGTATCTGATATAATTGACATATTATCTCTAAGGACAGAATTTTTTGTTGTAATATTTCTAATTTGAATATACTGTGAATGTATTAACCTATTGGAAATAGTTGCCGAATGACAACGAGGTTTCACTATTGTCCTTAACATGTTTGTATTGTTATAATGACGAAGATATATATGTATATCTAAATAAATTTGGTAGTATTTGATCCAAAAATAGGTAGTAGTAATATGTACAGAATATGATTTATGAAGATGACTGTCTATGCATATGGATCTTCAAAGTAGTATTAGAAATAAGTTTCCAGAAAAAAAAAAGGGTATCCTTAATGTAAAAAACGAATCCAAGTACTATTTAACAGTTCAACTTCAACACAATATATATCTATGTATCGTAATCTAACAGAGTAACTAGCCAATAATAACAATAACCGAATACTTATTAAGAAAGTCAAGTTACTATTAAATCATTATACTGGAAAACGTATATTGTATATATGCTAAAAAGTGTCGAAAAGAACGGTCGTTTGTCGATTGTGCGTCTAAATTATGCACGTCTCGTGCGCAATTTTCATCGGATTTTTCATATTAAATTAAAAGTAACACACTGACAGTTAATAATTGGACAAACCACCCACACAATCACTTCTCACGATTGCAATTATATATATATATATATATATATTAATAAACATATACTTCTTGATAATAGATGTTATTGTGATACAAATAATATAGATGGGAGGGCAAGAGAGGGTATTTTATATAGGGAGGGTTGAGAGTTATAATTATTACTACTCTCTCATTATTGCAAACAATTCATATTTTTTTTTAAATTTATTTTTTTTGATAGTGGTGGTAGTTATTTTACATTATTACTCTTGGTAATTATCTTATTGAAAAGACAAAGAGAAAGGAAAGGGAGAAAGGATTAATTTTTGTTTTTACTAATATAGATGAGGGAGTTAGAATATAACTATTCAAAACTTTCAGGAATTGGTTGTTCTTCTTGTTCATATTCAATTTCTCCATCTTCTTCGACTGTAGCATCTTGATATTGTTGATATTCATTAACTAGATCATTCATATTTGATTCAGCTTCGGTGAATTCCATTTCATCCATACCTTCACTTGTATACCAATGTAAGAAAGCTTTTCTTTTAAACATTGCGGTGAATTGATTACCGACTCTTTTAAATAATTCTTGAATTGAAGTTGAATTACCAATAAAAGTAGCAGCCATATCTAAACCTTGTGGAGCAACGGAACAAACAGCAGTTTGAACATTATTTGGAATCCATTCAACAAAATAATCAGAATTTCTTGTTTGAACTTTATGCATTTCATCTTCAACTTCTTTAACTGAAACATTACCTCTAAAGAAAGCAGCTACAGTTAAATATCTACCTTGTCTTGGATCTGATGCAGCCATCATATTTTTTGAATCAAACATTTGTTGAGTTAATTCAGGTACAGTTAAAGATCTAAATGATTGTGAACCAATTGCAGTTAAAGGAGCGTAACCAACCATAAAAAAATGTAATCTTGGGAATGGTACTAAATTTACAGCTAATTTTCTTAAATCTGAATTTAATTGACCTGGGAAACGTAAAGATGTTGTAACACCTGACATAACACTTGAAACCAAATTATTTAAATCACCATATGATGGTTGATTTAATTTTAAAGTTCTTTGACAAATATTATATAAAGCTTCATTATCAATACAAAATGTTTCATCTGAATGATCAATTAATTGATGTACAGATAAAGTTGCATTATAAGGTTCAACAACAGTATCTGATGTCTTTGGTGATGGTAAAACAGAAAATGTTGCCATCATTCTATCAGGAAATTCTTCTCTTATTCTTGAAATTAATAAAGTACCCATACCTGAACCTGTACCACCACCTAAAGAATGAGTAATTTGAAAACCTTGTAAAGAATCACAACCTTCAGCTTCTCTTCTAATTACATCCATTACAGTATCAACTAATTCTGCACCTTCAGTATAATGACCTTTTGCCCAAACATTCCCAGCTGATGATTGACCATAAATATAATTATCAGGTCTAAATAAATTACCAATATTTGAATTACGTACCGCATCAATAGTACCAGGTTCTAAATCAACGTTAATAGATCTTGGAACCCATTTACCTGATGAAGCTTCATTAAAATAAACACCTAATCTATCTCTTTGTAGATGTGAAGTTCCATGATAATTACCATTATTATCTAAACCATGTTCTCCACAAATTGTTTCCCAAAAAGCAGCACCAATTTGATTACCACATTGACCTGCAGATATATGAATAATTTCTCTCATTTTTTTTTATTGTTTACTTTACTTTACTTTAATTGATATATATATCGTTCTTCTAATGAAAAGAAAGAGTATAACTAAATAAATAACAAACAATTAAAATATAAATTGAATATAAAAATTAAGGATTGTATATATCAAAAATAGTAATAATATTGTTATACAAAATGTATATACGGACTGTTTATTATTATTTAATTCGTGAGGCGTTTCGAGAAAGTAAATAAGAATCAAACTAAAAGCAAAAAAAAAGGAAGTTACTATTTACTTTCTATATTTTCTTCCCTTCCACACTCACATACACACCCGCCGCCATATACACTATGAGAGAGAGGGAAAAAAAATAAATAAATAATTTTTTCGTTGTTTTGTTTTGTCTTCTTACATACAAAGCGAACAGCGAAAGAAACCAAAATACGTTCGTACTACAAAGAAGTTTACACACATACTGTATATTACAATTATTTAGAACGGTTCTTTCATAGTTATATACCACATACACACACACACACACACACTCTCAATACATATTTATATATACACTGTAAGGTATAACATTATATATTTACAATTATTAGTTCAATCTTATATACATTATATATCTTTATATATAATGTATATCTATATGTTATGGTATTACCCAAATAGGAAATAACCCGAAAATACACCAAAATTACAGAAAAAACACGTTAGACGCGAACATCATAGTGTACGGCATTGTCATGTGACCGCGCTTTTTCATCACTATACACGACGCAGTAGTCTCCTTTTTTATATATTTTACAAAAAAACAAAAAAAAAACAAAAAAAAAGCTTGGAAATGGTAACAAAACAGAAAAAAAAAAACTTAACAACGAGAGATAGACAGAGAAAGGTGGAGGTGTCAATATATATATATATATATATATATATATATAGGGACCATTGTAATATAAAGAGATATACAGTTAAAGAGACACACAATATTATTATATCCTTGACTAAGAGTTATAATATAGATAAAAAGAAAGTTAAAATAAAAATGAATAGTGAATACGATTATTTATTTAAATTATTATTGATCGGTAATTCCGGTGTTGGTAAATCATGTTTATTATTAAGATTTTCTGATGATACATATTCAAATGATTATATTTCCACTATTGGTGTTGATTTTAAAATTAAAACAGTTGAATTAGAAGGTAAGACTGTTAAATTACAAATCTGGGATACAGCAGGTCAAGAACGTTTTAGAACAATTACATCATCATATTATCGTGGATCTCATGGTATTATCATAGTTTATGATATTACAGATCAAGAATCATTTAATGGTGTTAAAATGTGGTTACAAGAAATTGATCGTTATGCAACATCAACAGTTTTAAAATTATTAGTTGGTAATAAATGTGATTTAACTGATAAAAGAATTGTTGAATTTGATGTTGCAAAAGAATTTGCTGATGCAAATAATATGCCATTTTTAGAGACAAGTGCATTAGATTCAACTAATGTTGAAGAAGCATTTTTAACAATGGCAAAACAAATTAAAGAAAGTATGGCTAAACAAAAATTAACTGATGATAATAATACTAATAATAATAATAATTTAAATAAAAATGATAAAGGTAATGTTAATTTAAATGGTCAAAGTTTAACTAGTTCTTCAAGTGGTTGTTGTTAATTTTAAAAGAAGGATATCACTTTAAAAAACAATTAATACAACAAAACTAACATTCTCTATATCTTTTTTTTTTGTTCTTATCTTTCCCTAACGCACAATCAATCATACTATGTTATATATAAACTATATATATATACTATATTATCCCCTTAAAAAAAAATACAAAAATTATTTTACTAAAGAGAAGAAAACACTAATGATTGAATATTATAATTAGATACATTTTTTAAAAATGTATCTATATTAATATATATAAAGCTACTGAAAAATAACAAATTTTACATCATAAATATATAAATAGGTATATTACTTCTTTGTATTAAGTAGAACAGACATCACTGAACACGACAAGGGTCTTAATTCTTAAACATTTAAAAAACAGATACATGATTAATACTATCAATTAATAATTCTATAGCCTACATAGAATAATTAATATATGGGAGATCAATACTTGACCAATTCCTTCGAACATATTAGGATATAAGTGGCTGGTTAATTAAAACGAACTCTTTATCTCACAATCATATTGCATATACTGTGTGCGAATATAACCGAATAATAACTTATTTTAGAAAGAGAAACCACGCGAGATCATACAAAAACCGGCGGAGTGTTTATAACATAATAATATATTTTGTACAATCAGTGCCCGCCTGGTGGTCTCTCTCTGTCTGTTAACAATTTTTCTATTTTTTTTTTTCAAAATAGGAGAATTATCATATAATGTATACTCTTTTTTAATTTCGTTGTTTATTTCTTTTACATATTTAAAACATTTATATATATACATTATATGTTTTATTTTTAAATGTTTTAATTGTTTTTGTTAATTGATATCATTATATATATTTAGTCTTCTCTTTTTTTTTTTACTTTAATTTGTAAATCTTATATTTCCTGTATATTGTTTTTTAATTATTTATAACAGTGTGTTTAGCAATCTTTTACGAAGTTTGAAAGACTAATTGAAAAGACAAACATAAATATATATATATTTTAAGAATGGATTCTGGTATGTTAATCGTAATTTTTTTATTTTATTTTAACGTTGATTGACTGATTGATTGATTTTATTGTGGTTTAATTTACAACAAAAGACTATAAATTTATACATTTTTTGGTGATTTTATACTCTATTATTTTTGAAAGATGCATTTTATTCTAATATGATAATAGCATAATTTGAATCTCTATTTTCTGATTGAATCATTTGGTATTAAAAGGATATACACATTGATACATGAGTTTATGTTTTCAAGTTTTTGTTTTAAATGAAGTCAACAGTTATTCCCCCCTATTCTACTGTTGTTTTTTTTTTAATTTATTTTGATCTGATTTGATTTAATAATCTAATAAATCGCGTCGTATGTTGTGATATTTCACATATTAATTATAGGGATAAGAATTAAACTATATCAACAATTTTTTTTCACACAATCAATAATTGAAATATTATTATGAAGAATCAATTAAATTTTTACTAACATTTCATTTAAATATATTTATATTTATATTTATTTTTTTATTTTTTATTTTAGAAGTTGCTGCTTTAGTTATTGATAACGGTTCTGGTATGTGTAAAGCCGGTTTTGCCGGTGATGACGCTCCACGTGCCGTCTTCCCATCTATCGTTGGTAGACCAAGACATCAAGGTATCATGGTCGGTATGGGTCAAAAGGACTCCTATGTCGGTGATGAAGCTCAATCTAAGAGAGGTATCTTGACTCTACGTTACCCAATTGAACATG
>JAJLXS010000054.1:0-93496 GCA_030571355.1 Maudiozyma serrabonitensis | reverse complement strand
GAATAAGACGCATTTGGAAATCGTGTGTAATTTCTACAATGCTAGTATTGGAGATTTATAATCACGAAATGTCTAATCCAAAAAGTATATAAAGGGAACAATATTTCATGTGTTGGAATATTTTATTTCTCTGATTATTTGTATATTATTTATAATTTGTATAATAAAGAGATCAGACGACTATACGTTGATTTCTAAAGAAATAAAATTTTGTATCATATTAAAAGAAATGGTTTCCTCTAATAATTCCAAAATCCAACACTTTATATACTAAATTATATTGCGGTTGTAATTAAGTCCTTCTCATTTCAACGAGTGTGCATGTCAGTTGTATTTTAGTTTTCTTTTGTCATTATAACATCGTTGTGCTGTCTGCAATGCTAGTGTATTACAACAGAATTCCGTTTCTAGTAATTTCTAACAAACAGAAAAAGTGGAACATAATTCGCTTACGAACTAGGTTCATAAATTATAACTTCAGCAGTTCAGATTTATCTAATTTTTTAGTATAAGAAGTATAGCATTTTAACATCGCATGACTTCTAATATATTTGGTGAATGAAGTCAAATTTTTTATTTTGATAAATAGGGTGCAAACCTTCACTGTATTTCGAAGGAGAAAAATAAATGCCACATCTTCTGAGTAATATTTTACAATTAATTACCATTGCTTACAAATAAACTTAATGTGTACAGGATATTGCCTAACAAGATTATAGGTTTAGCATTTATATTCCTAATGTATCTGTCTAATTATATATGCATTCAATTAAAACATTAGGTGTCTCTTTACTAGTAAATTTTTAAAAAACTCAATGAATGAGGTGAATAGAATATCCATGAAAACTATATCTTTTATACTATAATTAATGCCACACCACCTGTATAATATCAAATATAAATCCGATTTGTAGAGAGTAACAAAAATTTCCAACAGAGTTATCAAACCTTAAATTCCAATCATGACACACTCTAATTGATAATATTCCTCTAAGTCCCCCTTTCCTTTCGAGAGTGTTGAAAATAAACCGGTTTGAAATTTCTAACTCGTAACCATCAAGTGGTACAATTTAGCGTGTAGTAAAGGCAAGTTATGAATCGAAATGGAACCACATTATTAATTAATAAATTGAATGTTCGAACCCGTAATAATAATGACGACTTCACACATAATATATGATAAAGAATGAATTGTTCGTTGTTCTTTTTCATTTTTTAATTGTATACAGGTTTCCCTTAATGATGATTACTTTATCCACTTACGCGCGCATATTAAAGAAATTTTAGAGATTTATTTACAGTGTTCGAATAATATCGCAATCTATATCAACACATTATTTATGAGGGGTTTTCCTCATTACAAAAACATAAATAAACATTTCAAATATACCCTTAAGACGGTATACATATATGTATATATATAATATACCAGCAATTTTTTTTTTTACAACAAAAGTTAAACCATTTAATCAATAATGGACACGAAAGAATCAATTGATGATGTGGTGAATTGCATCGATTTTAATCAGACAGGTTCATGCATCTCCCTTGGAACATCCAGAGGATATGATATCTTCAATTGTGACCCATTCGGAAAATTTTATTCAGAGAATGAACCAGATATTGGTGGATACAGTATTGTAGAAATGCTTTTTTCAACATCATTGGTAGCATTAGTTGGTAATGGTGATTCTCCTAATTTGTCTCCAAGAAAATTAAGATTGGTCAATATAAAGAAACATTCTATAATATGTGAGATAACGTTTCCTACATCTATTCTCTCAGTTAAGATGAATAAATCTAGAGTTGTAATTTTATTGAGTCTACAGATATACATTTATGATATAAATAATATGACATTATTGTATGTTATAGATCGTGAACCAAACCAAACAAACCTTATTAGTCTCTCCCCAAATCTTGATAATAATATTCTAGCTTATCCATCAACATGCACTGCAATATATTCAGAAATACGACCAAATGTGACTAGTAATAATATTAACATATTACATAGTAAATTAAGTGATCCCCTAAGTGATGATGCAGTAAGTAATAATGTAGAGACTGCAGTTGATATCGATGAATATGAAGATAATGAACATATTGGGTTTGAAGAGACCACTAATAATGAAAATAATGAATCCTATGGTCGACGAACCGCTGAATTTAATCTTGATAATTCCAATAATAATAATGTTGATAATTCAGATCGACCAATAAATAATGGTGATGTAATATTATTTGATTTGGATGAATTACAACCAACTATGGTAATAGAGGCTCATCAAAATGGGATAGCAGCATTAGCTTTAAGTCCCGATGGCTTATTTTTAGCCACAGCTTCAGAGAAAGGTACTATTATACGTATATTTAATGTTACTACAGGATTTAAACTTTATCAATTTAGAAGAGGTACATATAGTACAAAGATATATTCTATGAGTTTCAGTGAAGATAATCAATTTCTTTTGGCTTGTTCATCGAGTAAGACTGTTCATATTTTCAAACTTGGTAATATAAATGGTAATAATGGATTAAACATGGAAAATGATCGAATCAATGGAGATATTATTAAGGATGATGATACCGTCGATGATAATAATAATTTAAATAACAGTAGTGGTGGAGGTTATATTGATGATTCTACGGTTAGAAAACCATATGTTGATGCATCAAGAAAGACAGTAGCAAGAATGATAAGAAATTCTTCACAAAATTTAACTAGACGTGCCGCGAAGACATTGGGACAAATTTTCCCTTATAAAGTTACATCAATCCTGGAACCTTCACGTCATTTTGCTAGTCTTAAGATACCTATAAAGGATGATGTTGATAAACATATTCGTAGTTCTGCATTTATTGGTGGTACTATGGAAATTAGTATATCCGATTATCCTGAATTATTTTCAATTGACGACAAGAAATCAAACATTGTTAATAATAAAAATAATAATGGAGGTACAATGACTGGGAATATAGGTATTCATGGTAATCGTGCATTTCAAAATGGTTATAAAATGAATTCTGAATCAAATCAATTACCTGCTAGTACTAGTATCACAATGATGGTAATACGAGTTGTTACAACAGAAGGATATCTATATAATTATGTTCTTGACCCTGAACGTGGTGGTGATTGTCTTTTATTATCACAATATTCACTTATTGAGCAGTAGATGAAAAAGTACAAATATGAAAACACCTAAAATCTGTGTGACACACCCAGGATACGTAAGAACGATCAGTAGTCCAATACAAAATATTTGTTTTCAATTACCCCACAATATATTTGAAACTTTTTTTATATTTAAAAATGTTTATATACGTATTGAAATAGGAAATATCATTCGTAATTATACGGATACTAGTGTAAGAGCCGATTCTGCATTACAGGAAGTGTATTAATAAGAAGAAACGAGTATAAATATATCATGTAGACGTTTTGAGATAATTTCGCCAGTACTAAAAGTGAATAAAAATTTAACCGAAATACGGTAGAAATAAATCATTCTGCATCACCTTATTGTTAAACTTTAGTATCATGTACAGATTCAAGAGAGAAAAAAATATGTGTAATTAAATTTCTCAGAGAAGCGATGAAGGACAGAACATTAAATCATTTAATTCCGGAAAAACTGTATGTGAGCTTCTTTCTCTTTATTTCCTGTTTTCTTGCACTTGGCGAAGAATTAAAAAAAATATATATACATACATTCATATAAAAATCTGATTTCACTGGTTATCTCCGTGCTAATATTGTTAAAAAATATAACAAAATGAAAAAGATGACATATCTATGATAAAAATGATAGTGGGGTGGATTGTTTCACTATATATTATATATTATGTATTGACTGTTAGCTAAAAGAGATGTACGGGTAGAGAGAGACAGAGAAGAAGAATACTACGAGTATGGTGATACCTAATATTATTCACAGAAACGATGGGAAATTGTTCATTCAAAATTATCACATAATTTGATCTTAAAGAGAATCCATCCATTAATTAATTACCCCAGAATTATACACAAAATCGTATTATTACTATTGTTCTTATCAACTTTCAATTCCGCCGAATAGAGATAACTGACCAATTCTCTGTTTCCTACGTACAAAATAAGAAAGAAAAAAAAATGTTAATAAATTACATTACAGAGAAAAAGAACTTACCCTCATTTGTACTATCATCCTGCGCTATTTCTTAGACAAACAAACAAAGAATTTAATTCAAACCAAATTAATTAGCGCATTGTTTTTCCGGCTAACGAATGAAGAAAAAATAAACGGAAGACACCGCGCGCGCGCGTTTCGCACAAAGAAAAAACTTGCAATTTTATTGAGGCGAAGAGAGCGAGACTGAACAGCACCTGTTGAGTGCTGCAGCTATTCAGTTCACTTAATTAACAGTAAATGTAGTTCAAGAGTCTGTGGAAATGTCTTTCGAATAATTACCGCATTTGGTATTTTTTCATAATAGGGCATCTTGCACCTTCTCTCCTTTCTTATTCTTATTATTATCAATTCTGCAAGAGCCATTTGAATGATAAACTGTGAACGGACATCCCTTCATCGAGAAAGAGAACCAAAAGAAAATATCAGATATACATCTATATCTATATATGATTAATTCTTGTGATAAGTGCCTTGTATATATACATTTATATCTTAATTTGATTGCACTTAAATGTATTTACTCCTATTAGTAGTTTGAGATTATATCCTTATATATATATATACATATATATGAGTATCAACTATTTAGAAAGTTACAACAGTGAATCATAATATATCCTTATATTACAAATTATAGTCAATCGAAACATTTCATTCATTTGTTATTTGATTTGATTTGATTTGATTTTGTTATTCATTACTTAGCTACAAATATATGTACTGAAATTATCCTCATTATCATCGTTTTTTTTACCTTATTACAAGAAAAGAAGTTAATTTTCATTTTAACTATTATTCATAAACATATTATTCCTATATTTTTGCATTACATTTTTGTTTTTTATTCTTATTTTTTTTTTATTATTATTGCATTTTTCTCATCTTCAGACTATGTTATCAAGTGGATCAAAATCATCATCAAAAACTCCTATCTTATTTGATATTAGAATAAGAAATACAGATAATACAGATAATGTATTAATTGTTAAAGGTGATGCAGAAAATGCATCATCTGTATTATTATCAGGTGTTGTGGTTTTATCAGTTTTACAGCCGATTCAAATTAAAAATTTAAGACTTTATTTAACTGGTAAACTGTTACTTAATTTACCATCAACTGCAAATAATCCAAATTCAACATTACAAAGATTTATTAAATTTGAAAAATTATTTTTTACACATAATTGGGATAATTTTAATATTGAATCATATTTTGATAATCTTTATGATAATTACAATGTTAAAAATTCAATTAATAGTAAATCTTCAACAAATATTGTTGGTATGCAAAAGAAAAGATTAAGAAGTAAATCAAATAGTTCAATTCTTTCATTAGGTGGTTATTCGTCATCATCAAATAGTAATAGTTATCGTACTTTAATGCAAGGTAATTATGAATTCCCATTTAGTGCTATATTACCTGGTTCAATGACTGAAAGTTTAGAAGGTTTAAAAAATGCAGCTGTCGTTTATAAATTACAAGCTACTGTAGAGAGGCCAAGAATGCCAGATTTAGTATGTACAAAACATTTAAGAGTTATACGAACATTGTCTTCAGATGCTGTGGAATTATCAGAAAGTACAGCTATTGATAATTCATGGCCAAAAAAGGTAGAATATTCGATTTCAATCCCTGCAAAAGCAATTGCAATTGGTTCGTCAACTCCAATAGATATGAGTTTTGTTCCAATATTAAAAGGTTTAAAATTAGGTCCAGTGAAAATTTATTTAATTGAAACGGTTCAATGTTCAGGTGGTCATCGTGGTAGTTTTAATGAAGATAGAGTAATTACAAGATTAAAGATAAAGGATCCAATAGGTCATGTCAAATTACGTAAATTGAAGAAACAACAGCAACATTTGGATAATGATGATGATGAGCCATTAGAAGATGAAACTTTTCAAGATAGATGGAATTTTGAAACTGTATTAAATATTCCCTCGGATCTCTCTAAATGTTCACAGGATGCTGTTATTTTAAGCAATATTAAATTACGTCATAAATTAAAATTTGTTGTATCTTTAATTAATCCAGACGGTCATATTTCAGAATTACGTGCATCTTTACCAATCCAATTATTCATTTCACCATTTGTTGCGGTCTCATGTAAATCACCTGAAGCAATTGAAAGATCAATTAAAAATTTCGGTAAACCTATACCTACAAATCCTAAACATGAAGATACAGGTATTGGTTCCACAAGAGAATCTGTTGCTAGTCTTTCATCAAATAGTAGTGGAAGTGATAATGAACAAGGAAATTTATTATTTGCAAAAAATTATTCAGAAGTTGAACTGCAGGCAGGAACGCTACAGAATAATGTTGTTGCTCCTTTCCTTGTATCAAATTTAATGACACCACCAAACTATGGTAATCATGTTTATGATAGACTTTATGCCGTTGATGAAAATGGTTCTGGTACTGTCACCCCAAGAAGTAATAGTCCTGTTCCATCAGTGTCAAATCCTATACCAAGAGTAGGATCGTTACCAAATAATGTTTTACATATGACACAATTTGAAAATCCTTCACCTCAATTAAACGGTAGTAGATCGAATTCCAATAGAAGTAGTACTAGAGGAAGTCCCATTCATGATGGTTTTGCATTGGAGAGTCCAATTGCTGTCCCGACACTAAGTGGTGTAAATCTAGCTGGTATTGGATTACAAATTAGTCAAGCACCCACCCCTGTAGATTTTGTTGCAGGACAGACATCTTTTCATAATGATTCTACATATCCTGCTTCACCTTCAGTTAATTCTGATTGGAAAATAAATTCTCTGAGTAGAGTTCCCTCTTATACGAAGGCAGTTAATTCGGATATCACAGGAGATGATCTTCCTCCAAGTTACCCAGTTGGTTCAGAACCTAAATTACAAAGGTTATCTCTTGAAAGACCCCAGAGTGCGCGTCAACGGTCTTCATCCTTTTTAGGTGTATCTAGTAATCGATTAAGATCTTCTAGTGTTTTAAGTAGAAGTAATAACAGTTCAAATACGTCATTACATGCAATGATTGCAAATGATTCACACTTAAGGTTATCCAGTATAGATAACTCTACACCAAAGAATACTGCAAATAAGGTCTTTTCATTTAATATGACACCAGTTCAATCAGATCAAGTCGCATTCGCTACTGATGATAGGAATGGTGCAGAAGATTCTGACTCGCCATATATGCAACAAGTAGAGTCTTTCAAGATAAACAGATCAAGGAACGGTAGCTTCAATAAAAAGAATTCATCCTTCTCCAATTTTCTAGATTTATTTTCAAGAAATGAATCTGGTACATACTAATATAACCAGATATATAAACATTAAATATATTACAGCATAAATTAAAATTCCCAACTATTTTTATTTGATATTTATTATGTTTTTTCCCTTTTTAACTTTGACTAAAAAATTGCCGAAGAAGAAGAAAAAAAGATAAACGTAAATTGACACAAGTGCCACAAATTTAAATTAATTATTAAACAAATAAGATAAAAATGTTTTTGTAAAAATACATTTATTTATTCCTTTCTTTATGATTTTTAGCTCATTTTTTTTTTTTCATATTAAAAGTTTTACGTTTTATATTTACCAATCAAGGTCGTTAATTTAAAGTTCAGAATAAAATATAAAACATACAATTCATCAGAAATAAATTAAAACAAATGAAACATTTCTCACCAAATCCGTCAGTTGTACTGAATGATATCTCCCTTGAACAAATTAGTACAGTTAATAACAAAAAAATAACCAATGGGATGTCTGAAGAAGCAGTCTTTACTACTAACAAAGAAAATGAAGGAGTCGCAACTCAGAATACAGATTTGTCCAAAGGATGGAAAACAAAACAAATTTCAGAACACAGAGATAAAACAAAAGCACCTTATGCAAAAAAATTGGCAACTAAGCCCAATGTTTCGTCCAAACTTATTACTACTTCAAAACCGAGGTTGATAGCATTATACATCGGTGGGCTTGGACCATCCGTAACAGAGGATGATTTGAAAAAAGAGTTCGGGAAATTTAAGTCATTAACGTCAGTAAAAATATGTTACGATGCGTCAACAAATCAATCTTTAGGTTATGGATATCTGAATTTCAAAAACCAACAGGATGTCGATTTATGCACGGAAGAATACAATTACAATATTTTGTTTGGAAACGAAATTAAGATTATGCCGTCATTAAGAAACAGTTTGTATAGAAAAAATATTGGAACCAACGTCTTCTTTTCTAATCTTCCACTTGGTAATGAAGAACTGACAACAAGAAAATTTTATGACACATTTAAAACCTATGGTAAGATCTTATCCTGCAAATTAGATAACAGGAAAAACATCGGTTTTGTATATTTTTCTGATGACAAAGCTGCTACGAAAGTTATTGAGGACTATAATAATAAGGAATATTTTGGCTCAACAATCGTTTGCGGTTTACATTTCGACAAGGAATTGAGAAATTTCCCAGATTTTGATAAAACTAAACTAAATCTCGATCAAAATATTATCCTTCAAGATGAACTAAGTGCCGTAGGATCTGATGAAGGTTCACACACTAAAGTTGTAGAAGAAAAACCATTAGTTCACCCAAATGCAATTTTTATTAAGAACCTACCAAAAGAAACTACATCTGAAGAATTGCTAGAACATTTTTGTAAAATTGGCCCGATCAAGTCAGTGTATACTTCAGATGGACATGAAAAGTTTTCAAGCAAATGGGCATTCTTAACTTATAAAAAACTAAGTGACACCCAAAAAGCTATTGAGTTGCTCAACGACTCAATTTTTAAAAATAGTCAAATAAGTGTCACTAAGGCAAGACCACGTAGATATAATGTGGATAAGTTGAAAACTGAATATTTTGTCGTCCTATCGGGAATGGGAACTATATGTACAAAGGAATTTTTGTCAAGGCTTTGTTCACAAGAAAGGCTCCATTTTAGTAAATTTAAAGTTACCACTTACAACCAGACACAAGGAACATTTTCAGGTATACTTTCAATAAAGACAGATGACATTCAAAAGAAGATAATTGATTTTTTAAATGGTAGACTTGTTGGAGGTTGTATTATACATGCAAGAACTCCGGACTCTTTGACAGAAATAACCGAGATTAAGTTGAAAATGGAATCTGCTTCAAGAGATAATAGTCTGGAGAGGGCTAAAGTCATGGAAGAGAGTAAGATTTTAAAGACAAATTTCGATCCAGTAAATAAGATGATTCCTATCCAGGAACTTCCTATGCCAACAAAAATTGATGTGGAGCATAGTGGGCAAACAATTAAAGAAAAGTCACAATATACCTACGTTAAGGAACTACTTATAAGGCAAGTTAAAAAATCAATGAAATTTCTCCAACTTTTAAATGTAGATGACCCAAAAAGCGTGAACACTATTTCAGGCTACATTATAGAGGTTTTTTGGTGTAATAATATTTATGCATTGCAAGAATTTATGTCAATATTAAAGACAAACATCCAATACGAAGATATACTACACAAACAAATAACAGAAGCACTAAAAAGCCTAGGGTTTCTAGATAATTCTGCGTATACTTTGTAACTGGTAAGTGGAACTTGACCTGTTGTACCGTTTTAAAAAAACAAATTAGCTCTTTAACTAATAAATAGAAGTCACCTAAATATATATTTGTTTTGCTAAACTGTTTTCGAATAAATATTAAGTAGATATATATGCATTCATTATAAATAAAAAATATATTTTAATGCTGTTACCTCTGAAATCATGCTCAAATTTTTATTCCTGGATTGAACAGTAATTAGCTGGAAAATTACCTACCTTTCCATTGACTGTGCCGTACCACCAGTCTTCTTGATTTTTTGTTCTTTTTATAACCTCTATGACATCACCCTTCTTAAATGGCAGATCTGTCTTTTCGACTCCATCAAAATCATACAGTGCGAGTACTTTAACCTTTTTAGTGCTTATATTGTCAGACATGGTTGGATTTTCATCTTTATTGTCATTGAATTTTAAGTCTGAAAATATTCCATTTTCGTCACTATTATTAACCCTAGAATGGTCTTTCAAATTTGATCTACTTTTGTTATGGTTAATGTCTACGCGATCGAAGTCATCCGGTATATCATCATAGAAGTCTTTTCCTTCAGGTATTTTAGCCTCTGCATTGAATGCTCTTGAATCTAATACGCTATATAAGGCATCATATTCGAATGGTGGATCAACTCTACCAGATAGAATTAGTTTAGAGGTACAGTTATCACCATACATTTTTCTGTTGGTTTCACGTCTCTCAATAATGGCCGATCCTTCGACAGAGATCCCAGCAAAGAGGCCTTTACTCTTGGAATAAGAGTATACAGTCGCTATTCCACCTGTAGAGGCAGACGCATCATACTCAGCATTTCTGCCTAAAGGTCCGGCTGATACGGAGACATTTCCACCTAAAGTAATTGTCCCAAATTGTGAAAACGATTGAACAGCTTCTTCTGTATTAAGTATAAAAACGAAATCAGTTAATTCAACACCAACCATACCACCAGCACCTGCACCGGCTAATGCAATTGCTGATGGAGCTGACCAATATCCTCCACCTTGTTTCGCGACTATAACACCTGAGCCGGCTCTTCCAGAAAACAAAAATCCAGCTTTAATAACAGTTATAATGGCTAAACCCTTTGCGTTTTGTAAAACTTTTGGAGGAATAATTTGATCTTCACCCAATACCTGGTTTGGTTTAACAAAACTCCTCAGGACATTTGCAGCCTTTCTAATACACTATCCAATGAATCGCTCATTGGTTTACGTGTTAGTAATATACGTTAAAATATATCATTTAAAAATATATACAGTAAAATATATGCATACTTTGCTTCGTTGTCTAGATCCCTTGGTAAGGGATTGTTCAAACCAAATGGAAGTGGCATAATAAAATATGACTTGAGTAGTGTATTCCTTTGGTAAATATAATAATTATTGTACAATGTATCTTAAAAATTCTTCAAGATGGTCTGTAAATGTCTGGTTTAATCAAAAGTGATGCTCATGAAATTGTTTATGTAATGTTTGATTAAGGAGTAGTCCTTTTATACCCTTGAGAACCTTGCTCCACGGAGTCGCTCGGTCCGAAATCTCTGTGTCCGCAATTTTAACTTTCGTGAAGGGCCTAGGAAGAGATGGAATTTGGGATGTTTTACGTAAACTCAACAAAATAACAACAAACAAATCTATTTGGCGTACAGTCGATCTTCTAATAGACTTAAAAGAAGATATTGCAGCTTATATATCTTTTTCATCTCTCTATTACAAAGATACTTAATCTTTTTTCCAAAAGTATCATTCTTAAACACATAACTTTACACGCCTGTGATGTCTTCAGATCAAGATTTTGTTGACAAATTGTTCAATGCAAGTTTCAAGTTAGCCAAAAAGAGTATAGATATAGCTGATAGCACCACACATTCTGTATTAAGTTCGATTGGCAACATCAAAGATAAAGTTTTTGATTCTTCCAATATAGATGTTTTTCAGCCAGAAACAGTTCCAACCACTAAGGGAATCTTTTCTGGAATTCTTCCAGGTATCAGCTCAACCGAATCAATAAAAGAAAATTGGATGTATGGATTGAGTATTTCCGCTACAGCATTATTAATTATATGGAAATGGAACAAATTACTATGTCTACCAGACCATATCCCTCAAAATGAGAATATGTGTGTGTTGGTATTAGGCGATATGAGTGATCCTATAATTAGATCACAAGTGATGGATCTTTATAGGAGAAGATTTACTGTGTTTATTTGTTCTGAAAATGCATCTAGTTTCAAACAATTTGAAGAAGAAACCGATTTTATCCACCCAATCAATCCTGCATCGCCAAGTGATTTAGCGTTCTTTACGGAGTTTATTACCCAAGTAAGTGAACCGCCAAGGAAGTTAGCATCAATACTGTTTATGCCAAATCTATCTTACCAACCCACAGGTGAATTACCAGTGGAAAGTATGCAACAGGAATTGAAAACAAATGTTTTAACTTATTACAGCACATTAATAAAATTGATCCCTCATTTACCTAATACAAATACCCAAATAATATTGTTCAACCCTTCATTAACTTATAATTTGGGGACTACTCATCATACTACTGAATTATTCATATCAGGATTTATCACTTCAGTTTTTAAGGCTCTACAAAATTATAAAACATTAAGCATTTCTATGGTAAATCTCGGCTTATTCCAAGTGAGGGGACAATTATCAAATTATAAACATATGCGTTTAACGGGTAAAGACATATCTTGTGGTTTACATACTCCTATCTATAAGATGATAATGAGACATAATGGCAATTTGTTACAAAAATTTGTGGAATGGTTATCGACATGTGGGGGTAAACATCAAATATATTACCTTGGTAAATTTAGTTTTCTATCAACTTTTCCTTTTGCTCAATTGTTGATGAAATCTCAAATTTCCATTTTATCATCTTTCAAATTTACTCGAAGACTCATAGCAGAAAAGTTAGCGATTCTTAATTAGAAATTATTTAATGTCATATACCTGGATAAATATATATTTTTATTATTTTTTTTGTTTAATATATATATATATATTTTACATAAGTCAATTATACAATACTTAAAAAGATGGTATATAAATCTATTGGATTTGAGATTCAAGATTATCCAACTGTTTGAAAATAGCAGATCTGGCGGTACCACCAGTGGCATCTCTTCTTTCAACGCTTTGTTCAAAGTTGAAAGTCTCAAACAAGTCAGCTTCAAATCTAGAGTCAATCTTTTTGTATTGTTCTAATGTTAATTTGTCGATACCAGACAAGTTCAATTTTTCAGCTTCCGCGACACATTCACCAGAAATGTGATGAGTTTCTCTAAATGGAACACCTCTTCTGACTAAGTAATCGGCCAAGTCAGTAGCAAGCATATCCATGGTTAAGGCAGATTCCATCTTTTCTTTTTGAACAGATAATGTGGATACAACACCTGTGGCAATCAAAATAGAATGTTCTACAGTAGTTAAAGCATCAAATAAAGATTCTTTGTCCTCTTGCATATCCTTATCATATGTGGAAGGAATACCCTTCAAACTCATTAGGAAACCGGCCATGTCACCGAAGACTCTTCCTGACTTACCTCTTAGTAGTTCCAGAGAGTCAGCGTTCTTCTTTTGTGGCATCAATGAGGAACCAGTTGAATAAGCATCACTTAATTTTATGAAACCAAATTCAGCTGTAGAATAAATGACCAAATCTTCAGCAAAACGAGAAATGTGGTTCATGAAAAGAGTACCCCAGAACATTAGTTCGACTACAAAATCTCTGTCGGAAACAGCAACTAAAGAGTTACCGATAACACCATTGAAACCTAAACCTTCAGCCAAAAATTCTCTATCAATACCGTATGGGTGACCAGCTAAAGCACCAGCACCTAATGGGGATACGTTCAATCTATCTAGGATTTGCAATAATCTCTTGTAGTCCTCGGTGAAATAAGTGGCGTAAGAACTTAGCCAATGAGACCATCTAATTGGTTGAGCTCTTTGCAAGTGAGTGTAACCTGGCATTAGTATATCAATTTCTTCTCTGGATCTCTTGATCAGAACCTTTATTAGATCTAATAAAGCTGGTAATAATTTTTCATTCAGAGTGTCACGGCAGAAAATTCTTAAGTCGGTTACACATTGATCATTACGGGATCTACCAGTGTGAACCTTACCAGCAATGTCACGACCAATGATTTCACCAAGACGTCTTTCATTGGCAGTATGAATATCTTCGTCATTTGGGTGACGGACGAACGAGTCACTGTCCCATTCCTTTTTAATCTCATCTAAACCATGGTGGATTTTGGACAATTCATCTTGAGTCAACAGACCTAATTTTTGTAAACCAGAAGTGTATACTTTAGTACCTTCTAAATCGGCTTTGTACATCTTATAATCGTATGGTAATGAAGCATTGTAAAGATGCATTAGTGGGTCAGTCTCCCCAGTAAATCTACCACCCCACAGCTTTTGAGTACCTTGATCGTTTGACATTATATTTTTATCGTATTTGTTATTTTATTTCTCAGTTCAACCATGGATTAGTAACTGAAAATCCCACGATTTAAAATAAACCTCCTTGTTCCTTACAAAATTGGTATTTTATCAATCTTATATAAGATTTTAGGAGTGTCGATGCTAAGCGGTGCATCCAAAGTTTTCAATATTTTTCAACCGCGAGAATTTTGCCTGAGTCACGCAGTTCCTGTTATCCTACTCTATTGCTGAGAAGAAGCGAAAGTAAGGAGACCTTATACATAACAGGATCAGGGCAATAAGGTGTATATTGACAATATTAAGGTTAGAAGAGGTCGTTTCAAGTATGTAATCTATATATGTACATAAATTGTATTGAGATATATTAAGACCTTGATTATGGCTTACATCTACCACTGAAACGAGGGTATAGAGAACAGTCTCTGACAGTGTATCTGTTACATAACCAAGCTAAGATACGTTCAGTACCAATACCGTAACCACCGTGTGGACAGGTACCATATTTTCTTTGGTCGATGAACCAGTAGTATGGTTTTGGATCGATACCTTCACGCTTGAAACCAGCCATCAATTCTTCCAAGTTGTTAATTCTCATGGAACCACCAGTAATTTCACCGACAGTTGGCATTAGAACATCCACAGATTCGGTAACTCTTTGGTCATCCTTACAACGAGGCATGTAAAAGGATTTGATCTCGACAGGGAACTTGGTCAATAGGATTGGAACACCAATGGTGTCAGTCATCTTTCTTTCGGCAGCTTCGGCAATATCGTCACCGAATTGGAACTCTTTACCTTCTTCGTTTAAGATTTGGTGTTCCTTTAACCATTCGATAGCATCTTTGTATTCTAGTCTCATGAATGGAGCCTTTGGTGCAACGAAGTCTGGGTTCAACTCTTTGATAATTGGGCCAGCAACTGGGTCCTCTAGGACATATTGAATAGATTTAACGATCAAAGTTTCAATATGTTGTAACAAATCATCAAATGTTAGGAAAGCTAATTCAGCTTCGATGTGAGTGTATTCAGACAAATGTCTTCTTGTGTGAGACTTTTCAGCTCTGAAGGATTCTTGCATACAGTAAACGTCACCTAGAGATGGTAGACAAGTTTCTAAATACAATTGAGAACTTTGGGTCAAGAAAGCTTCTTCACCATAGTAATCTAGTTTGAATAATGTAGAACCACCTTCAACTTGAGTTTGAACCATACATGGTGGAGTGACTTCGGTCAAGTTTTCTTCTTTGTAGACACGTCTAACGGAAGCCAACAAAGCAGCACGGACCTTCATAACACCAGATAGTGTTTCACCTCTTAGAGCCAAATGACGTTGGTCTAATAGAATAGATGGGTCAGCATCTTCGGTGATCTTGTTGGAGAAGGATTCTTCACCGGATGGGGCTAGACCGACAACTTCGTAGTAATCGACATCTAATTCAACGCCACCTGGGGCACTCTTACCTTCTGGAACCTTCTTGATGGAACCGTATAGGGTAACAGTAGATTCTAAAGTTAAGTCTAGAGTTTGTTGGGCCAAAGCTAAGTTACCAGTCAAGACACATTGAACGTAACCGGAACCATCTCTTAGGACAACGAAGACAACCTTCTTGTTAGAACGTAATCTGTGAATCCAACCAGAAACTTTAACTCTTTCACCTACGTGACCATAAGCTTGGTTGATCTTACATTTAAGAGCGGCTGGTAATGATTTATCTTCTTCAATAGTAATATGTAAGTTTGCCATTTGCTTAGCAGCAGCGGCAGCAGCTTGTTCTTCTTGCTTAGCAGCCTGTTCCTTTTGCTTAATAGCCTTCTTCTTCAAACCATCACAACCTTTACGGGCTTTCTTCAATGCAGAAGCAGAGATCTCTAAGTAATCATTTTCTTCAGTCTTGAACACATATAGTTTTGGTTCAGGAGCAGCAGCATCTTGTTGTTGAGTAGCAAACAAGGCAAAAGCTGGAGTCTTATAAGTTTGTTCTTTAGAACCAGTACGGGTTATTTCATCTACACCAGTAACGTCGTTGATATATAGAGACATGATGATTGAACAGTTTTTGGTAGATTTAAGTTATTTAAATAAAATATATATAAGGATATATGTTTCAATACAATCTTGTCACCAATTGGACAGATCTACAACACAGCTAAGCTTAATATATTGGTATAGCGTTACAGGACACAATGCTGACACAACAGACAACCAAGACACGCTGAGACAACATCTGCTACAGCTACAATGACCCCACGAACTATCAAGAAAATTTCAAAATCGGTAACGACAATAACAACAGGCTCTCTCTGGTTTGCTTGTTTGGTAGTTTCGCTAGCTGACTTGACTCATTGCAATGAGTTAAGCAAGACGAAAACAGATTTCTTAGAAAATTTTTCACCCGTGAAAAGTGACAAACGCACTGAACAAAAAGAAAAAAAAATTTCGATCTCACAAAAAAACGAAATTTGACTATCTCATCGGAAGACAGCATTAACGACAGGTGCTCGAGATCATGCAGTTTGGCCAAGTAGGGTTTGTGATGACTGGAATTTTCTACTGAATCAGTAGCAATTTTGTTGATATCAGATTTTAGTTAAAAGTATCAGTTTTCATTATGAAAATTCAAACTGTTATACTTTAGATTATCTTAAAAGCTCCATTCAAAAGCATCTTATACATATATACATCCAAGAATGTCTGTAGTTGAAGACTTCTCTAAGTTATGTCTGGCTGATAAGCCAGCTGGCGCTATCGCTACCAAGTCTTTGGTCTTCAAGCCAAAGACTGCTAAGAGTGCTACACCAGTTCCTATTGTTGTCGTTGCATTGCACACTACCACTACTCCATCTGGTTTGATTGCCCAAGAGGCAGTCGCTAAGGATCCTAGATTAGCTCGTGATGATTTAATGAAATCCTTCTTCAGTTGTGAGTCTGCTAGAGGTTTCACGTTAGCATATTTGCCAAATGCTGTTTCTGAATTTACATTGTTGATTGACCAACAATTAGAAGCTACCGATGACTCTGCTGTTCTTCAATTAAATGATGATCTATTTATTACTAAGGCCGAATTGTTCAAGTTCTTATCTACCTACTCCAAGAAAGTTGTTGATTTTTCAAAAGAAGTTGCCAAGGATATTCCACCAAAGAAGGCTAAGGAGGCCAAGAAAGCTGCGCAACCATCTAGTGCAGCTCTGGACGATGCTAAGTTGATCGGTATTACCGTCGATAAGGCAAAGGATTTCCCAGGCTGGTACCAACAAGTTTTAACTAAAGGTGAAATGTTAGATTACTATGATGTCTCTGGTTGTTACATTTTGAGACCACCATCTTATGCCATTTGGGAACAAATTCAAAAATACTTCGATGAAAAGATTAAGGCTCTGGGTGTTCAAAATGCTTATTTCCCAATGTTCGTCTCTTCTCGTGTTCTAGAGAAGGAAAAGGACCATGTTGAAGGTTTTGCTCCAGAAGTTGCATGGGTTACAAGAGCTGGTTCCTCTGAACTTGATGAACCAATTGCTATCAGACCAACTTCTGAAACTGTGATGTACCCATACTACGCCAAATGGGTTCAATCTTACAGAGATCTTCCATTGAAGTTAAACCAATGGAACTCTGTTGTTAGATGGGAATTCAAGCACCCACAACCTTTCCTAAGAACTAGAGAATTCTTGTGGCAAGAAGGTCACACTGCTTTCTTAGAATCAGCCGAGGCTCAAGAAGAAGTTCTACAAATCTTAGATTATTATGCAGGTGTTTATGAAGAATTATTAGCTGTCCCAGTTATCAAGGGTAAGAAAACCGAGAAGGAAAAATTCGCTGGTGGTGATTTCACTACCACTGTGGAAGGTTACATTCCACAAACAGGTCGTGGTATTCAAGGTGGTACTTCTCACCATTTGGGTCAAAACTTCTCTAAGATGTTTAACTTATCCGTTGAAAACCCTCTTGGTGCTGAACATCCAAAGATATTTGCCTACCAAAACTCTTGGGGTCTATCTACCCGTACTATTGGTGTCATGGTCATGATTCACTCTGATAACAAGGGTCTAGTAATCCCACCACGTGTCTCTCAATTCCAAGCTGTTGTTATCCCAGTCGGTATTACCAAGAAGACCACCGATGAACAACGTTCCTTAATCCATGAATCAGCTAAGGACATCGAATCTCGTTTGAAGAAATCTGGTATCAGAGCATTTGGTGATTACAACGATAACTACACTCCAGGCTGGAAATTCTCCCAATATGAACTAAAGGGTATTCCAATCCGTATTGAAATGGGTCCAAAGGATCTAGAAAACAATCAAGTTGTTGTTGTTCGTAGAAACGACTCTCGTAAGTACATTGTTAAATTGGATGAACTTGAAACTCGTATCCCTGAAATTCTAGATGAATTGCATAATGACCTATATAATAGAGCCAAGGAACTATTTGACACTCACAGAGTTATCGTTGATGAATGGAAGGATTTCGTTCCAAACTTAAACAAGAAGAACATTATTTTGTCACCATGGTGTGGTGTCATGGATTGTGAAGAAGATATCAAGGACTCATCTGCTAAACAAGATGATGGTGAAGAGATTGAAACTGATGACAAGTCCCCATCTATGGGTGCTAAGTCCTTGTGTATTCCATTCGAACAACCAGAATTAAAGGAAGGTCAAAAGTGTGTCAAATGTGACCGTAAAGCTATTAACTACACCATGTTTGGTCGTTCTTACTAGTTTTTCTTTTGAAAGAAAGAAAGAAAAATGTCTGTGTTTTTATCAATGTATATGATTAGTTCATTTAAATCTAAAGTAAAAAAAGATATCATGTATGAAATAGTATTTATAGAATGTTGAACTTATAAAATAAATAAATTAATGTGTAATATTCAACATGCGATAAAGGAAAAAATTGTAATAATAAATAAACAATTTGTAATAAAAGCGTTGGTTAACTAATATCGATTTGTGATAATTTTTGTTCGTTTTGAAAATATTAAATTTTCTTCTTATTTATTAGTTTGGGTAATTATGTAAATATATAAAATGAGTCTATTGTTTATAAACCAATTTTTTATTTTTTAGTGGTGCCACTAATTTTCCTTATGCCACCAGCCGAACTTGGAGTTCTTCTTCCAGAAGTTGTGCGTCTATTTTTTGGCAATAACTGTTTTAGCATTGCGTTGTCCTCTTCTTCGGCTGCATCATCCTTATTGTTTTGTTGTATTCTTTGTGCTCTTCTAGAGATATTTGTAATTGATACAGGTTTATTATTAATGTCTTCTTCGTCAGAATTGTTATCTGTCAGCATATTAGTATCACCATCGATTGTATCTATGACTTCATCATTATCATTCATGTCACTTTCATTTTCATTATTCGACCTTCTCTTGGTGGCTTTAATATCTTCAATTGTGTTTGTACCATTTTGTCCCTTTCTTGGCTGTCCAGGAGAATTTTGAGGTACAGCTTTATTTGTGTAGTCCATTTGTGAGACATTATTATTATTATTGGTACTAGTGGTATTATTCTTTTGATTATTAAATACAGCAGATTTTCTTGAACCTGATGAAGATGAAGACTTCTGTGGAGTCATATTTAAATCTCGGAGATTTGATTCAAGATTATTTGAACTTTTTCTTCCATTTTCTCTTGCTAAAGATGCAGAAGCTGCTGTTGTAGTAGCATCTCTTAATCTTTTCTTTTGAATCTTATAATCATCATTAGTGATCAATGGATATAAATCTCCAATTAATTCACTAGGTTCTAATGCAACTCTCATTGTGTATTTCCATTCTCTAAAATCATTTTGATGTAAATATAACCAATGTTGTTGTGGACCTACTACCATACCAGGTCTAATAAATCTTAAGAATCCAATACATTCATTTGCTGTAAAACCATAGGTATATATTAAATGAGCTCCAATAAGACATCCTGTTCTTCCTAAACCTGCTTTACAGTGTACAGCAATTTTCCCACCACGTCTGATAATAGTATCAGCTGCACCAATAAAATTTTGAACAATTGATAAATCTGGACAAGTACCATCTTCAAATATCATATCAATATGTTGAATTCCAGAATTTTCAAAATGTTGTTTATTATAAAGATGAGAATTTAATCTAACCACTAATTGAACATCATTTTCAGAGAAAAAATTTAATACACTGCGAAATGGTTGATTTAAATGAGAACGAGATTTAAAATTACTATTCAGTCTCATATCTTCTTGTGGTGATGCGAATGCAATAAAATCTGGTGTTAATACGTTAAAATCACCATTTTCAACATGTTCATATTTTTCGTAAGTCTCTAAATTAAAAGAATGTAAATCTATTAAGCCTTTTTCCTTTGCACGCCATACACCATAGGCTACATCTTGTATACTAATTTCAAAATCGGCATTAGAATAACCTGCATCTCTAAATGGCATAAATGGAGGATCAACTTGAGCTAAAGGTTGTAAAACTTGATGAGGGGTCCAACCTTGTACTAATACCATATAACAACATAACATACATGCGGCGTTAGCTCTTTGTCTTGATGATGCTGATGAATAAAAGACGACTGCTTTATTTGAATTATCAGGATTATTTAATATTTCATGGAAAATAACAGCAAATCTATAAAGATGACCAATATTTAAAGGACCGAAATCTAAGTGAAAACTATTGTAGAAAATTGAATCTTCAACTGTAAAGAAAACAATTTCATCTGTATCATCTGGAGTAAAATCGTATGCTCCAAGGTAAACTCTTCCTTTTAAAAATTCAATCGTATTATCTAGAAATATACTTCTACGCATATTAGACTAAATTGATTGAGAATAATTGTGAATTGATTGTTAAACTAAATTAGATAGAACTTAAAAATAAAAAAAAATAAAAAATTAGGAATATATTATGTACAAGTCTAACGAACGATTTTTTCAATATATATATCTGGGATCTATTAATTGTACAATTCTAATATCTGTGGTATATGAACCAAAAGTATATATTTTAAGTAGAGATCGAAAGTTACTAAATTATATTTTAAAAAAGATTAAATAAGTTATTATTAATATTGTCATAATATTGTAATTACATTTCCTATAAGGTCCATCGAATCAATTATTCACCAGTATAATTAAGAATATCATAATGTCGATTGTTCAATAATACCATTTTTTTTCTTTTTGATTTTGTTTTCGCTTTTTGGTTTTTTCTGTTTACGATTCTACCATAATAGGAAAAGTATTGAATTAGCCAAAATATCTTTAAATTTTTTTTTTCAATTTTCGAATCTAAAAATGAAAACTAATTATCGTGCTGCACGACAAATTGAGATCACGTGACTTCAATAATATTCCTGCGGTTATTTTCTCTTTTTGGTATCTAAAATTGCAACCGGCTGAATCCCAGAAATATCAAAAGAAATAAAAGATTCATATAGGAGAATGAGACAGATTGAACAAGTAATTACGATGCACCAATATACTTGAATGGGAGAAAGAAGGACTGTTGTTTTAAAATTCTCCTTATTTCAAGGACAAGTTCACTATCAAAAGGAGAGGGGTGTAAAATAATGCAAAAATAACGTTACTAATTCAGTACAGATAACATATGGTTCGAACTGAAGAATAAAGAGCAATTATTTGCCAAGGTTATAATACCGATATTGACAGAAACAAGCAATTATGATTCACAGGTGCGAAAATGATGTTCGAAAAATTTTAATGATATACACGAAATTGAAACGATTTAGTAAAACAAAAATCCAGGGGTAAGTAGATTCATTTAACCAAGCTACAGAGGTATTGTTCATCATAAATGGATATGTCCATATGGAGTTAAAGACAGACATTGGCATCAAAAAAGCATGCAAGTTTTTACTTTAATACCAGTATATATTCTGCATAGTATACATCATCTCCGTTAATACGGAATATACGTAAATCATCTCGTTACATTGACAACAAAAAAATGAAGGGAGGATGAGATGGCTAAAACGATTTATAGTTAATAAGATTCTTATTTTTAACACTACAAAACGGTTAACCCCGATATCCGCGTCTATTAGCTTGATTTATATAAGTCAAACATGTTAAATACTTTGTTTTTTTCTAGTTTGGAAGGGTACGATGATGTATCAACGTACTAGTCGTTGCTGTGGTAGCCACTTGCTACTTGTCAAACACAAAACAAGAAGCGGTCTTACACTTTGTGCTTGTTCTTCCCTGTAGTCTGTTGAGAAAAGCTATGATTTGCTGTCAAATTCAAGATACAAATAAAAGTATTAAAATTTTAAAACGTTATTTGGTTGGTCCCTTTCTCTCGTTACTATTATTTTATCCCACGTCAAAAAACGGCCTATTGTTAACTGACCTATAAGAAGCAATTGGCGGCCCTATATTAGGGCTTGCCTATTTTCCGGATGACCGAGAAAGAAATTTTATAACAATATGAGACGCAACGAAGAAGAAAAAGAAGACATAATTAGGAGCAGGGACCGTTTCTTCTCTTTTCTTCCTTTTCTTGATAGACCCTTGTTTCCCCCAAACACGGATAAGTCCCCTAACTTAGGGCTTGCCTTTTTTCCACTCTCTCTTCTTATACAAAAAAAATATATATATATATAAAAAAATCCCACACTTTTCCTTTACCTCGCACTTTATCTCGTTGAATGTTTGGCTCTGAGTTGGTATCCCACGTTTCGGTCACGCAATTTTTATTGGTTTTATTATGTCTGTTCTCTCTCCCCCCACGCCTTCTCACACAAAAAAAATGTATTATCTTTGCTTATCCCATAAAGAATACAAAATAATTCAGTAAATTGTGCACCAAAAATATTTGTTTTTCTAATAATTTATCCCACTCTCCGAACAACAAAAAATTCTTTTGCCTTAACCGAAACCGCCTCTCTCCGCCCCCCACGCTACTGGGCTTTGCTTTTTTTTCAATTTTTGAATTCAAAAACAGTCAAGAACACCAAGAATTGGTGATGATGATGACATACGCCACGAGATTGCTACGGCTACTACAGAGGAAAACTAATTACGTATACATAATATTATAATATTATTTAATTATATCGTTATTCTGGAAAAGTAACCCTTTCTTTTTCACTGATAAATCTCTCTGACTCGTAATAGTTATTCTTTTTCGATGATAACTAACTGAATTAGGAATAGAAAGAGACTAAATCTATGGTAAGATAGATAAACTTATTCGTAACCGGTCTATATATTCCCTCTCGATGACTGTCTTCTTGGTTATAATACTATATGTATCCTTGTGTCTCTTGCACCTTTATTATAAGACGTAATGTAATTAATTTAATTTGAACATGTGTAGAATTCAATCACTGTATGATCCTCCCTAAGGATAATGAAACAAATAAAATAGTTATTCTGTTTAATGAATGGTGAAAATTATTATCTCATCGAATAAACAAACGGATATACAGCAAGACATCCTCGAATAATATCAATTTAATTGAACTTAGAGTTACATTCGTTGAGGTTTAAGTCTCGGTTTACCGCGAGACCTTTAAACGCGTATCTTATATATCTAATTATATTCTTGATTATAAAATAAATAGCTTAAGTTCCTTATTATTACATAATTTCTTATATATATATAACTGTTATTTTCTTTTTTAAGTTATATTTTTTTTTTTTTGCAAGTTCCATATTTATATTGTTCATCTTATTTTTTTTGTATGTATTTAATTAAAGATAAAACAGTAATAAAATTTAAAACATTAAACGATATAAAATATTGATTCCCTAGGTTATACATTTTATTTTATTGTATGGTGTATCATTATTATCTATATCTATAATAATAAATAATAATAGTGTTTTTTTGTTTTATTTAAATTGATTTACGCTTAAAATTTATCGAGAAAGTGAAGAATTTATTTCTTTTTTATTTGGTTTTTTAACTGAAAACAATTAAATTATAAAAGCATCCCTTGTAAATTGATTAACTAATATAATAAGAAGAGGAAAGAAAGAAAGAAAATATAAAACCCTGTAATAGTATAATAATAATAACATCTGAATCATGCATGAAACGTTAGGTAATGTTATTTGGATCGCTGTTAAACCTATTATCAAGATTTACTTGATTATTGGTGTTGGTTTCGGTCTTTGTAAAATGGGTATATTAACAGCAGATGCTACTAGAAGTATTTCAGATATTGTCCTTACAGTTTTATTACCATCTTTATCATTTAATAAAATTGTCGGTAATATTGAAGATGAAGATATTAAATTTGTCGGTATAATTTGTTTAACATCAATTTTAATCTTTGGTACTGGTCTAGGATGTGCTTATATTATTAAAAAAACTTTACCCGTCCCAAAAGCTTGGGGTGGTGGTATTTTAGCAGGTGGTATGTTCCCAAATATTAGTGATTTACCTATTGCTTATTTACAAACTTTAGATCAATCTACTATGTTTACTACAGAAGAAGGTAATAAAGGTGTTGCTAATGTTATTATTTTCTTAGCAATGTTTTTATTCTGTGTTTTTAATCTAGGTGGTTTCCGTCTTATTGAAAATGATTTCAATTATAAAGATGAAGAAAGTGGTGTTAGAGAAAGTGAAATGTCTTCAGTTATCTCTCCATTGGCTTCTATTCGTGAAGAAGATGAATCTCCAATTGGTATTCATCATAATGATTTATCTTCATCTTCGTCATTAAGTGGTAAATCTCATTCTGTAGTAAATGGTGAAAAGAATGGTTTTAATAGTGGTTCTGTAACACCATCTGAAAATAATCATGATCAAGAGAAAAATATGGTAACTAAAGTAGGTGCAGGTGATTCATCATCTTTATCTAATCAAAATTTAGATGATTCAACTACTGAAGATCTTGGTGATATGCCAATGGCTGCACGCAATAACGATTTGCATTCTGTTCAATCTTCTATTGCTACTTCTGTTGACTCGCAAGCTTCTGCAGGTGATTATAACCGTGAATTAGGTGTCCCAGCTGCAAGACGTACTATGAGTCAACCAGTCGCTTATACTGAAGATGATAATGGTTCTATGGGTAGACGTCAAACTTATAGTCAATATAGTTTGAATTCTGAATTAGCTTTAACTCCTGTTCGTTCTTTAGATAAGCGTGATCTCCCAACTGAAGGTCTTGATGATATCGTTAGAGAATATTCCAATGTTGATCAATATGGTGGAAGAAGAGCTTCTGTTGTTGCCTCTCTACAAACTGAAGACGCTTCCAATGATCAAGCATCTCACGTCTCGAGTTTACAAAGAATTAGATCATCAAATTTAACTAAGATTTTGACATCTGATGCTACTGTTAGTAAGAAAGATATTGAAGAATCTGGTGGTTCATTACCAAAATGTATTCAAAAATTCCCGTTGACTCCATTTATTGTCTTTTTCTTAAAGAATTGTTTAAGACCTTGTTCAATGGCTGTTATTGCTGCTTTAACAATTGCTTTCATCCCTTGGGTTAAGGCTTTATTCGTTACATCTAGTAATACTCCAAATATTAAACAAGCTCCAGATGATCAACCAGCTCTAAGTTTTTTCATGGATTTCACAAGTTACGTTGGTGCTGCCTCCGTTCCATTCGGTTTAATCTTATTAGGTGCTACTCTAGGTAGATTAAAAATTAAGAAATTGTATCCAGGTTTCTGGAAATCAGCTGTCTTATTAGTTGTACTAAGACAATGTGTCATGCCAATCTTTGGTGTTTTATGGGCCGATCGTTTGGTTAAAGCAGGTTGGTTAGATAGAGAAAAGGATGAAATGTTACTATTCGTCATGACAATTAATTGGGCTTTACCAACAATGACTACTTTGATTTATTTCACTGCAAGTTATACCCCTGTTGATTGTGAGGATCCAATCCAAATGGAATGTACTGCATTCTTCCTAATGTTGCAATATCCACTATTGATCGTCAGTCTTCCATTCGTCGTTACTTACTACTTGAAGGTCTACTTGAAGAAGTAAGCTGAGTTAGTGAACCAAATAAAATAAAAAACATAAAATACAAAGAGTTAACTTGACATTTAAGATCAGTTACAATTTTAAGTCCATATATTCCAATCTCATCATTGTGTTTTTCCTTTATTAATCTCGCATTTCTGTTTTTTTTTCTACCTCCTCTTAATTGTCACCAATTTATGAATTTATAGTGGTAATCTTTGTCTCAAGAAGATTTAATATTTATCCACCCATATAATTCGTCATGCAATTTGTGATGTATGCATATCTTTTTTTATTTTAAAAAAGACAAAGTCTTTCGATAGACTTAAAAATAGTTTAAGGAACAAACATTTTTTATAATTCATAATAACTACATACTTCTTTATAATATAGTAATCATAGAAGTTTAAAACCCATTGCAATTGAACACAAACAAGTAAAATAATTAGTTAATTAATTGTTTGTTTATTTTTATTTAAATATATAAACATGACGTCTATTTAACAATGTCCTTGTTGAAGTCAGATAACAGATACATAGATATATTTTCACCGTAGTTGATACCAAATTGTGTCTCTACTAGTAATTTCTGACTAAACCAATCGTTCATTATCGAAGAACGATTCCTCTTCCACTCACCATCGACTGAATATGATCCTGGTCCATTAGGCTTCACGAATGTACATAAATCCACAATTACCCCGTTCCTATTCAATAACTCCGAAACAACAAGTGCTGTGATAGTGGCGTATAATTCTGAACACTTTGGCTTACACTTCAATAAACACACTAATAAACCACCCGCTTTCGATATAATGCAATTAGTGATATAACTATGCGCAGAAAAAACAGTCCTTTCTAAATCGCTTACAAAATGTGTTAATCCTAGTAATTCGATGGTCTCATTAATCCTACCTAGAACATATAATAAGTTTAATCTTACTAAATCTCCATTCGTATTGGTAATTTCTACTGTCCTAATAAACCCTAAGTCGCCTGTTCTTAAGTAGGTTAGACCATTATCTGCCCCTTTAGCCATACGACTCTTGAATTGTTGTGATATTAATTCATCTCTAACTAATTTTCCGTCTTTGGATATAGTATAGTTGAATACATTAGCCTCAGAGCAACACCAAATTTCTCCGATTTCTCCCTCGTAACATGGTAGCTGTGTTTCCGGATTTACTATCGACACATTAGTACATACAGGTACAACACCTGAGTCTTGTAACCTTAAACCTTGAAATCCGGCGCTAGCTTCTTTTACCATACCTTCACGTAAGGAGGTTGGGTCGACAAAAAATTCTACAGGTGGAACATCTAAATAAGAATGTAAAGAAATGATAGGATTGAAATGATGTTGGTATATGTAGTTGACCTGGGTCCTTTTGACAAAAATAGATTGTGAATTTAGTAAAATACTCTCTATCCTATTAAACTCAGGACGTCCGATAAAAGGAATCATGATGTTTTTCACGTTTCTGAACATATCTCCTCTTAGTGTAGATATTTGTGTTTGACTATTCTTTTTACCGCTTTTACTTTGATTTTTAGTACTATCCGTGTTGGACCTAGATACTCTGGCAACGAGTTTAGAAGCCTTGTCCATGAGTATTGTGAATGTGTCTAATGTTAAAAACAGATCTCTAACATTCTTGTTTTGAACCTCCATCAAGAAATACTTAGGGTGAACCATTACAACATCATAGGAAAATAAGGTTGTCATAGAACCAACATAAATACCGATTAAACAACTTAAAATAAATCCCAAACCTTTGGTATGGGAACAAAGAGAGAAAATTGATGACTCAGCAGTTAGTTGTAATGTCTCCTTCAATACTTTGCACATATTCATTAAAGTAGAGTGTGTCATAGTCACATGGATATCCTTAGTAGAACTAAATTCCCTGTCGATCCAAACGAGTCGTGGGACGGCAAGTGTCTTTTTACCCGGTTTGTAATAATATGTGTCATGTAGGATTTTCTTGAATATTTTTATGGAGAGACCTTGTTTTCTCTTAATTTTTGAAATCAGTGTTGTTTTGGGAAACAAATGTTTGTATTTTTTAAATATTTTATTATGAGGACTTGTATCCATGAGCATATGGACTTTCATGTCAATGAAAAGCCTTTTAACCTTGTATGTTTTGATTATCTCGGTTAGATATACCAAATCTTTTTCCAAATTTTTCTCATTCAATGGAGGTAATGGTATGACTACAAAATTACAGTAGAAACACGCCATGACTATTGCTACATAGTCAATATTATTTTCCGCAATAATAACGATTCTGTCCTCAGGCTTTAGTGGGTTCTTCGATGATACGATTTTCTTTAAGAAAGAGGCAACAATAATCTCGAAATTTGCCCATGATACGCTTCTTAGGCCCATCATTTCTGATGTCTTTGAGGGTGAATGAAATGATTCACCAAGTTCACTGAATGCCGCCTTGTTCTTTAAAGTAGGTATCCTCCACTCTAAAACATCCATAATAGAAGAAAAATCAGTTAACTTTCTATTTCTTTCTCTAGAGTCATAAGAAATATCCCTGTAATCGATACCAGAATCTTGCAAGGTTATTAGCTTCCCAGACGCATTTTCCTCTTCCACACAAAGTTGTCTTAATTTTGACAGGTGTTCAGAAAATATACTCTCGTTATAGTAAGACGAATGAGGGATATAATCTAAAATGATATTATCCATTTGAAATTTAATAAATTTGGCTTCAAGTTCACCACTAACGAACTTCTTCTCCACGGTACTATTTGCTATTTCAAGAGAACAATATCTTCTCGGTAATGTACCCTTCGGAACAACCAACATGCACATTGGTTTAATTTTGTGAAAAATCCATAATATTCTGTAAAGTTGGTCAATTAGATCATTCATTTTCTTTTCAAGAACCTTATCAGGTTTATATACAGTTACAACGCTTGTAGGATCGATATTTGTACTTTCTATTTTCTTCTTTGCTAGAGAACTTTCGATTACCATCACTAGGAAGTGTTCTTCTTTGTGGTGGTTTAATTCAAATGCAGCGACCTCATAAACTGTATTGACTGTCCGTACGAGAGTTTCTGATATTTGTTGCAAATAATATGTTTGTACAACACGATTGTCTGAATTTGGTTGAGGATGATTTGGACTTGAAACCATGCTTTTGTTTCCAGAATCTGAAACATTTGTTGCAATACTGGGTGTCCTATTTAAGTTCTGATTAGAGTCTTTCTTAGATCTAGTTATATCGGATGTGTGTGCCCAATTTGATAGTCTAACAAGTTTATTCTGCAGAAACATATCTTCTATAAGTGAAAGAATGTAAACCTTACCATTGAAAACAAACCCCATTAATTTCGTTCTCATAAATTGAGTCTCCGGTGGACATAAGTTCATAATGGTTTCTAATTTCTCTTCCGCAACGTTTCTTAAAAGTGATTCGCTTGTACTACGACTTTTTGAAACATAACTTTGCATTTTGGGGTAGTTTAATTTTGCACCAAAAACAAATGCATTAATCTTGTCAAGTTGAAAAAATTCACTTACCAAATCCGTTGAAGATACCCAGATCTCACCTACAGTAAGATCTGGAACTAAGGTTGCATTATCAGGATTCACAACACACAATAATGTGTTTGGTAAGGGGAATCCAAAAGTCTCCACTTTAAGGTAATCTTTGAACGAACTCGAAGAATTAATCATTGCTGTAATGCTAGCTTCAACGACATTTTCTTTTAACTTTTCTCTATTGATAAATAGCTCATCCTGGAGTCTTAATTTGGATTCATGAATAGGAAAATTCTCTAGTCCACCTAGCTGATCCTTCGTTGAGATAATTATTCCACCGAAATCTAATAAACTCAGTATTGGTGAATAAACTAAAGGTGCATCAATACACCCCAAGTTCTTTAACCATTTGTGAACAACCATTTCAGTTGTATCAGTATCTATTGTGGTACATGACGTTAAACAACATTTTATGCAACTGAAATCGATCTTAGTTCTCTTTCTTTCAGCCATGATTACTTCGGGATTTTCTAGATAGTTAATAACAACTTGTTTTAGTTGTAATTGATCATTTAGTAATATATCGGCCCTATATTTATTGATTAAATTTTCGTAACCGCCGGGTTTATTAATTAATTGGTCGTTTATAGATATTAATAGGTTACCTGTAAAAATATTAAACAAAACCCCAAATATTAGGCCCGTAGACCTTGTTGGATCTAGTGTGTTCATAACTGTAAATCTTGAAAGAGATCTCATATTAACCGATGTTAATCTATGTTTCACATTATAAGGTTTAATAATATCAACTTTTTTCCAATCTGGCATCGTTCTTGAATCTAGTATTTCTGATAACACTTTAAATTGGCTTAGTAAAGTTTCGTGTTTAATCATAACCCCAGATAATCTACCCAATGGTGTCCTCGTAAATTCAATGTAAGCTATATATGGGGTATCGAATGTTGGTGCTGCCTTCTTCGCCTTTGAATATGTTCCAAGGTCATCAGTTTTTAAAAATGTCACAGATTCGAAAAAATCATTCTTAAGTAATTTTATTTTGGTGTTGTTATTGGTTGAATATAAATTATTGACCTGTTTATGGCATTCGTTTGATATCAGAATAAATTTTGAGCTCGTTAATTTTATAATTTCCATAATTTCTCCTAATGTATACGCTTCAAATGATGCAGGTATTGCTACCATCCCGGCAATAAAACAACCTAATAATGCCACAGAGAATTCAATAATTTCATCTTTATTATACCATAGTATTACTTTTTCATTCTTATAGAGTTTCTTTTTAGTCATTTCATGAGCTACTTTTTCAGCTCGAAGATACAATTTATCCCAACTAATGAAATTTTCTTTACCCTTTGCATCCACGGTTATTAATGCATTTTCTTTACCAAATAGTTCGAATCTTCCTCTCAAAATTTGTGGTAATGACAATGATCGTATATTATAATCTTTATATTTTGCAGTTAAATCCGTTTTAATTATTCCATCTCTTTGTAACAATGGGATCATTGGGTTATATACAGAATTCTCTGCTAACGGATCAAATGATTCTAAGGATAACTGAGTAGAATAGTTTCTACCATGACGTTTTAATGGACTGACCCTGTTTGGCGTAGAATTTACAGTTGTAACTTTATATATTGAACTGGCGTGATCAGAGCCAGTGTCTCGATGCGATCGACTAGATGATACTATTGAAACATTATCTGGAATTGTTCCTGCATACTTTGATACATCCATTGTAGATGATAAACTTTGGTTTCTCCCAGGAATACGTATAGTATTCTTTCGTATATTACTGACAGACTTCTTCTCGTTTATACTAGGTATGCCAGAATATTTATATTTTTCCAATAATCTTTTTCTTTTGATTTGATAACCTTTCTTGGTTAAATTTTCTTCTTTATAATCAGTAATCATTTCATTCAGCCTTTCTTGGACCTCAGAAGGTAAGTGTGGAGGTATTGAGAAGTCCATTATCAACTTCTCAATAATATGTATATTTGTTTGGGAGGTGTTGACCACTGGTCGAAGTAGTAAAATAAACTATATTTAGAAAGTTTAAATAAAAGACCCTGAATGCAGAAAGTGTTAAAAGATAACTATAGATGTCAAACAAATAAAAATTGATAGCCACGTGTAAAAGCTACTTCCTGATAAATTATAACAGAGATATAATACTCTTTGGATATGATTATACTTGTCAAACTACAGTTTGGTAAAGATTGTTCTGAAATAACAAAAGTGAAATTTTCACTCAATACTTTTGAACTTTATTTTCGGTAAGCGCATCACCTAAATTTGTCAATATGAGCTTATTTGTATTGGTATATATATGGCAAGTAACAACGTAAGATTACAAAAATAAGAATTTATAAATGTATTGAAATCCAGAATGTATAGTATATACGTATTTAGTGTTTTATTGCACTATGGTAGATATCCCAAAATGCAAAACACAAAAAATTCAAAAAATCTTGAATTTATAAGGAAGTATCTGAACAAATCGGAAATAATTGCCAGTGTGTAGCCCCTCTGTTATTATAAACAGATACTACTACCGGAAGCATCAGAAACAGAAAAATGTACAATATATTGTTAAAGTTATAAAGTTGATTGTGGGTATTTCAGATCCTGATTTATCTTATTCTTTGTATGTTTAGAATCGCCGATTTTCCTTGGCCCACTCACTTTATATGTGTAGAGTTTTTCCGAGTATTAATAAATTATATTTTTTATATTATGGGCTGAGCGAGAATTTCAATTATGGGTTTTGCTAGCCATAAATAAAGTGTGAGAGAGGTTGTAAAAAGGGTTTTCCAGACACATTCAAAAGGATTGGGACCTCTAGAGGTTGTAACATAAGTATTTTTTTTCATGTTATAGAGGGTATAACTATAGGTTAATTGATCAGTAGTTATCTTTAAATATCGATATTAGAGAGTAAAAGGAGAACAGTATGGGTAATTCTATATCGAAGACGCTGGGTAAGCTATTTGGCTCCCGTGAAATGAAGATTCTTATGTTAGGTTTAGATAATGCAGGTAAGACTACTATATTATACAAATTAAAACTTAATAAAATAAAAACATCCACCCCAACAGTTGGTTTCAATGTAGAGACGGTGTCTTATAAGAATGTTAAATTCAATATGTGGGATGTAGGAGGTCAAGAAAGATTAAGACCTCTATGGAGACATTATTTCCCAGCTACTACTGCATTGATTTTTGTTATTGATTCTAGTGATACAGAAAGATTGAATGAAGCTAAAGAGGAATTATATAGTATTATTAGTGAGAAAGAGATGGAGAATGTAGTACTTTTAGTTTGGGCAAATAAACAAGATTTGAAAAATGCAATGAAACCACAAGAAATTTCAGATTTCTTACAATTAAGTGAAAACTTAAAGAACCAATTGTGGTGTGTAATTGGTAGTAATGCACTTTCTGGTCAAGGTTTATTGGAAGGTTTATCTTGGATTTCCAATAACACCTCTAAGAAATAATAATGATCGTAATAAACAGTATTTATCCTAATATATTAATTTATACTCAATATTTTGTAACAAAAAATAAAATAAAACTGAATAAGAAGTTTTATCACGAAAAAGAAGGAAACTTGATATGATTGTCTTGGTAGAGAATTACCGGTTATATAACGCCCAATTTTTTTTTTTCTTGTTTTGTTAAAGTTTTTTAACTTTGGTCGTTAATTGAAAATACATTAAAACATACTTTCTAATAAACAAATAATTTTCGAAAAAAATGCTAAAATAAGTAATGAAATAATAAAAACTATTACATATACATATATATATCACACATATATTAAATTACAAATATTAAATTATTTGTTGAAGACTTCAACAGTACCATCTGCATTACCGATGTATGCTCTTGAAGCATTATCAATGAATAAACCAGTTTCTACAACACCGACTAGAGCCTTTATCTTATCATGTAATTGACTTGGGTTTTCTAACATTCCAAAATCAGCATCAATCAAAAAGTTATTGTTATCAGTGACAACTGGACCAGCTTTAGCCGAGCCACCTTGTCTAACTATAACATGGTTTGCACCTAATTTCTTTAAATCGTCAGCAACACGAACATATGCGGATGGAACGATCTCAATCGGTATACCACTTTTCCAATTTGTACTTAGATATTTTGGAGCCTTCTTTCTGTAATCGGCAACTACAATGAATTTCTTCGAACTTGTAGAGACTAATTTTTCTTGGAATAGACAAGCACCACCACCCTTAATTAGATTCAACTGATCATCAATCTCATCAGCACCATCAAAATCAACATCTATAGAAGAGTTTTCTTCAATAGATCCTAATTTCAAACCATTATCAAGAATCAATCTTCTTGATTGGAAACCTGTTGGAATACAAATGAATTGACATACCAATGCATTGTATTCAGGATCCTTCAAGTATTGACCTAATCTTTCAGCAACGTAGACAACAGTACTACCACTACCAATACCAATGACTTTGTCGTGTTGAAAGTCAACATTTTCATCGACAGCTCTATAAGCTGCAGCTCTTTTGGCAGATTCTAATTTGTCAGCTAATGGAGCTAAAGATGTGATAGAGGGAACGGCCATAATTTCAAATATTTTGTTTATTACTGTAACTTTTGGAGATAATTAAATCTTAATTGTTACTAGTTAATTATCTGTATTATTTTTTAGTTAACAACAGTGTATATATATTTATGCGATGAGCTTCTCTTATTATAGATGAGATGCCCAGTTTTGTTAAAACGTAGAATTTTTTTGAGATCGTGCTAAAAAAAAAAAAACTGAAATTTTTCAAAAAAACTCTAACAAAACTTTGATTCCTGGAGATATTTCACTTTTCTTTTGATTACTCGACAAATCAGAGTTAATCTTTTTTTTGTTGTTGTTTGTTAAGAATGATTACCATCAAATTATTTAATTGAATTTAATTTAATTTTTCGTAGCAAATACATATACATACATATATTTTTGATCCCTTATTCCCTAAAGAGAAAAATCTGTTGAATTGTATTTCTATCATGTTCTTATTTGAATAGCAAAACAACAAAATAACAGTTCCACCCTTGTTATCTGTAACGGAGTTTTATGAATTACATATGAACATAGTTGAAATAGGACTATATATTATTTTAAATATATTAAGTTCTACAGTTTTTTATTGCTGACTTACATAAATTGAATAAATAACTCTTTTAAAGTAATCTCATCTTAGATGCCCTGCGCAGATTTATAGTACAAGTTAAATCAAGAATATAGCACCGCTCCCCATCGCCCAAGAGAACTCAAACGGCTTTTAAAAAATGTAGATCGGTGATTAAAATTATCTCAAATATGTATTAAGTCAACTTCTAGATTCACTTGAATCCCTTCTATCTCCCTTTAATTCGATTCCTTTTCTTAAGCATAAGTTAATAGATCTAGCATCAACTACAATTCTAGCTGCATTGGGCAAGAGTGAGGTAATACGATGTTACAATGGCTATGAAATGACTCTTCATTGTTCTAAAGAAAATATCAAAAACTAACGAAGTTGCAATCTCATCATGAGGGAAAAACTGAATACAAGCTTACTTCAGACTGCAGCAGCCATTCAATAATGTATTTCAATTATTGTTCATCGAATATATTCTTATTATAACGTCTTAATGAAACTACATATTTTTAAAAAGCTCGCCTGGACTGTTAACAGCAGTACACCGCAACTATGTATGGGTTTTAGAAATTTGAAATGTTTTTATTTTTTTTAAAAAATTAGAATTCGGAAAATTTTCGAGAACTGCCCAGCGCACGATTTATATCTTCTCAAAACAGTTCCACTAAATAACCACACCGTAACCACGAAGGCCTTAGAGACAGTAACCAATTACCATCTCTACCAATCTAATCATGGTGAAACTTTCACTGTCCAAGTCATAAGCTGTCAATTTATTATTCATCTTAAGGATGTTAGCTTAGTTTACCAATGAGTGCAACATACTGAAATACTACCATTAAACCTTGTTAAAGAAAAAGTCTATCTCAATACTTTTTTTCAAGTACATCTTATACAATTGACCAAGAATATAACAACTATAATACCATCAATATATAAAATGTCTGCCCAAGCTAAGATCCTATCCCAAGCTCCAACTGAATTAGAACTACAAGTTGCTCAAGCTTTCATTGAACTAGAAAGCAGCTCCGCTGAATTGAAGGCTGATCTAAGACCTCTACAATTCAAGTCCATCAGAGAAGTATGTTAATATATATATATTTTCAAAATTTTGTTTTCTTCAAAAGGAAGAAACAAAATTAAATCAGATGTTGAAACCAAGGATGAATCATATCACTCAAATTATGTTATGATTATATTATTATTTGTTTGTTGAACAATGATATACATGTATTTAAAAATATGCAAGTTTTCATATTTGTGCAAGTATATTTTTGTTAAGCTACATTTGATACTTTGGCACTTCACTTCACACCTTTTTCTTTTTATACTCCAATAATTTCATGTGAACTGGAGACAACCTATGTCTCTTAAAACGTTATGTTATTTGAAGATAAAGAGAAGAAGAAAAAACTTAATATAATATGTTGATTACTTTTGGTAATCGGTGTATTAGTATACTAATAACTGCTGTTGGAGGTAGGTTAAATTCTACTCAACATGTTCTATTATTAAGTTATATTTGTGAACGAATTGTTACATATGCCAAAGAAACATACATTGTATGCTTCATCTTTATCATCATCTCTCTTACCTAATTGTAAGCAAAGTTACTAACCTGAACATTGAAAAAAAAATATATGAGTATTATAATATTGTTTTTTTACGATATAGGGATACTCATTATTTCAATTTCATTATTTATTCTACAGATCGAAGTCACCGGTGGTAAGAAAGCCCTAGTTATCTTTGTCCCAGTTCCTTCCCTAGCTGGTTTCCACAAGGTTCAAACCAAGTTAACCAGAGAACTAGAAAAGAAGTTTGCTGACAGACACGTTATCTTCCTAGCTGAAAGAAGAATCCTTCCAAAGCCAGCCAGAGGTGTCAAGAATGCTCAAAAGAGACCAAGATCTAGAACTTTGACCGCTGTCCATGAAAAGATCCTAGATGACATGGTTTACCCAACTGAAATTGTTGGTAAGAGAGTTAGATACCTAGTTGGTGGTAACAAGATCCAAAAAATCCTATTGGACTCTAAGGATGTTCAACAAATTGACTACAAACTTGAATCTTTCCAAGCTGTCTACTCCAAGCTTACTGGTAAGCAAATTGTTTTCGAAATCCCATCCGAAACTCATTAAATAATTTAAAATAAATATCCTGAGGAACATGGATATTATTTTTCTTCATCACATATAATCATTTTACTATAATATAATTAAATATTTTTAATACAAATTCCAAATACGTAATCAATCATTGAAAGAACTATGCTTAAAAATATATATAACTTAGTGTTCTATAAACTACAAATTACTATATGCATTAATTATAAGATTACGAAACATTACCCAAATGCAATTGACCAGTTATTTATGCTTAACTCCTGCCATGTTTACAAAATTGTCGTATCTTGCATTTCTATTCATAACTTGTGTTTTACTACGCATAATATCTAAATTCATAGTAGCATCCAATTGTTGTGGAGATTCATCTCTGATTCCTTTTACAGCTTTACGTTGGGGTTGAGCCCCTATCTGCTTCAATTCATCATTATCCATATTGCTGACATCAATGAATCTACTCCTCGGAGGCAAATCAGGTTTTTGCGCTTGACCAAGTTTGGTAATTGGAATGTTGAAGTATTTAAACTCTCCTCCAATCTTCGAGTTCCCTTGAATGTTTACGTCATGCGCCTTATTACCTGATGTTTCATCATTGCCTTTCCTATCTCGACTTGGATTTTCTCCAAGCTTAGCTCTATTTATATATACGAAATATGCAGCACCTACAATACCACCACATATCACAATGAATCTTATAAAACTTACGAGACCTCCGAGCACCAACATTATACCGGGACTTAAAAAGTATAGGAGAATCGATCCTAAGAACCCTAGCAAAAAAGAAGGTACATGAACTCCACCAATATTCTCAATCTTGTATTTCATCATTTTTATAGTTTAATCAACGTTCCCATCACAATACATGCATTTGGGGGTTTACCATATAGTTGGATCGACCTTTGTTTCCAAAGGTTAAAAGCACTTTTAAATAAATCATCTTCATATCTACCTGACTATGTCAAAATGTATCCATCGGCCGAAGAAGACAAAAATCAAAATTAATGAAGATTTTAAAAATTATAACGCTTTCGTAAATGAATTAGTTACTTACTATAATATAGAACAATAAGAGGATACACACAATATTGTACCATTTAAATAATGCAAGGAGTTTGTTATGTATGTAGAGACCTCATCAGACTACCTTCTTGGTGCCCTCATTCTTGCTAACACTCTTCTTCCCTTAAAACCAGGCACGGCGGCACTACCGCTACTGTTAATATTACTATTATCCATACCGCTTCCGTTTGAAGAACCTCCAAATATTTGCTGAGGTTGTATAGATGATCCAGATGAGCCGAAGATGGCAGCCGGGTTACCTCCGGCAGAACCAAAGTTGAAGTTAGCTGTAGTAGATGGATTGAATGTAGGCTGAGATGGAGGTTGAGATATGTTATTGGACATTTGGTTTTGGGACCCAAAATTAAATGAAGAATTATTCCCCATGCTATTAGTTTGGAAAACAGAACCTCCAGTATTGTTTTGGTTATTGGCATTGTTGGCCATACCAAAATTGAATGCAGGTGCTCCGTTACTAGGTTGCATTGTCTTGTTATTTAGTAGAGGATTATTATTAACATTTTGATTAACACTAAAACCAGTAGGTGGAGAACTGAACGTAGATGGGGCACTACCAGCATCCACATTGCTTGCCCTCATCAATGGGTTTGTAGCGGTTGAACCAAGGGTAGGTGGTACTCTCTGGAACGAAAATCCGGTGGTGGAAGGTACAGATGGCGTTGTGCTCTTAGCCTCTTCAGGTTTTTTACCAAATGTAAACGAAGGGTTGGCTGGCGTAGCATTGGATCCAGTAGATTGAGTATTACTAGCACCAAATAGTGGTGTTGGTTTGGGTTCGGAGGTAGTAGAATTTTCACCACCAGCTCCAAAATTGAAACCAGGCACTGTTGCCTTTTCAGATGTGCCTACGCTCCCCAATGTGGTAGCTGGCTTACTAAAACTGAACGTTGGTTCCTGAGTGATACTTGTAGTTTCCTTTGCAGTAGTGACTCCACTAGAAGGTGCAGTGAAGGAAAATGATGGTTTGGAAGTATCATTAGCTGGTGCAGTTCCTGCAACAACAGGCTTTGCCCCAAAACTAAATGAAGGAGTAGTACTTGTTTCTTTAGACGATGTGACTGATTCCGTAACGTTTGGAAAAGTTGGTTTTTCAGTTGTCGCAGAATCTTTGTTGCTGTTTCCAGCACCAAATGAAAAACTTGGTAAAGTTGGTTTATCTATCGCCTTTTTAGTTTCGGTAGCCTTCGACGTAGTGCCAAACGAAAATGCTGGTGCCGTCTTTCCAATTGATGGAGCTTGTTCAGCTGGTTTCGTAGTAGATGCGCCAAATGAAAATGATGGTTTAATAGCAGAGTCCCCTGAAGGTTTGTCACCAAAGGAAAAACTTGGCTCAACACTTGTTTCTACGGCTTGTTTAGTACCAAATGAGAAACTTGGTTTTGTTGCAGAAGTACTTTCAACTTTTGCAGTATTACCTTCTTTTAACTTCGAGACACCAAAGGAAAAGGATGGTTGTGTGGGGGTAATCTTGTCAATCGGGGTTGTCTCTTTAGTGGTGGTATCCTTTACAATAGAATTACCGAATGAGAAGACGGGTTTATCAGTACCATTAGTTAGATCAATCGATATATCAGGTTGAGCACGCTTTTTCCTTCTTGGCTCTTCTTCATCGGCATTTTCCTTTGAACTTGAAAGAGATTTATTTAGGCCAAATGAAAATGGAGCCTTTACTGCAGGTTGTGTTGATGCTGTGGATTTTGGTAAGTTAAAGGATAGTTTAGGTAACACAGTGTCATTAGAGCTAGGTTTCGTTATGGACGCATCAGATTTGGTACTAAATGAAAATGAAGGTTTTGTATTTTGATCTTCAAGTTTATTATCAATGTTAATACCTAACGGTTTTGCCGTTGGAGATCTCTTTGATGGGGTATCATTATCCTTGATGAAATCAAAACCTACAGTAGGTAACAAAACAGTAGAATTTTTCCTTTCAATGTCGGTATTTGAAGCATCATTAGAAGTAATTTTAATTGGTAGTTTTTTCAATGAAACACTTCCCTTCAACAATGATGGTGACGACGTTGTAATTGTAGCAGTTTTGTTCTTGGATAATCCGGTACCATTTTGTAATAGATTTCTTTGAGTCGATGTCAATGAGACCTTTGTATTATCAACAGATTTGTTGTTAGAATTAAACAGTGAATCTGCTTGCAAATTAGTAATCAAAGAACTGGCGTTATTATTTTTATCACTCTTATTGTCGCTAATTGTTACTGTATTATTAATGATTTCATTCGTCACTTCAGGTTTTTCCGAAACATCATATTCAAACGCAGCTGCCCATACAGAACCTTTATTTTTATTTTGCCTTTTCTTATATTTATTTTTATTTTGTAAAGTTCTCAACGTAATTGGGGGTAATTCACCAGGTGATACAATTCCTGTTATAGTTTTACCATTTTTTGACGGAATGTTTTTTATTGGGGAAGGTGTAAATGATTTATGATAAATGACAGTATTATTATTATTATTCATTGAAATACTATCATCAACATATTGATCTTGTCTTTCACCATTTGTAATTAATCGAGATTTAATATTTTTCATTGATTCCAATTGTTTATTTTCTAATTGTAATCTCATTGCTTGTTTTTGTCTTAACAAACGTAATCTTTGTATAGGTAATAAAGGTAATACAGGAGGTCTTGAATTATCTTCTGATTCATATAATAAAATTGAATTTCCGTTATCTCTCATAATAATATTGTCACCATCAAATGGTACTTTATAATTTTGAACATTATCCTGATGTAAGAATGATGAAGATGGTAAATTTGGAACCATATCATTATTTAAAAATTTATTACTGTTTTGAGTTTGTTCTAATAAATTTGTAAAATCTTCATTTTTTGTTTGCGAATCTTTCTTAAACAAGCTCATCAAAGTAGAAGAAATAGATCTTTTTTTCGATATTGGGTTTGGCTCATTACCATTCATATCTTTATTATTGTTAGAATGCATATTTATACCTCTTGGATATCCACGTTTCCTTTGTCTCATTGTCGATGGAGAAGATGCTGTAATACTAGACATTATATCAATATATCTATATACAAAGAAAAGAAAAAAAGGTTTAAATGCTGCCCAACTTATAAAAGTGTGATATTAACTTGATAGCTCAATGCAGAAAGTTAACTTAGATAAAAGAAATATCGCATAATTTTCAATAATTTTAACTTATCTCATCTCTGTTTCTTAATATCTCGATATTTCTATTTATTTATTTATTTGGGGCCTACGCTGTCTAACTAAGTGTGAAGAGGCAAGAAAGAAAGAAAAAAACTTGAAAAGTGAAAAAGTGAAAAATATCAATAGAAATCATTGTTCACGAAACCCTAAATTTCAACAAATGAACCCTAACCGCTTCTCCCCTTTCCGACGTACAAAATGACTGAAATGGAAAAGAAATTCACATTTTTTTTACGCGTCGCAAACCACCAAAGAGAACGAAACGAAGAAGAAAAAAGAAAGATTTCTTTTCTCGATTGCATTTGTACGGTTGTTTGTGTAATATATAATACACGTAAACTTTTTAACGATTTGGTTGCAAGAAAAAAAAGTTTTGTTTTAAATTTTCACGCAGAGAAATGCTTTTTGAACTGCACGGCAATCAGTATTTTGTTTGCTTCGTTCTCTGTTTTGGAATATTGCAGAGAGTAACCATTAACTTACATTCGTTAACGAGACAATAAACGCAAAAAATTGTAAATTGAACAGGAAATTGGAAGAATTTTGATGTTTTCAAACTGAATTAAGATCTCTTTCTCTCTCCATGTTGTAGGGTTATTCAATACTCAGATTATGAGGCGCGTAACATACTTTCGATAATTAATATACATATTTTAATCTCGACTTTGCGTATAGGTGAAATAAGTGAAACGAAAGAGAGAAAAAAAATATTTAAAATTAAAATTAATCAACTCGTGGCTTCTTTTGACTAGCTAGTTATTTTTTGATATATTATATAATAATTTAAAGAGAAGAAAGTATTATTTTGATCATTTTCTCTTTTGGTCTTTGTCAAATAACTAGTTTATATTTGATATTAAACAAAAGTTAACCTTCTATTAACTTATTGTTTTCTTTTATTTGTTAAGTTTACAACAGAAAGACTTAGAGTTATTGCTTTTTTAACCTTTTTTTTTCTTCTTTAAATATAATTTTAAATATAACTGAGGAAGAATAAAAGCAAAAGAATAATGGCTAAGATTTCTATTCCAAAGAACAGAGATGTTCTTCTCAAACGTATTGGGATACTTTTCATTACAATCGGTGCTTTATATTGGATCTTCACAGGATTAAATGGTAATATATCTTCAAATGCCAGAAATGTTGGTCATCATGAACAATATGTTTTATCTGGTAAGGATGGCTATAAATATAGAAAAGTTTCATATGAGCCATATACTGGTCCAAAGGAAAAGGCAACTTTTGTCACTTTAGCCCGTAATAGAGATTTGTATTCATTAATTGAATCAATTAAATCTGTTGAAGATCGTTTTAATTCGAAATTTCAATATGATTGGGTTTTCTTAAATGATGAAGAATTTACTGAAGAATTTAAAAATGTTACATCTGCGATTATTAGTGGTACAACAAAATATGGTTTAGTACCAAAAGAACATTGGTCATTCCCATCATGGATTGATCAAGATAAAGCTGCCAAGGTTAGAGAAGAAATGCGTGAAAAGAAAATTATTTATGGTGATTCAATTTCTTATAGACACATGTGTCGTTTTGAATCAGGTTTCTTTTATAGACATCCTTTATTAGATGATTATGACTGGTATTGGAGAGTTGAACCAGATATTAAATTACATTGTGATATTAATTATGATGTATTTAAGTTTATGGCAGATAATAATAAAAAATATGCTTTCACAATTTCAATTAAAGAATATGAAGCAACAATTCCAACTCTATGGGAAACAACACGTGAGTTCATCGCATTACATCCAGAATATTTACCAGAAGATAATATGATGGATTTTGTTAGTGATGATAATGGACAATCATATAATTTATGTCATTTTTGGTCAAATTTTGAAATCGCTTCATTAGATTTATGGAGAGGTGAAGCATACAGTGCTTATTTTGAATATTTAGATAAAGCAGGTGGATTTTTCTATGAAAGATGGGGTGATGCTCCTGTTCATTCAATTGCTGCATCATTATTTTTAGAACGTGATCAAATTCATCATTTTGGTGATTTAGGTTATTATCATGTACCATTCCATCAATGTCCAATCGATGATGATGTTAGATTGGGTAATAAGTGTGATTGTAATCCATCAAAGGATTTCACATGGAATTCTTATTCATGTGGTTCAAAATTCTATTCTGTTAACAAATTACCAAGACCTGAGGGATGGCAAGAACATGCTCATTAAATAAATAAAAATAAAATTAATTTATTTATATAATGATATATATTTCTAATTTAAAACGTTATATTTCTTAAATAATGAATGTGTCATTTCAACACCTAAGAAAGTTGCAGCATTAGCTGGGAATGATCTAATTAAAGCAGGGCCTAAACCTGGGAAAAATCCTTTAATACCACCACGTTTTAAATAAATTTCACGTGTAGCACTAATCATCGATTGAGATTTTCCATTATTTGAAGCCTGCAATGTTGTCTTAATAGTATCAATTGGGAATACAACTAACCACATTGACATCCCTGCAATCCCACCAGCTAAACAAACATTACCAATACTAACTTGACCATTATCAACTGAAACGCTAGAGTTTCTACTATTTAAATAATTTTTAGTAACTTCATATGATGCAAAATATAATGCACTACCTGGACCATCTCTTGCTAATGTAGCTAAGGAACCTTTAAAGAGTGATGATATACCACCTTCACGTACTATAGACTTAGCCGCCGAGATAAAGGAACCACCTTTTGATGTTTGTAATACAACTTTAACACGTTCTGTTGGCGCTGTAACTAAAGTTGTTGGAATTGCACTAATAAATCCTGCAGTTGCCATTTGTGTAATTGTTAAAGATGTATTCACCGGTATATCGGAATTTGCATTACCAGTATTTGAAACAATTTTTTTACCTAAGTCATAACCCCAAAATGAAACTGCAAAAATTGGAGTAACACCCAATAAAGGTGGAATCACACCTTTATAAAAACTTTTAATATAATTAATTGTCAATGAACCACTTTTAATATTTCTGGCTTCTTTTAAGATTATTGAAATTGCATCCATTGTACCTTTTGCTTGACCATTTTGACAACGTACTTTAATTAAATCGAATGGATGACCTGTTAATACTGCACATACACCACCTACACCACCTGCAATTAATGATTTAAAATTTTCTTTTAATGGATTTGGTGGTGCTATTGTTGTCTTAAGCGTATCAGTTTCTTCATGTAATAATGTAGTTTCTGTTAATGATGTATCCGACATGATTAAAATATTATAGTGATTTTTTTTTTTGGTTCCTTCTACGAATTATAGCAATATATAAGAGGTTAAAAGAGAATTAAAAAAAAACAAACTAAAATATATCTATATCTATATATATATAGTTACAAGATATTAATCAATTTATTACAAGTTAGTGTCATCAATATTAACATCATCATCATCATCATTCACCGCTTTTTGTATTGTCTTTAAAACCGTTTATCTATATCTATTTTGGAGAAGGAAGAGTTCCTTTGAAAACATAGCTATATACGTACAGATCCACCCATACAAAGAGAGAGAAAACCACTCATAAACAAACAAAAAAATACGCGCTGAAAGATGTTTGTATATCTCGACTACATACAACCTTTCCTTAACAATAAAAAAACAATTTAATCATCAAATTTTCCTCCAACTGTAACTAGATTAAGACAAAATCGAAAAAATATGTGTGACTCTCTTTCTCTCTGTGCTCGGGAATGACCCGCCATCGCATACAAATAAAATTACGACCACAATATATATGTCATGACCGCTACCGCCATCACTCGGAACGGAACAACGGACAGCGTCATTAATTCCAGGAATTATATAAAAAAATATTAAAATATCAATTGGAGAGAGAACTGCTTCAAAGGGGGTGGGCGGGGGAATTTTACATAAAAAAAAAAATAAAAATCGAGAGGGGAACACCGCTTCGTCCAGAATGATAACGTGTCAAGTGATAACGGGGTATTTTAATTGAAAGCAAAACCGATTCAATGTCAGATAACTTGAACACAGGAAAATATGCACGCAGAGAATCCTCCCCTCCCCCAGAATAAAAAAAAAAGCAGTTGATTCTGTTCTCTCCTCTCTCTGAATTGCAAAAAATGTGCGCACAATCTTTCTCCCTAAATCAACCCATCACTGTCTACATAATTGAAGAGAGCCTCAAAATCATATTCCATACACGCACTCATTAATTACAGGGAGAGAGCACGCCATTTGTCTATCGTAACTATATACGGCGGGCTAATAAATTATTCATTGCTCCCCCCCTTCATTTTTTTTTTCTCTCTCACAAACATCCGCCACTCTTTCTTTTCCCCCCTTAGTTCGTGAAGGCTGCACTGCACAGTGATGCGGTTGTAATTTTCAACATAATCTTATAATATGTACATTTTCTTGTTTGTTTTCTTTCATTCTTTTCTTACAATGTAAAATGGAAGAAAGAAAAACTATTTATATACTATATATATATATATATATAATGTTGTGATTACTATACAGATTATTTAATATAGTATTAATATAATACTAATAAAAGTATATATCAAAGAGAGAGAGACACAGATAGAGAGATCAAACAATTATATTATAATTGAATTACATATCGAAAAAGTAACAGATATGTCGATGAATAAAAGTAATATTAGGGAGTATAAATTAGTTGTAGTTGGTGGAGGTGGTGTAGGTAAATCTGCTTTAACTATTCAATTAATTCACTCACATTTTGTTGATGAATATGATCCAACTATTGAAGATTCATATAGAAAACAAGTTGTTATTGATGAAAAAGTTACTATATTAGATATCTTAGATACAGCAGGTCAAGAAGAATATTCTGCAATGAGAGAACAATATATGCGTACAGGTGAAGGTTTTTTATTAGTTTATTCTGTTACATCAAGAACATCATTTGAAGAATTAATGACATATTATCAACAAATTCAACGTGTTAAAGATGCAGATTATATTCCTGTTGTTGTTGTTGGTAATAAATCTGATTTAGAAGATGAAAGACAAGTTTCTTATGAAGATGGTTCTTATTTAGCAAAACAAATGAATGCACCATTTTTGGAAACTTCTGCAAAACAAGCAATTCATGTTGAAGATGCATTTTATACTTTAGTTCGTTTAGTTAGAGATAATGGTGGTGCATTTAATAAAAATTTAGAAAGTTCCTTTATTAATCAACCAATTAATACTGCAACTACAACACCAACTACAAATAAACAACAGGAAGTTGGTGGAAATATATATGATAATGAAATGTATCATGGTGTAGAGAACGGTTATATACCAAATGATAATTCAAACATACCAACACAAGAAAAAGACTATGTACCAGGACAACAGCAAGGTGAAGATAATTTGAATATACCTCAAAATGATATTAATAATACTATTCCTAAAAGATCATCTTTATCTTCATCTTCTGTATCATCGCCGTCTCGTATTAATAATAAAATTAAAAATAACAATAACACAGATATAATACCAAATGAAAATAATAATGACGTTACTAATAATATTAATGAAGAAGTCTCTGAAGAACCACAAACTACACATACTAATAAAAAACATACTTCTTCAAAGGCAAAGACTCATACTCATGGATCTAATAAAGCAGCAAGAGAGAATCAGTCAACTCCACAGAATCAAACTACGACAACTGACAAAAGTTCAAGTGGTGGTGGATGTTGTACCATTTGTTAGATAATTTTCCACATATATAAAGTGCAACATGTTCTAATCCAATCAATATATATATATATGTATTAAATAAATTATGTATTTATTAAATTTGTCACATTTCTATTTGTAATTTTATCCTCCCTATCAGTCACTAGTGGACTATTTTTTTATGTAATTTTTTTTTGTATTATTTTGACTAAGCGGGTTTTTTTTATCTTTCTATCCATCTCCGATCTGATAGTGTGGGAATTATAAATATACTTTTCGATGCATGAATAGAAAAATAGTAATAATAATAGATATATACAAATTTTTGCAATAGGCACTTGATCATTATAATTACCTAATTTGTCCAGTTATTACATATATATAATTTATACAGTTAATTTAGACCACTACAAGATGTCATTTTGTAAAATCTCACGTGCAATATATCCAAGAGATTTCACCGATGACTTAAAGACTACAGGTAAAAGTTTTAAAAATTGGAATTCATGTATGAATGATAAAGCTTGTAAGATTATTGCTATTGTTGGGATTGTGCTTGCCGTAATAGTCGGATTATGGCTTATTGGTGGTCTTTTGACATGTTTTAGACAAGGTGTAACCGGTATTGCCGAATTTTGTTGTTGGTGTTGTCATTGTAATAACAATAGAAACAACAACAATTCAAATATGATGATGAATAATAATGGATATGCTCCTCCAAGTATGCAAAATAATAATGGCTACCAATCAGCACCTGATATTGTATATCAACCTATTAGATATCCTGAATCTGCTTATTATGGTAATACAAATAATGATCAAGATTTATATTATGATGAAGGTAACCCTAATGGTAAAAATAAGAAAGATAGTGAAGTATTTGAAATGGAACAAGATTTCGATCTCGAGGACCAGAGAAAAAAGAGTCTTAAGAGACAAAATAAGAATGTAGTTTATGATTTAGATTCAGAAGATCCCGTTAGAGACTCTTTTGTTAATAACGCAGGATCTAATACGTACCTAAATGGTAATTATTCTAGTTCTGCAACAAATTTGAACAATAGCCCAATCAGATCAAGTAATAATGATTATAGTAATAGCAATGTTAATATTGGTCAATCTAGACCGTACCCTGAGGATTCATATTTCCATTCGAGCCCTTACAATAATAATAGTGGTAACAATAATTCTAATAGTCATAATGCAGGATATTACTACTAAGAATATAGTATTATATGTGCATTTTTCAACATAATATGGACACATGTAGATTTGATATTGATTCTATGAGAATTCCTTTCTCTCCGCTATAAAAGAAAAAAGATGTACATTTCTGTTGACGTGCTTTTTTTCTGACTGTCAATTTATTTTTTTGGCGAGGAAAAGAGAGAAGGGAAACAAAATAAAAACGAATATAGACATACAAAGGGACGAATGAACATCTCCAGACCAACTAAGAGGTAGAGAAAACAAAAATAAAGAGGGCATACAACTGTACTGAACAAAACAACTTCACGACGGACTACATATTACTTCGACTAAAAAGAATATTGTATCAAGGTTTATACTCATGGTTGTATAGATAACATTTGTCAACATAGTACAATAAATTATCCTATTTTAAGTAAATAAGACCCTTTTTTTTCAGATTCTATCTTTACTCATCTCATCACTTTTTTTTGTAATAACAAAACGATGTCCTTCCTAGATTTAGAAAGTCAAAAACTACCATCACAAATGATAAACGATACTGGAAGTCCCAGTAATTTGATAAGTGAATTTGCCACACAAGTAAAATTACTTTCCAGACTATGTCATCAACTAGAGACCACTAATGGTTCAATGGATACACATACAACTATAAAAGATGAACAAATTCCATTATGTCGAGCAATTAGAGATCAGATTATTAGTTTACGTCTTGCTCCAGGTAGTAAACTCGACAGTGATTATCAAGATGTCAATTTACAATTAAACATATTAGAAAATAAGTTTAATTCGATGAAAAAAAGAACGATGGTTGAAAATTCTCCAGGGGTAGATGATTCTACGAATTATGTATCAATAAAATTAAATGAACAAACATCATTGTTAGATGGATCACAAAATGGTGGACAGTCATACGTCCAAACCCAACAACAATTGCAACAACATAATAGTGTTGCAATTAATCAAGAAACTTTAGATTTTCATACCATAATACATCAAGATCGGGATGCTCAAGTATCCAGAATACATGGTGCAGTTAGTGAAGTAAATACCATATTTCGTCAATTAGGTTCGTTAATTCAAGAACAAGGTGAACAAGTCGATACAATAAGTGAAAATATTAATCAATTTGGTGATAATACTCAAAGAGCAAATGAACAATTGAAAAAAGCCGATGAAAATCAAAGAAAACGTAATAAATGTGGGATGATCACTTTAGTTATCATATGTGTAGTATTTTTAACTATTATCTTGGTAATTTTAAGTTAGGTTTAATCCTTCTTCAAGACAACTTAAAGACAATACATAATATATAAAATTATAATACAATATTATAATAAGGAAAGAATTTTGATCAATAAGTTCTACAAAGATCCAAGTCAAACTAAAAATTGAATCTTTAAAATATTCTCATTCATACGAGAACCATACTTTTCGCTCAATACTTCGAATCATTTGGTTCAAGATTTGTCTTGTGTTCTTTTGCTAAAATTCACACCTCTATTAAACAACACTTAGTTTGTATAATCAGATCCGAAGATATTGGCACATCCAGCAACAAAATATTAAAAGAAATACCAATTATTTCTGTCTATTTCAGCCATTTTCGGAGCTTAATCTGATATTACACTTCATAATTTAACATCATCTTCGATATAGTTCTTTTCAGATTGACAATAACTCTGGAAAACAAACAAAAATCGGAGACCTAAATAATCATTAAAATGAAAATCGCTCTTTAATACTAGTAAATGTCTTTATATCGGAAAAATTTTGATCTATTTTTGTTTTTCCGAAATGATTCACAAATTAAAAATTGTAAACGAAAAGAGGAAAAAAAGCCTAACCCCTCACTTGTCTGAAAAAGGAAAGTGTGGATAGTTTGATGAGATAATAAATCCGTTTTTTTTTTTCCTTCAATTTGAAAACCTTCTTTTCCTTCTCTTTATATGTGGCTGTAATCGTGATGTCATCGCAGTCCCTTTTTTTTTATCCCTCATGACCTTTAAAGAAGACGGACAACAGAGAGAAGGAACGTCTCACGATTTCTTTTTCTATGTCTTTTACGAGATTTACGAAGGAAATCTTCTTCTATGTCTTTTTTTACGTCATCCAGGCCTTGTTTCACACTTTTAAAGACAAAAATGTATCAAAGTATTAAACAGATTGACACATAAAACACAATTCTCCATTACCTTTCTTTTTCCTATGCCTGAATCAAAGGGTTATTAGATAATCATTGCGTCATGATAAAAATATCATGGCAGTTGTTCTTGTTACTTTAACATTTATCTTATCTCATATTATTCATTGATAAGCTTATCTTGCCAAACGAAAAAGACACTAGCTTTAAAAAAGAGGCTTAAACAAATTACAAATAATTAATAATTACACTCTAAATTTGGTTTTGTGCATTTTTTTTTCTTAGTATACTACGCTTACTGTATTATACTCAAGTACATAAGATCATAATATCAAATAGATTACCCACGCAACTATTATTCGCATATCACATTTTTTTTAATGAGGTAGAAAGAAAATATAATTTTTTCTTGAAAATTAGCGTGATATTAATGAATTGTCTCACAAATGGAGGATAATACATGAGAACAATAGAAAATTTTATTGTTGATCTTAATTAAGGCACGTGTTGACTTGCACGTGTAATTGTAACATTCCTATAATGTGGCATGTATTTGTGTCACTGTCAAAAATTAATCCATATTCTAGTATTGTTCTGTTTTTGACTTCTTAAATCTTAGTTGTGTAGTATTGGTGCTGAAATTCTTATAATGTGAAGAACATCGACAATAATTTGGAGCCAGAGGGGAAGAAAAAAACAAAAATGTCGCTTAGTTAAAAAAGTTTGAATTATTTCTACAGTGCTTTGTGTGTAATATGCAACCCTGCAGCTGAGAAAAAGAAAAAAGTGCGCGAAATATACAGAAGACCGCGCATGTTATAAAATTTGAATTTTTACTAAGAAATTCTCTCTAGGGATGCAACTGTGGCCATCTAATTATTGTGAATATTCCATCTCAATTATAATGGCAGACAGAGGAACAGACTTTCAAAAAAAAATTCTAGTACATTTACTGAGGAATAAAACAAAACCCTAGCTTTAATTCTAACTGCCTTCAAACTGTGCGTAATTATTAATGCCCTCGAACGTGACCAAACTAATAGTTTAAAAATATCGAATGTCAATGACCAGAAGTGATTGTGAGCATCGTCGTAGATAGATGATGTAAAAATAGTTCTTTAATAACATACTAATAGAAGTGAACTTTTTTAGAGGTGCTCTTTAAAACTGCGCCGCTCCCTCTTTTTTTTTTAGTTCCCCTGAAACTCTTAGGGTCCAGCTGGTCCAATATTGCAACTCATCGCAGTATTGATTTGGTTTGCACCGCAGTACTTCCTCTGGATTAGTAAAATTCAAACCTTGAGCCAGAATGTTACTATGATAGTTTCTGTGAATGGGGACTTACAACTTTTGAGGTGTTCGGTAAAAAGGGAAAGAAGCAGAAGAAACTCAAGAAAGAGAAGCACTCTTGCTGATGTGGCTGAGAAATACACGTACAACAACCCCTCTGAAATTACAAAAAAAAGAAAAGAGAGATAGATTTAATTGTCTTCGGAAAGGTAAAAACAACGCACAAAGCGGAGACGCTTACTATAATGAAAAACAGGACCCAAAAGAAAGCGAAAAAACAATATTAAAATTGAAAACCCTTTTTCAAAAAAAATCAGGACCTCTAAGAAACATTCGCACAAAAGAGTCATAGATACTAGCAAGGAATGCGTTTTTCCCATCCAATTTTGCATGTCACCGTTTCTTTTTTTGCTGTGTTTTCTTTCCTTTTTCTTTCTTTCTTTTTTTTCCCTCACGCAAATATGATTGGTATCCTTAAGAAAGTCCCAGAGAAGAAGTGTGGAACCAGTAAAACAGATTGATGGAGGAAGAAAAAGAAATTTACATTGTTTGCGGCTACTCAGCTACTATCGATCGATAAAAGATCGTCCATCTCTCCTGGTAAGATAATGAGGACAAGAAAAAGAAAAAGAAAAATTTTCTTTCTTCTTTTCACTGTTGACTACTATAATTAATTAGACTTGAGTTTAAAACAAATGATTTAACGTTATTCATTTACATCGGTAAGAGTGAGATGGGAAGAAGTAAACGTGGACTATCTGTATATCATTCCAGGCACCTTATGAATTTTAATTTTTAAAGAGATACCACCATCAAAAAACACTTAATATTTCTTTTCTCACGCTGTGGGTTTTTAGTTTTTTGTTTAAAATTGATTAAATAATAACAATATTAATAAATTTGATAGAAATATTTTTTCTGTTTGGTTCTTTCATATCTCAGTTTACACAGTAAACGAATACTGTAGAGTCAAATATAATTGCATCATTATCACCCATTTTTTAGTAATAATTTTATTTTAGCTCATTTGAAGGCTAGACTAAATAGAACAAAAGAAGCATACAGTAAGAGAGTTTCGCCGAATAGTATTATTATAACGTCAAAAATATTTCATTCAGATCATCGGGTTCTCTTAAGTCTTTTTATTACATTTTTTTTGATTGATTTGTGTTTTTTTGATTTTTCAATCTTTTATAAACATTACGACTTTTTTGAGTTTTAATATTAAATCATTTCTTTCCTTTCTTTTTGTGCTTTAATATTTTTTTCTTCATTAAAAAAAAACAACAATCAGCCATTTCCAATATACTATATATTAAAACAACCATTTGCTTTTCATTATTATTTGCTAATAATTAATAAATAAAAACAAACCCCAACAAGAAGACTTAGATATAATAAGATTTTTTTTTTCATTTGCTCGTTTTGTTTGATTTTGATTACTAGATTATTAAATATATTAAAATCATATGATAAAAAATAAACGTTGTATTCCTATTAATTTAAAATAATACAAAGAAAGAACTAGATATAAAATTAACCAATCATTTTACAATCGTATATATATTACCATAACACAACTATTTTAGCATTCTCCCATATGCCAACAATACCAAATCTCTATGAGCTCCTATCGGAACTTAATGAGTCAACAGATTATACAAAGGATGCAATAAGTAGTCGTCGAAGTAGTAGTGGATCAACAAGTACATCAGATCCATATTCATTACATGAATTTTATAAATATTTGAAAAAATGTCATTGTGATGAAAATTTAGAATTTTTTAATAAAACAAGAAGATTTCTCGTGTCTGAAAATACTTTATCACGTAGTCTTTCAACAGATAATAAATATTGGAATGATCAAGTTTATAATAAATTTATTATGGTAGATTCTCCTGCACAATGTAATTTCCCACAATATGTTAGAGATAATTTTGATGCATGTCATTCAGCTGGAGTTAGACCTACACAAACAGATATTATTAATGCAATAGAAATTGTAATGGGGATGTTATTTGATGCATATTCACGTTATTTAAATCATATTCAAACTAATGATCATTTCAGTGATGAAGAAGAACAACAAAGTGAAAAAGATCTTGTAAAACAAGATGAATCAGCAACATCACAAGAATATGAAGATAAATCAATATCAAAATATGGTTTAGATTTAGAAAAATTAAATGAAGATATTGCACATATGACACTTACTAATTCTATGTCTTCTGCCACAACTATTACAAATACAAATACTACTATTAAACATACAAATACAAATACACCTTCAAGAATGACATTAAACGTTAAATTACCAACTCCAGAACAGACAAGACAACAACAATCATTAAAGAGTGATAATGATGTTAGACCAAGTTTAATTACAAAAGGAAAATTATTTTTACATAAATTACAAAAGAGACATCCATATAGTAATCGAACGGATAAAACAAATAAAAAAAAGAATAATACTATATTTACTCCAAGTAGTAATACAATGAAGAAGAAAAATGGTAGAAATACATCTCCAAAGGGTTTAAAGAAGACAAGAAGTAATAATACCCATAGTCATAAGCATACACATAGTAGTACTGTTCATTCTAAAAGTGCAACAGCATCATTAACCATGGATAGACCCCCTATCCCTACTAGCACTTCCTGAAACTACAAATCAAATTTAGCATTTTCCCATTAGCATTAATTTTTTATAGACTAATAACCAAACATTATTCCATCGCTTTTATTATTTTGCATAAACATACCCGCATTACCATTCTTTTTTTCCAAGACATGTATATGTATATATATACATAAAATACTGTCAGCATGACAAGAAGAATGAACAAACTAACATCAACCTTCCTCTCGGTAGAAAGATTCTTATCTGACTACTATTTCTTTTGCATTCAAAAGCGCATAAACATACCAAACTTTTTGCTAGCAACCTCATTTCCCAACATCTTTTGATAGACTTACACATTACCCATTTTAATAATGAAACTACGAGCAATATATATATACATATAAATACATATAAATAGATCTATATACTAACTTTCTTTATTATTACAATAATACATAAACATTTTGCATTAACACTAACAATTTTCAAACATTACCTATATAAATAAGCATGTACATAAAGAAAAGTGTCAATTAATAAAGCATTCATCTTACGTATAATTTATTTCATTCAGGCCCATTATTTTACCGAACCTCATCGGTAAAACCAAAATAACGAATACACAATGCTTTAATTTCAAATAAAGGTTATTCCATGACACATCCTTTACCCCATAATGAAGTTCTTGTAATATCTATCATTCATGGATCCCCCTGTGGTTCTCCAGCTAACTAACACCTTTACCGCTCAACTAATCTAAAAAAGAGTCATTCAAAACATTTTTTTCTTCTGTGTGCGTCCCTTTTTGGGGTTGTGCGGTAACCGGCCCGCCACTCCGTGAGTAGAAAATACGACAAAAAATGTACGGCCACTATTATTTATTGTTGACTACGAATACAACATACTTCACCCACACACAGCGGTAACGGTCAATCTACAAGAATACATGCCTATACACAGTTTTTCTGCCATAGTTAAAAATTTCAAAACAGCCAGTCTGTTGTACCAATTATAATAGAATTAATATATACTTATGAAATAGACATGGAGAGTATACGTTTTTCACTCGTCATTACTATTAATATTTGAGATAGTTTTAATAATGCGGTTATTAAGTCCTTTAGCGGATCGGTTATTAACTTCCCCCTCCCATCTGTCATATTGATCCTATCCCTCTGTAATATTGATATATTAATTATGAACATTACAACAGAACAATAACTACAAAGTTGGAGAAGCAATTCATAGTGTCTCTTACTCTATCTAAAAATACAAAAAGTATGAATCATACTTTCTCTTATTAACACAATTTACTTTTTTTCACTCTTACTAAATGGTAGATCTTCGCTTTTATTATATGCAGTCTTCCTTAATTCTACACGGTTTTCTTTTTTAAATTCCTTTTTTTTTTTTTCTTGCAGTTCTCATTGAAGAGTATATATAAGGGAGCCAGATATTAAGAAGATTGATCGTATTGAAATTTATATCGATTTCGTTATAGAAACTTTATCTTTCTTTTCTTTTCTTTAATTAATTCAGTAAGAAAATCGATTATTAAAATCATATATTTATACACATACATACATCATGGTTAAAAGAACTATTGTTGCACTTGCTGAACAAACAGGTAGAATCTCTAAGACTATTCCACCTTTTAAATTAGGTTATAAAAACATGTTAAAGGATCCTTCTGTAAAATATAGAGCATTTCCTGCTCCAAAGATGACTGAAAGAAAATGGCCAAATAATACTATTACGAAAGCTCCACGTTGGTTATCGACAGATTTAAGAGATGGGAATCAATCTCTACCGGATCCAATGACAGTTGAACAAAAGAAAGAATATTTTCATAAATTAGTAGAAATTGGTTTTAAAGAAATTGAAGTTGCTTTCCCTTCTGCATCTCAAACAGATTTTGATTTTACACGATACGCTGTTGAGAATGCTCCTGAAGATGTGACAATTCAGGCTTTAGTGCAATCTCGTGAACATTTAATTAAGAGAACTGTAGAATCTCTACAAGGTGCTAAGAGAGCCACTATACATACATATCTTGCAACAAGTGATATGTTCCGTGAGATTGTGTTTAATATGTCTCAAGAAGAAGCTATCTCGAAAGCTGTGGAAGCAACAAAATTAGTAAGGAAATTAACTAAAGACGATCCAACACAACAAGCCACACATTGGTCTTATGAATTTTCTCCAGAATGTTTTAGTGATACACCAACCGAATTCGCTGTTAAGATTTGTGAAGCTGTTAAAGCAGCATGGGAACCAACTGTTGAGAATCCAATTATCTTTAATTTACCAGCTACTGTAGAACAAGCTACCCCTAACATTTACGCTGATCAAATTGAATATTTTGCTACACATATCTCCGAACGTGAAAAAGTTTGTATCTCAACGCATTGTCATAATGATAGAGGTAGTGCAGTAGCCGCAACAGAGTTAGGTATGCTAGCTGGTGCTGATCGTGTTGAAGGTTGTGTCTTTGGTAATGGTGAACGTACAGGGAATGTTGATTTAGTTACAGTTGCCTTAAATATGTACACTCAAGGTGTAAGTCCAAATTTGGATTTCTCAGATATTACATCAGTCGTCGAAGTCTCTGAACGTTGTAATAAGATCCCTGTATCTCCAAGAGCTCCATATGGTGGTGATTTAGTAGTTTGTGCATTCTCTGGTTCTCATCAAGATGCTATTAAGAAAGGTTTCGCCCTACAGGAGAAAAAGAGAAAGAATGGTGATCATCAATGGAGAATCCCATATTTACCATTGGATCCAAAGGATATTGGTAGAGATTATGAAGCTGTCATTAGAGTTAACTCTCAATCTGGTAAGGGTGGTGCCGCTTGGATCATCTTAAGATCTCTAGGTCTTGACGTTCCAAGAAATATGCAAATCGATTTCTCTTCTGCAGTTCAAAATAGTGCCGATGGTCTAGGTAGAGAATTGAGAGCAGAAGAAATTACAAACTTATTCAAAGAAACTTACAACTACAACAACGAATCTCATAGATACATTACTTTACTAAATTACAACGTCGAAAGAAAGGATAACGAACGTAGAGTTCTAACTGGTCAAGTTGAAATCAATGATGTTGTTGTCCCAATTAACGGTGTAGGTAATGGTCCAGTATCTTCCATTGTCGATGCTCTATCTAACTTGGTTGGTTACAAATTATCTGTTGAACATTATTCTGAACACGCTATTGGTTCAGGTACCTCTACAAAGGCTGCTTCATTCGTTCAACTACGTTACCTACGTGATGAGGATAATGGTGCCGCTTTCAAGTGGGGTGTTGGTCTAGCTGATGATGTTGGTGATTCCTCCGTCCAAGCTATTCTAGCTACTTTAAATAATATTATCGAAAGCGGTGAAATTCCAGTTCCAAACGTTGCTAAGAAAGCTAAGGCTTCAGCTTAGTTATGTTACGATAATATAGCGACTATTATAAATAACTTTCATTCACATACACACAATTAAATATTTATTACAACTAATACAAGTATTTTTTTTCAAGCTTGATCATTGTCTAATTAGCGATTGAATGCTTGACAACCCATGTATAAAAGTGTCTATTTATATATTCACATTTCACGCTTATTTGTTTATTTACTATTCCAGAACTGAAAGTGGAACTTCACTAACAAAAAAAATATCATGAAAGTGAGGAAGCGCGACGATACAGACAGCGGACAGGGCAACTTTTCGTGGAGACGAGAGGCAACCAGAGAGAGATTCCAGCGATAGAGGGAATTATGAAACAAACAATAGGGTCAGATTTGAGTGTTTTAATAGCATTACTTAGATTGATCGTGGATATATGTAAATGATTTATTAATTTTGTACATTGGGCATAATCTACTTGCAACAGAGAAATAAAAAGAAAATAATCATCAGTATCTGGCCATGAATATCTACTTGGCAGAACAGCCAGAGAGAAGAATTGCTATCATATCAAAGCAATATGCATTGATCATCAAACCAATTAAGAAAGATCATAACGTCACCAAGCCATCATGTGCGATTGAACTTGTAAGAAAGGAATCGTTGACAAATCAAGGATTTACCCGTCTGACTTCGAGTGAAATTAGTGGATTCATTGGTTTGATTGAAATTGATAAATTAATCTTTATCGGTACTATTTCTGGATCAACAAAAGTGGCTGCACCTATTCCTGGTGAAACCGTAAAGAAGATCTCTTCTGTAGATTTCTTTTGTTTAAATGACCCAACGTGGGATTTCTTTGATATAGACTCTAATGGATACCCTATTCTACCTGACAGAGATACAAACGATATGCAAGCAACTTTACCAAAACATCCATGTGCTGAAATACGAAAATTATTGTCAAATGGTTCATTCTTTTATAGTTCTGATTTCGATTTAACTTCTACTTTACAAAATAGAGGTGTCGGTGCACATTCTTTAAGTACTGATAATTTTGAACAAGAATATATGTGGAATTCATTCATGATGGGTGAAATTATTACATATAAGGATAGATTGGATAATGAAGCCAAACAAATATTAGATGATGAGGGATTTTTAACAACTGTTATTCGTGGGTTTGCAGAAACATTTGTCACACATGTTAAGAGTGTTAAAGTAGCCACAACTATTATCTCTAAACAAAGTTGGAAGAGAGCAGGTACCAGATTTAATGCTCGTGGTGTTGATGATGATGCAAATGTTGCCAACTTTGTAGAAACTGAGTATATTATGTATTGTAGCAATTATTGCTATGCTTTTACTGAGATAAGAGGTAGTATACCAGTATTTTGGGAACAAGATACCTCCTTAATTAACCCAAAGGTTCAAATTACAAGGTCTATGGAAGCTACTCAACCTATTTTCGATGATCATTTTGAAAAATTAATTAAGAGATATGGCCCCGTTCATGTTGTTAACCTATTATCTACAAAGAGTTCTGAAATCGAACTATCTCGACGTTACTATGATCAAATTAAACAATCTAAAAAATTGAAACTGAATTCCGATATTTTATACACCGCATTTGACTTTCATAAGGAGACTGCTCAAGAAGGTTTTTCTGCCGTTAGTAGAGTTATCCCACTAATCTTGGATTCATTGTTAATTTCCGGTTATTTTGCATATGACTGTAAAGCAAAGAAAATTATGTCTGAACAACATGGTATTTTCAGAACAAACTGTCTTGACTGTTTAGACAGAACAAACTTAGTTCAACAAGTTATATCTTATACTGCATTTAAGACATTTTTGGAAGACTTCCATTTTATTAGTAAGAATGATTTTGTTGAAGAAAGTGACTTCACTTTGAAACATAATGCTTTATGGGCCGATCATGGTGATATGGTTTCGCAGATTTATACCGGAACAAATGCATTAAAGTCGTCATTTTCTAGAAAAGGTAAGATGTCCTTTGCTGGTGCATTATCAGATGCCACTAAGTCAGTTAGTAGAATGTACATCAATAACTTTATGGATAAAGGCAAGCAGCAAAACATTGATATGTTACTAGGTAGGTTACCTAATCAACAAGCTGTTCAATTACATGATCCTATTAATGAATATGTTTCCTCCGAGTTAGAAAACCAAAAGGCAACATACGTAAGTCGTTCCAACATCAATGTTTTATTAGGTACTTATAATGTAAATGGTGCAACTAGAAAGGTTGATTTATCTAAATGGTTATTCCCTATTGGCGATAAATTTAAACCTGATGTTGTTGTCTTGGGTTTACAAGAAGTCATTGAACTAACAGCGGGTTCAATTTTAAATGCAGATTATTCTAAGGGTTCATTTTGGGAAAATATGGTTAGTGATTGTTTGAACCAATATAGTGATAAGTATCTCCTATTGAGAGTAGAACAGATGTCGTCCTTGATAATCTTGTTTTTCGTTAAATCAGACAAATCGTCTCATATAAAACGTGTAGAAGGTGCCACTAAAAAGACTGGTTTCGGTGGTATGACTGGTAACAAAGGTGCCGTGGCTATTAGATTTGAGTATGACTCTACCTCTTTCTGTTTCATTAATACCCATTTATCAGCAGGTGTCATGAATGTTGAAGATCGTAAAAGTGATTACGAAAGTATTCAAAACGGTATCATATTTTCTAGGTCGAGGACAATTCCTCAGCATGATAGCATATTTTGGTTAGGAGATACTAACTATAGAATTAATTTAACTAACGAAGAAGTTAGAAAAGAATTGAACCTAAAGGATGATGGGTATATTGACAGATTGTTAAACCACGATCAATTGACTCTTGAGATGAAAGCAGGTACTGTATTTAAAGGATTCCGTGAACCTTCATTGAAGTTTCGCCCAACTTATAAGTATGATAATGGTACTGATACGTATGATTCATCGGAAAAGGCCAGAACACCATCCTGGACTGACAGAATTATTTATAACGGTTCGAATCTTCAACCGTTAGCATATTCTGATGCGCCATTGTTATTAAGTGATCATAGACCTGTATTTGCTGCATATCGCGCTGGAGTGTTGACTATTGATGAACCAAAAAAAATCGAATTGACTAAAAAATTGTATAACGATTACAAAACTTCTCATCCAAATGAAGTTAGTTCGCTGAATGCACAATTGGTTAACTTAGGTTTAGAAGGTGAAGAATTCATGGAAAGAACAAAACCACCAACGGTACCAAGTGATGTTAGTTTACTTGATATGGCTATGAAGAATGAGCCAAGTCGATCATCATCAACTTCCACCTCTGGTGTTTCTTCTCCAACAGGTTCGTTATCAAGATCCAATTCTCAAATATCTGCACCTTTGCAACCTAAACGTGTAACATCTAACACTGCGATTCCATCTGGTTCCAATAATTCATCAAGAGTTACCAGTATGACAAATTTAAAACCAGTCTTACGTCCACCTCCACCTCCAGCATATCAGAAACCAGTATCACCAGATAGACCAGTACCTCCGGTTGAACGAGTTCAAAAAGAAACAGCAAATGATACCAGACCTGTTCTCTCAATGCCTGTAGAACCTCGTAAAGAAGCATCTCCTCCTCCTGGTTTCTCCAGTAGTGTCCTGACACCAAGGAACAGTAGTGCCTCACCAGCACCTGTAATTAAAAAAGAATCATCGCCAACTAGAAGTATATCAAAGCCAGCTTCCTCTCCGCAATCGCCAGAACCATCGAGTGGTAGTACTGCTGTCACAGAGGGGATTCCATCTAGTACAGTAACACCACATGTTAACAAATCTATGTCAGCCTGGGAACCGTTAACTCCAAAATAATTAAAAAAAAAGTAAATATATATTTGCATATCGTTCTTTTATATAATAAGATTATATACATCTATTGCATACACGCATATAAATGATCTGTTAAAATCGGCACAAGTTCTGATTTTAATATTCCTATTGCTTTTCTTCTAATTTTTCTGCAACTTTTCCCTTTAATTCTTCTATCTGTTTATCAACCTCTTTGATACCATCATTGATCCTATCTATTTCCTCGATTTCTAATTGCTTTGAGAACGGACATTGGTCTGTCTTATTTGATGGTAGTAAGTTACCAGGTTTGGTCATTAATATTTGGAAAAATTGTTCATTTGGTTCGTTGAAAACTAACTCGTCATAAAATATCGATTTAATCTCTTCTTGACTCGGCTGTGTCATATCATATGGGTGTAATCGCAGTCTATGATAGAAACTTAGTACTTTTTCATTAGCTTCCTCAATAAAATGTATCTTAACGTTTATGTCAAATTCACCCCAGCCGGTCTCTGTTAACTCGAACGGTGGTGCGTTAATAATTCTAGTAGAGTTTGGATATGTATCATGAAGTTTAAATACTACCTGTTTAATATAATATGATATATCTTCATTTTGTGGACCTCTAAGGAAAATAGTCCATATATGTGTATGTTCTGCAGGTGCATTCGGTGGCCTCGTTTCGCCCATTTTCTTGGCTGTATTACCATAAATGATGGGTCTACTTACAGATATAGTCTTTATTCTCTTACTCAAAGGACCAGCCATGTTTAATGTAAAGTAATTTTTATTTGGTTTAGCTTCTTTGTTTTCGTTGGGCCCTCACTTCCAAATGTTTTTCTTGTCTATGTTATTCAACTCTCACTATTTTATATGTTAATTGTTTATTTTCATTTAATTTTTCAAATGCGATAGTAAAGGTCGTGCGATGGAGACGAAAGAACTAAATTAATAAACAATAATCAAATATTTCAAATTACGTGTTTTAGAAAATATATTAACTTAAAAGGACATATAAATATAAAACAGCTCAACAGATACTACTTCCTTATAAGGTAAGAAAATAATTAAGTCAAAATAAAACTTTATTTATTAAGTGTATAATGGCAGTTAAAAATATATACATTTCAAGACATGCACATTCAAGTTCATGGCTACCAGAAGATCAACAACCATTAAGTAGGACCGGGGTACCGAATGATCTCCCATTAACTGAGCATGGTGTTAATCAGTCCATGGAATTGGCTCATTACATACTGTCGGTGGATACACAACCAGATATAATAATTGCGTCTCCCTTTTATTCCTGTGTAGAAACTTCGAAATATATCGCCAACTTATTGGATATTCCTGTATTTTTGGATAAAGGATTAGGAAACTGGTTCGATAAGGAGAATGAGAAAGTGAATACTCCAACGGATTTCAATACATTAAATAGTTTGTTTCCAGGTGTATTAAAGAATGACTGGGGTAATGGATCCACGATAGAGCCATTAAAGGATGGTGAAACTAAAGGAGAACTATATTCTAGATGCGCTGGTTTCATAACAAAAATGTTAGAAAAACTTAATAAAGAACACCCAGATGTAGAAACTGTATTATTAATGACACATGCACCTGTCAAGATATCTATTGGAATGAACATATTGAAACTGAAAAGTTGGGACACTCCTTTGGATGAAGACGGCAATGTATTACAAGCTAGTGTGTGTTCGTTGGATAAATATCAATGGAATAAACTTGATGACGAGGATGAAGAAGATGAAGAGGATAAAGAAGAAAGACAAGATAGTAATGTAGAACCGGTAAAATGGATTATGACAATGAATAATAATACAGAATTTTTAAGGGATGGTGAAGAAAAGATTTGGAGTTTTAAGAATACCACATCAGAAGGGATACAACAAGAAGGTACTTCAGATTTAAACAAAGCTAATAATGCTGAGGAGCAAGAGACAGAGACTGTATATATAAGTGTTGATTTGAATAGTGGTAGTTATAAAGAGAAGTTGGATATCGATAAAAATGCAATTTTTCAACATTCAGGGCTCGATAGAGATCATCCTTTAATTAGAATAGGTGATAAATTGTATGAAGGTACGTGGCAAAAATTATTAGGTACAGAATTGGCCTTCCCGGATTCTGCCTCTATCAATAGACGTGATGGAACGACAGGTACAGAAACGGTCACCGCAGAAACGGATGTTGATACGACATCGACCGATATTAAAAAGAACAACCGTCATGATCAAAAGCATACTGAGAAGATTTATAGAATCACCGACAGATTAACACTACGTGGTGTTGAGCCTATGTAACCATATAAATAAACCATTTATGAAGATAGATAGAGTAGCGTTCATTGCATTTCGGGCAATTTGTTTTTGCTTTCGATTAAGCAAGAAAAAATTGTATTTACGTATATAAGTAAAACAAAGAGATGACCCAAAGGGAGGGATTTTGGTTTACATGCTCATTAGGGGAGATTACTATTTGAAGAGGACCAGATATACGGCAAGATAGTCTTAATATGCAGTGTGTGGATAAAATATGTTCAAAGTATAAAGTGGTGCTCGCTAGCTCCTCGCCAAGAAGATATGAGATTATGCATGATAATATGGGTTTCAATGATCTTCTTATCATGAAACCTACCTTTGAGGAAGATTTGGATAAATCACAATATGTAAATAATCCAATACAGTATGTCGTGGATACTTCTTATGGTAAAGCTCAAAGTATCTTGGTTGACTTGCAGAATGTGAAAGAAAAAAGATTGGTTGTATGTGCAGATACCATTGTCCTTGATTGGGATAATATCATCTATGAGAAACCAGGTACCACTGAAAAACAGTTAGAAAATTTGAAACGATTTTGCTATGGATCCCATAAACCATTAAGAGTGGTCACAGCGGTGACAATAATTGAATGGGACCCCAATACGGTCAATCATGATGATGACAATAGTGAACCAACCAACCAACAAATACGTCAATTTCATGAAATATCAAACGTATATTTCGATTCAACTGTATCGCAACAAGTCATTCAAGATTATGTTAATAGTGAGGACGGATTACAAGTGGCTGGTGGATTTAAAGTTCAAGGTTATTCAGGTATCCTAATTAATCGAATTGAAGGGGATTACTACAATATTGTTGGTCTACCATTGAATCGTACTTTCAAAGAATTATTGTCGTATGTATAGTACATTATAATTAGTATATATCAAAACGTATTTACATAGATACAAACGACTACCATCGTTTGTTTACTATGAAAAAACCTAAAAAAATTTTCAGTCGCGACACGTAATAAACTGCGTATATATATATACTTAAAAACAAATCGAAAACATTGCAAGACAACCAGAAGAGCAAAACGATCTGAAATCCATTAAGAATTGAAGGAACAGAGTTTCAGCTGTACATATATATATATTGATATTATCTCTTTCCAAATATGAATTTTAGTAGTTTGTTCAGAGGACTGAGCAACTTCCAGTTGCCTTACAGTATTGAAAATGAACCATATCATAAAACAACTCAATGGCAACTCTTTGAGGCTCGTTCAAAGAAACCTGAAACATTAGATAAACATGTCACTGTATTTAGACCTATAGAAGGAGCAGACCGTCGTTTTATATTTAATGACCTAAGATGTGCTAAGAGAATCCGATTCCCTGGTCTTTGTAACGTTTTAGATGTTATTGATGGTAGTAATGGTACCACGATTGATGAAAAGACGGTTTCATTAGATTCTCTTCTTATTGTGACAGAATATGTTCAACCTGTTGATTCTAAATTAACTTTAAGTCCAGAAGCGATATGTATGGGTATTTGGGATTTATGTCAAGCTGTGGGATTACTAGAAAGTAAATTTCTTATTGGTAATCTATCACATCGTAGTGTCTTTTATAATGAATTAGGTGAATGGGTTCTTTTTGGTTTAGAATGTTGTATGTTAGCGGATGATGCAAATCAACAACCAGCTCAATATATTTTTGAAGTTGAAAGATTTACTGGTATGCGTTTAAAGGGAACATTAGAGAAATGGGATATGATGTGTCTTGGTCAAACTTTAATGGATTTACTACCAAAATCAGGTGGAATTCCAAAAGATTTGAAACCTTTAATTCAAAAACAAAGTACAAGTGGTTCACTTGATGCAACAAATTTTTTAAAAACTTTACAAAATACGAAAATTTGGAAAGATTCAAAGACAATTGTAGAAACGTATGCACATTTAAAAGAATTGCATATATCTAATGATAAAGAGAAAATGGAGACATTAATTCAATTTAATATAGCTATACGTGATCATATTATTAATAAAGTACAAAATAGTCGTGAATGGTTGCAAAATTTTACACCAGGTCTTCTTAATAATTTAATCATTCCTGAATTATGTTCAAGTATAACATGGATGTCAACTCAACAAGTGATATATCAAGGTAATATTGTCATATCTTTAGCATTATTATTAGAATATATTGTTGCAATTAAATGTCATTCTTCACAAATAAATACTTTATTATGGGGGATGTGGAGATTAGCCGATAGAGAAATTAGATGTTTATTATTAATGCATTGTCATGGATTATTAAATGATTCAATGGATAAAAATGATTTTCAATTTAGTGATAAAATTTTCCCATTTTTTTTACAAGGTTTAGTTGATTCTGAAGAATCTTTAAGATTATTAACATTACGTAATATCCCATATATTGTTGAACTATTAACAGAACGTCAATTAAACAATGAATTATTACGTAGTATTGCAAAGACTCAAGTTGATCCAAGTGTTAAAGTTCGTACAGAGACATTACTTGTTGTATCGAGAATTGCACCACAATTGACTGCATTAAGTAATCGTGATGGTGTCCTAGCCACAATTTTTACAAAATCTTTAAAGGATCCTGAGACAGAGACAAGATTAGCTGCATTATATGGATTAGAAGAATGTTTATCATTGTTTGGTTGTGATGTAATTGCTAATAAGATAATGAGTGTGATTGCACCGGGTTTATTAGATAGTGATTCAGGTATTAGAATTACAGCAAGAAATTTATTTGATAAATATTTAAAAAAATTAGAAGTTGAAGCAATTGAAAAATTTGGTAAAATTGATAATGATATAGAATTACCAAATCTAAAAAAATTTAATCGTTCAAAATCCATTGAAACTAAAGAAATGGATAATATGTGTATTGAATTTTTAAACGGTCTAAATATATCGATGAATTTAAATTCGAATATTTCAAGACCAACATTAAGAGAAATGTCACCAATTCAAAAGACCACAGGGGAAACAAAGCTTTCGATGCCAATGATATCGCATGCTTCTTCAAAGAAACCTATTATTGTCGATAATAGTACTACAGATACTTGGAACGACGATGCTGATGATAATGGTTGGGATGATTTCGATGAGATTGCAAGTGATGATGATGATGATGATGATAAGATTGAACCGCCCACTACTGCAACTAGTACTACCATGACAACAGCAGATAACAAGGGTGACGACGATGCTGATGATGATGATGATGGTTGGGATGCAGCTGACTGGTAAATTAATAGATCTATGCCTATATATATATATATATATATGTATAACTAAATTATGATAGAAATACGCTAGCCCTAGCCCTAGCCCTAACCTCCATAATAAAAACGTTGCTCGGGTTACCGGCCAACTACAAAAAAACGGAGAACGAAATTTGGGATAAAACGCGAATTGGCGGAGAGAATCCGCGGTGTGCGCAGTTTGCGGTGAATGCAAAATGAATCTGCTGTGCGCTGTGTGGTTGTCGGAGTAAAACAGTGTGAGAGATATTTTGGAATGAGCTGGAATTGTCCCTTACCCATCTCTGCCTTACGATTTATTTATGCACAGCACATAGTAATAGTACTAGTACTAGTAATATATATATATATATATATATATAAAGAAGACAGACAGAAGAAATAAATAAATTAAGAAACTGGAAAGAGACAGAAAGAGAGAGGAAAAAATAAGGGACAACGATAAAAGAGAGAAAGGGAGAGAGAGAGAAAGGGAAAGTAACTAGAGATTATATACTCTGGTAATGAAAATTATTATTGCAAGTAAAGTATAATAATAATATTTTTATTATTTTTTTTTTTTTTACTTGAAAAGAAAGAATCACTTCATAATTCTTTTTATTAAGAACTTATTTTAGTTTGACACCTATAAGTGTGTGAAAATATTGATAAGATTTCAAAAAATATTGATTCATCAAGAAAGAAAGTTATGAATAACCAAAATAATAACCAGAATCAGAATCAGAACCAGAATCAGTACCAGAGATACATTAATAGTGCTGGTACTGGTAATACATCATATCAGGGGGGTAATCAACGTCCAAGTCAAATACAGTTAACACAACCACCCCCACCACAACAACAAGGTGAATGGGTATATACAAATACTGGTAGTAATGGTATTGTACCGTTTTTAGATTTACCAAATAATCAACAAAGGTATAGTTTTTCTCAAGATGGAAATCTTATGTTAATGAATCCTTTCGGTAGAGGTTATTCTATTGTTAATGGAAATTCTATTAGTAGTGCTAGTGGAGGTAATCCACAGCAACAGCAACCACAACAACAGCCACAACAAGTATTAAGACAACCTTCTTATGGTAAAAGAAATTCTTCAATGTCAACTTTTTTTATTCCAAATGATCCAAATACAAATGAACTTGATATTTTTAGAAAAGATTCAATGAAACCGCCAATGTTAATTCCACAAGTATCACAACAACCACAACAACAACCAAATAATAATGGGAATAGATTTTCAAATTCAAGTACAGAATTTGAAAGTTTTTTACAACAACAACCACAACAACAACAGTTAGCTCCAGCACAACCAGGTTTGATTTATAATCCAAGAAATTTAAGATTTAATGATGATTTTAATTTTCAATTTCGTTCAAGAAAATCTTCAATGAGAGATTCATTAGATTCGGGAACTTCGGGAACTTCAGGGGCTTCAGGAACTTCTGGAAGATATTCTCAAGTTGGTCCTCAAATATCTATTGATCCACTAAGAAAAAGAAGTATCCAAATGTTAGATCCTACTGAAGAAGATGTTCAGGAAATTAATCCATCTGGAATCACTAGAAACAATAATAATTACAATAATCATAGTATTGATAATGACCTTGATACCCCTATTGATCCTTTACATATAAGAAGAAATACTAATGAAAAGAAACAACAAAAGAAGAAGAAGAAAAATTCAAAAACTAAAAAAATTAATAAAGGTAAAGGAATTTCAGCCGATCATGATGAAGATGAGGAAGAAGAAAATGAGGAAGATAAATTGAAATTAGTTGGATCTACTAAAGTTGATCAATTAATGTTGATGATTCAAGCACGTCAAAAAGGGATTACTGATAAAGTTAAAACTAAACCTAATGGAGAATTAATTCTTGAAGAAAATTCAGGTATTATGCCTCCAAAGGATGAATTAGTTGGAGGTATTGAAAAACCAAAAATGGATCTTCAAAGTTCAAGACCTTTAATTAAAGATTCAAATGGAACAGTTTCTTCTTTAATTTCAGGAAATAATATGGTTTCAATTAAACCAATTTCAAACACAATTTATCCAAAGGATAAAAGATATCAATGTCAATATTGTCATAAATATTTTTCACAACCAACCCATTTAGAAGTTCATATTCGTTCACATGTTGGTCATAAACCATTCAAATGTAAATTTTGTGGAAGACATTTTACTCAAGGAGGGAATTTACGTACTCATCAAAAATTACACACTGGTGAAAAACCATATTCTTGTGATGTTTGTTTTAAAAAATTTTCACGTAAAGGTAATTTAGCTGCACATTTACTTACACATCAAAATATTAAACCATTTATTTGTAGATTGGATAATTGTAATAAAGGTTTTACTCAATTAGGAAATATGAAAGCACATCAAAATAGATTTCATCTTCAAACTTTACTTGATTTAACAAATAAATTAGCTACAATGGAAACTGATATTAATGCAGTTCCTGAAGATGAAAAAGATTTACTTAATTATTTTGCATCCATTTACAAAAATTCAAATAAAGGTATTAAAGGTCGGGGTAAAGGATCAACTAAAATTGTTCCAAATAATGATTTTTTAACAAGTCCAATGTCTGTTACATCTGATCAACATAATCCAAACGTAATGTCAGGAAATAATATTGATACCCAACAAATGGTAGAAAATAGAAATTATACTACTGCACCACATACAATACAAGGTGTTGCCCCCATGGCAACTTCTGGTCCACCAATTATTAATACAAATCCAATGGTAACACCTATGTCATCATCATCATCATCACAAGGTCATAAACAAACTCAACTTAATCAAAATACGACACCAAAGCCTCAACAAACTCAATCATTTGTTCCACCTGATGCCATTGTAGGTAATATCTTACAATTAACAGGTAATAGTGTTAACAACCCCCAAACAATACCTTCAACAATTCCAAATCCAAATACCATTAATAACTATCAAATGACATACCCTGTAAAGCCTTCAAGTGGTACAACTTCTGATAATATTCCAAATTCCATCAATACAGCATCATTATTGTCTAATCAAGATACCAAATTTCAACTTGATGAAGGACCAAATTGAAGAAGCACAGTTCAATTGACAAATTTAATAATTACTTAATATTGAAATATATATAAAATTTATATATCTTACTTTGTAACGTTTACATTATTCATGAATATGATATTATTCAAAACCCACAGTGGTAGTTCTTTAATTTATTGTTGATGTTATTATGTAAGTTATGCATAGGTGAGTTTTTTTGTTTTTCTATTGGTTGTTTTGTGTCGTGATTTGAACATGGAAACTTATTCCTTTGGCAAAAATCGTATCTGGTATATCATTATTAGGTCTGTCAACAAATGTAGCGAGACAAATCACTTGTTCAGGGGGGTACCCTAACGAGGCTAAGACACCTTTTATTATACCAACAGGAAATTCTAAGAAAGGCTCAACTAATTTCAACTCTTTCTTCAATGCATTTTCTTCGATGCAAAATTCACGAATAGGTGGATAGTCATAATCGAATAAGTAAAACGTACCACGATGATTCGTTTTTAAATTATCAATCTGTTTCCCATATAATTGTCTCCATACATCACGACATACAAATTTCATTATTAACAAAAGATCCATTTCTTTAAACTGTAAATTCGGATTATTTGTAAATATCAATAATTCAGATAGTTTGTTCCCCACTTGAAATCCAATATTCCTTACTCGATCTATCACTTTATTGTATTTATCTTCATCTTTAGTTTCAGCTAATTCATGTATGAGTTGATCAGATGGAACGATATCCTTTAATAGATTTGTAGTGTTTGAATTTTCATTGACATCCAATTTGGACATCTCACTGTTAAATTCGTCGTCATCAGATTTCTCTAATTTTCTTTGAACACTCATTGAGAGAGGTACTATTTCATTAATTAACATTTGAAACACAAGTTTATTGACTTTCCTCAGAGATTCTTCGAACAATTGGAACTGATGCTGTTCTGTCATTCCAGGGTTGGTTCCATTCTCTCCAGTCGAGTATCCATTCATTTTAGCGGAATGTTGTTTTACTTTATTTTATATCGAATTATACGATATTCGCAATAATTGATTCTAATGAATAAAACTGTGAAAGAGTGGCTGTCCCTTGATTTAGTTCATTAACTTTTAATATCTATATCTTTATTGTAAAATACCTTTTGAATGTTTCCGTTTTCTTCATATTTCCTTGGATCGTTGAATAAACGAAAAATTCGGTGAAACAGGAGAGCCCAGTAAACTTTCAGAAATTCTCTGTCAAAATCAAAGCCAAGTTTCTTTAAAAATTCATTATTCATAAAAAGAGTCTTTTACTAGTATTTATAGCCATTGTAAGTTATCAGACTAACTAACCAACGCAATGAGTGCTCAATTATCAATCGGGAACGAGTTGAAGGACTCGTACAAAACAACGTATGGGTGGGTATCAGCCAACATTAAATGGTTGAAGGAGATCGAACAATTCTATTTACAAAGAGCAAAAATAGAGAAAGAGTATAGTGAGAAATTGAATACCTTAACATCGGAGTACCTTAATAAGACAAGTTCATCAACTGTTTTGCTCTCGGTCGGTGAAACTCCTACTGTTACTCCTGGTTCTGTTGAGATTGCAAGTGTCGTTACATGGAACGACATTCTTGCTCAAACAGAATCTATTTCAAAGGATCATGCTAAATTGAGCAATGATTTTGAGAAAACTGTTGCTGCCCAGGCAAATGGATTGAATGTTAAATTAGATTTTACATTGACAAAGATCAATGGTTTTAATAATGATCTTGAAGATAAAAAAAAGGGTGCTAAAAATGATTTGGATAAAGCTAAGAAAGCTTATGATGATTCTTGTGAAAATGTTGAAGTAGCAAGAAATAAATTAACTAAGAGTAACAATGAAAGAAATCAGAGGAAGTTAGAAGATAAACAAGTTGATATGAACGTTGCAAAGAACGATTATTTGATAAAGATTAATCAAGCCAACCGAATTAAGGATAAATATTATTTCCAGGATGTTCCAGAAGTTGTTGATTTGTTACAAGATTTGAATGAATCTAAGATCCTATTATTAAATGATATTTGGAAGGCTGCTAATGATAGTGAACTTCAATTCAGTAAAAATATAAACGATCGTCTTATTAAATCTAATGACGTTATTTCACATAATAAGCCATCACTAAGTACCGCTATGTTTATCAAACATAACTTAAAAGGTTGGAAAGAGCCTAAAGATTTTCAATACGTACCATCTCCAATATGGCATGAGGATGAAACTTTCACAGTTCCATCTGAGAACGAAGTTCAAGATTTACGAATAAAATTGAAACAGGCAGAGAACGATTACAATAGACTGGATGATCTAACTAAATCCGAATTGAGCAAGTTATCAAATTTCAATAAAATTAAACAAACATTGAAAGAGGATATTGAAGCCAATGGCAATAATGGCAATAACGGTCAAAAGTTTTATGAAAATTTAAAGAGTTATCTTTCAATTATTTCCAGTTTCGTATTGCATGAAACAACAAAATTACAAGCAGAGGTTACAGTAGAAAGTATTCAGAATAATGTCCCCGAGGAATATGATTTATCAACAGAAAATATCGATCTAAACAAATCAAAGAGAAAATCTAGTGGTGGTTTGTTCTCTAAATTTAAAGGTCTTAACATTTTAAGTGATGTTAACAATAGTGGTAGTTCTCGTTCTTCAGGTGGGGGGCATTCAAACGGCATATCATTATTTGGTGGTTCTCACAATAAGAAGTCCAATACCTCTAATAATAGTCATGACGGTAATGATAAACTAGATAATGAATCCATGTTCAGTAGTGAAACTACTCACACTCGTGCTACAACAAAAAGTAAGAAAAAAAGCTCTAGTAATGGTGGCGGTAACAGTAACAAAGTACTGTATGCCTATGAAGGACAAGATAGCGACGAAATATCCATGTCTGTAGGTGATCAAATAGAATTGATAGCTGTGGATTCTGGGTCTGGATGGACTAAGATCAAGAATTTATCTACTGGTGATAGTGGTCTTGTCCCAACATCGTATGTCCATATCAGTTCCGAAAATAGAAAGGCAGCATCTCCACCGAGTGTGCCACCTCCTAGACGTTCCGCCGTTCCAACAAGGACTTTAACGGCCACATTTGCATATGAAGCTCAGGACTCTGATGAACTAAGTTTGTCTCCGGGTGACGTTATCACTGTGATAAAAGGTGATGATGGAAGTGGTTGGACATATGGTGAGGTTAATGGTGAGAAGGGTTTAGTACCTACAAGTTATTGTAAATGATGAGAGCCACATCTACGCATATATATGTATATGTATATGTTTTTAATGAACGGACTCACTTTCTATTGTAGATTATGAAGTGGTGCTTTCGTTCGTTTGTTTTATGAAATGATATAGTAAAAATATTATTATGTTTAAAAAGAATGTTATGAATGAAAAGATTAAGAAAAGCAAAATAAATTTTAAATATGTATATATTTTAACTGTGAATGATGATAACAATAATCAAAATTAATGAAAGATGGAGAGTTGAGAGTTGTGTATGACTATTCGATAATGAAGATGAATATTCATTCATGATCCATGAATACTCAAGATCTGCTAGTTACGGGAAATGCACACCGTTCAAATAAATAGATAAAAACCCCATATTTATTCTCAGCTTTCCATATCGATGTCATTCTTTGGATCATCTAACTGAACCCCAAGACTTCCAAGTACATTTGGATCCAATTGACTAGTCTGTATAATATTGTTATTGTTATCATGATGAATACTGTTGTTTGCCAAACGAAAAGATGGATCTAACTGGCCTGCACGTTTTGGATTATTAATACCATCATTACTACTCTCATGTATGCTATTACTATTGTTGTTAATATTATCTTGTATTTGTTCTTCTTCTGAATCAGAAAGAGCATCTTCTGAATCACTCGATTCAATTGTAGCCTCTAAATCACAAGCGGCTCTACAATTTGGGCAGACAAATTGTGGATAAGAGGACATGACTAATCTTCTTACACAATGGAAATGCCAACTATGTGAACAAGGTGAGATGAATATTGCTTGGCATGGTTTAATTTTACTTAAACAAATGGAACAATCTTCTTCATCTATCCCACCGTTTGTTAATTTTTGTAATTCTTTAATTTTATTTAAAGCTTCTTTATTAAATGCATTAGCTTTTCTTTTCCATGATTTATTAAGTTCGATCCTCATTTTAACACATCTATATATTTCTTCTGTTCCACCTCTAAAATCCATTCCGAGTTGTAATACATCACCATCATGTAATGGGATATCTTTTGATAATGTAGATGCAGGTGAAAGACGTTGATGATTTAAAAAAGTACCTGAGGATGATTTAACATCCTTAATGAACCAATTCCCTTGAGAATCGACCTTAAAACAACCATGGGTCCTTGAGATAACTTTTGATTTGAATACTACCGGATGATAATTTTCAGGTAATTTTGATATTGCTTCACGAACTCTTTCTGTATATCTTCCAATAACTAGTTGTGACCCTGGACCTGCAGTTCTAACAATAGGATCAAAATAAAGACCTTGATTTGTTGTAGAGACATTATCAATAAAAGGTGTTAATCTAAGACTAAATAATCCATTTTTATCCTTTAATTTTCTAAGTTCCTTTAATTCTAACTTCGGCGGTAAGTTTGTACTTTCTGGTAAATCTAAATGTAGCAAAGAATCTGCATTTGGTTGATCTGCTGAATAAACATAATGACGAACATTCTTAGAATTAGCACTAGAATCACTATTACTATTCCCTATTGCTAAATCTGCAGCAGCGGCTGTACCTGTAAATGAGGTTGTACCTGTTGCAGCCACTGATGCTGCCGCTGCCGCTGCTGCTGCTGCTGCAGTTCCATGTGGAGCATTATTCACATTTAACAAATGATTAGTTGCAGCTGTCGTACTATTAGTATTTTGATTATTAGTAGCAGTCATTGCAGCCACACTACTATGTAAAACGCCAGCTACATTGTTAGAACTTGCGCTATTGCTATTATTACCTGTTAAAGATAATGCAATAGGTAAAGGTCCTTGATCATGAGGTGTTTCATCACCACTATCATGAGTAGTAGTTGCAGCACCTGAAGTTTGAGATATTCCAAATGCAGAAAATGCATTCCCAGCACGTTGAGAACCCGATGTTGAAGACTGATTAGTCGGATTAAAATGGTACATATCTCTTTAGAATTTGTCGATCTATTTAAAAAAAAATAAACTATGGTTGACACTGATGGGGAAATTTACAGCCACAGGGTGTTTTTTGAACGTGTCACTGAATATCTTGTTATACCTTAAAATAAAAAAATAAAAGTAAAAAAAACAACCGATAGTTATAGGTTCCTAACCACTTATTTTTACGTTTTCAATATCTAGTTGATCTCAAATATAAATATTGAATACTCAAAGCTGTGATTTGAGGTTCTATTTTACGGGTTTTATCCATCCAAGAAGATCAGATAAAGTGAGATAAAAAAAAATTAGTTATATTCCAAATCAAAAATTGTTTTTGCTTTGTTTTGTTTTTGGCGGAGAAAGAACAAAGCGAGTGAATGAGTTTTTTCTATTCAAAGTTGTAACAAGGGAAGGGTTTTCTCTCTTCCATTTGGGGGTTGATATATAAGCATTGTGATGAGAGCAGGACGGTTGCTGGTTACTACTGAGGGTTTCACGCTGGGGAGGTCAACGAGATGAGTGGTGTATCGGCGGATGATAAAGTGAATGAGAAGCTTGATGATGGGAAGTTGTTAGCGGAGACAGACAAGACACAAGTGAATTATACCCCGGATTCAGAGGATACAGGGAGTTACAAATACTATCCTGACGATCCAGAATCTACTTGGAATAGGTTTAGGTTCCAAGCAAAGGGAGACTCGCAGTACTTTGACCCATGTGAGGAGTCCAGCAAACTGTCTATGAAGTGTCTCGAGTTGAACAATTATGATCGACAACTATGTAAAGAGTATTTCGATGCTTATAGGGAATGTAAGAAACAGTGGTTGCAATCGCGTAGGCGAGACAAGTCTCAATGGGAATGGGATAGAGATAATGGAGATTCCACAACTGCAAGTGATAACAACAATGGTTCTTGCATTCTTATGTGAATCGATACGAAAGTAAGCGTGGAAAGAGAAGGTTGTGTTCCCAATATCACCCGGTACGACGTGACGTTCAGTGTGTGTCCCTCTTTCGCAGCACAAAAATGCGAAATTTGAAGGGCGAAAATAAATCCTCGACACTTTTTCTTTCAACACATTTCATTGATATAAATGGTTCTTGTAATTAGTTTTCCAATTTAAATATATAAGTTATTCTTTTACCACTGGTGTTTTCTCTTTAAGTTCTTTTGTACATATATATAGAGAGAGAGAGAAAGATTGTGAAACCATCTAGTCTGTTTGTTTTTACTGTATTTTGATATAAGGTAGAGAGGACCCCTCATAAGATAAGTAGAAAAGAATTAAAGAAGAGATAATTCTAATGGACGGTTTTGTTAAGAGAAACAGAACTGCGATAGTAGCAGCAATTGCTACGATTACTGCAGGTTCTGTTGCTGTTGGTGCATATTATTATTACAAACAACTGCAGGACGAAGTTGCAGCAAAATCAGGTTCACCAGAATCTGAATCCATTACAGGTACTTCTTCATCAAAGAGTAAATCTAGTAAAAAAAATAAGAAAAAAAATAAGAAGAAGCCTAAGAGTCATGAATACCCTACTTTAAGTAACGGTGAACCAGATTTTGAACAAATTGAAACTTTTACTTCAGAGAAAAAGGATTCTATCGCTACAGCATTAAAGGATAAAGGTAATGAATTTTTTAAAGCTCAAAATATGCAAGAAGCATTAAATTATTATAATTATGCTTTGAAAATGAAACAAGACCCTGTGTATTATTCAAATATCTCTGCTTGTTACGTTTCATTAAATGATCAAGAAAAAGTTATCGAATTCACTACAAAGGCCTTAGAGTTAAGACCAGATTATTCAAAGGCTTTATTGAGAAGGGCATCCGCATATGAAACTTTGGAACGTTTTTCTGATGCAATGTTTGATCTATCTGTATTATCCTTAAATAATGATTATAGTGGTGCATCTATTGAACCAATGTTAGAACGTAACTTAAACAAACAAGCTATGAGAGTGTTAAAGGAAAAATTAAATATTCCTGATAATGAAGATGATGAAACTGTAACTGTCACCTCAGGGATCGCTCAACAATTACCTTCAGATACCGCATTGGCATCATTTTTTGGTATCTTTAAACCAGAAGTAAATTTTGATGATTATGATGAAAATAATGAAAATGATAAATTATTGAAAAATGGTTTAACTGAATTATATTCAGCCACTAATGTTGGTTATTTAAATGCTGAAAAAGAATTCGGTTCTGCTACAAAGGGATTCTTAGAACAATATGAAACTGATAAGACTAATGATACTATTAAGAGAAAATTAGCCATCTCTTTAGAATATGTTGGTATCTTTAAATTCTTAAAAAATGATTTAGCTGGTGCTCAAGAAAATATTAAAAGAGCAATTGAATTACATCCTCGTGTTAATTCTTATATCTATATGGCATTAACTATGGCTGATAAAGGTGATACTCAAGATTATTTCACTTATTTCGATAAAGCTCTTGAATTGGATCCAAATTGTTCTGCTACTTATTATCATAGAGGTCAATTATACTTTATTACTCAAAAATATGATTTAGCTAGAGCAGATTTTATTAAATCTAAGGAAGTTGATGAAAACAATATTTTCCCTTACATTCAATTAGCTTGTCTAGAGTATCGTGAATCTAATTTCGAAGGTTGTAAACAACAATTTGATTTGGCAAGAAAGAAATTCCCAATTGCTCCAGAAGTTCCAACATTTTTCGCTGAAATTTTAGCTGATAAAGGTGATTTTGATGAAGCTCGTAAACAATATGAAATTGCTAGGAAATTAGAAAATCAACAACCAACAATTCGTGTTGGTATTGCTCCTTTAGTAGGTAAAGCTACAGTAATCTCTAGACAACCAAGTATTGAAAACTTTAAAGAAGCCTCTAAATTATTTGAAGAAGCTTGTGAGCTTGATCCAAGATCCGAACAAGCTAAAGTTGGTTTAGCTCAGTTGAAGTTACAAGAAGAAGATGTCGATAACGCTATTACTCTATTTGAAGAAGCTGCAGATTTGGCAAGAACCATCGAAGAAAAATTACAAGCTACAACTTTTGCTGAAGCTGCTAAAGTTCAAAAGAGAATTAGAGCTGATCCAGTCGTTAGGGCTAAAGTAGAAGAAGCATTGGCTCAATATCGTGCACAAGGACATATGTGATCCCTTTTAAGTATTTACTTTTAAGTTGATCTTTATTTCTCTCTTTATTTCTTTCTTTTCCATGCATAACCCGCTTGATCATTTCTGTATAAGTATATATATATGTGTGTGTGTGTTTGCTCGTGATTATTTTTTTATCTTTTGTAAATAATAACAATTCTAATTGAAATGTTAATAAGAAGTATATAAATATAATTACATGTATATTTATGTATTAATTATTAATAGATAATCTACATATACATATATATATATTCTATATTTATCACTAAGTTTGTCTCATAGATAGATCCTGTTCAATTCTTCGCTTCCAAACAGCATATTGATCATCTGTTACTAAATAATTTTTCTTTTGCAACATAGAACCAAGTTTCCCAATTATTACTTCTTCGTAACCTTGTCCATCAAAATAATTATTATTAATTTGCATATCTCTAAACCATTTTTCACCAGTTAATAATTCCTTTACAATCTTGATACATTCAACTACTTCTTCAGCTCCTTGGCAATGCATCAAATACATCATTTTTTCCATAATCAAATGGTCTACTCGTGGATCTTTCAGTCTTCTTTCATGAAATACAACATAGACACAGTTCATTACTAGTCCACATACAAACTGCCAAGGACACATTAAATAATTGGCATTGATTAAGAATGAATCTATGACATGTAATGCAATTGCTCTGGGAAGTTCAAATTGGTTACACACTTGAATAACTTCATCTAATGTTGGTTTTGCGTAACGTCTTGTTAATAAATTAGCCTTATCAATGGCAGAGTGTGTCTTATTAAATTTCATCGCACCCATACGCGGAGCTTTCGAAAGTAGTGCTCTCTTTTGTGATGCCGTACTAGGTCTCTTTTCTTTATCAGATTCATTCTTAGTGTCGTCAACGTTATCATCAGAATCAAGTTCAACATCAATGTCAGAATCATTTGTAACATCATGTGAATTTTCATTGGCTGGAATATAGTTATCGTCACCGTCACTATCACTATCATCAATAATTTTTTCTTCTATAGAGATATTTTTTCCACCAAAGATAGATTCACCGTTTGTTTTACCTTTCAAATCAGTTACTTTATCAATGGTTTTTCTTCTTTTTGAGGGTTCATTAGTTTGTTCGTCATCACTATCATCTTCTTCAAAGGCTAGCTTTCTTCTAGGCGTAGGTGCACTATCTGAAGGTGGTTCATCTGGAAGATTACCGGCAAACATTGGGGCAGTAGGTGGCAATGAGCTTTCTTTCGATTGATCCTTCCGTTTCGATGGTGTTCCAAATAATTTTTCACGTAACTCCTTTGGATCGGTTGCGGTAAATCTATCATTATTCTTCAATGGTGAATTTCTTCGACTTTTCTTCTTGGGACTTGGGGACCATTGTATCCCTTTGACAGGTGACATTTGATATAATTGTTGCTTAAATACGTCAAGAAGATGACGTATTTTCTTAGGTTCCAATGGGATATTATCCATAAAAAATTGTAAATCAGGAATATTTTTCTCTTGTAATTTCTGACAAGCCATATAGGCACATATGTGACACCTTGCAGCTTCTTCATTCGGCCTTAGCATCACTTTGTTCAAAGATGCATTGTATAGAGTAGATGTGGCAGACTGTAATCTTTTCAGGTAACCATTAGACCAGTCTATAGTATCTGGATCATCAATATATATGACATCTAGGATTGTCTTCTGAATCTGCTGACTTGTTGACATTATTTCCTCCCCTTTATTGAACCAAAAAACACACCTTTATAACAATTAAAAAAAAAGAATTCAAAATAAAGCAAATACAATCAATTCTTATGCCGCTTATATCAGTTTATAAAAATCGCCAGTGGTTCCCTCTTCTTCGTATTGTTTTAGTTTGTTTTTGTTTTGATTTGGCAGAAAAACTTCTTGAAATTTCACTTTTTTTTGACGCAACCGGATTTTCGCAAGTAAAAAGTCCCTCTCTTTCACTTTTCATCTCTTTCATATGGCTACAATTACACATTTTCTAATGATAAACAGGCAGAAATATTAGTAAGAGTTTGCATTACTTTTCAATATTATTAGAGATTAAAAGTGTATTAACTATTAGAATCAATATACCAGTGATCATTCTCATCTTTCTGATTTGTTTTATTGACGCAAGACACATTGTTTAGGAGTAGTGGTAGACGCGTTTCCTTTATATTTATTTCATTCTCAAGTTTATTCACAGTCGTTATTATCGACCGATAAAGGGGAATAAGAGGGGCACATTAAGTGGCAGTACTTAGTTAAAATTTTATTTATATACTTTTCAGCTACTTTGAACTCAGTTTCCATAAGTGTATTATTGCTTTTCATTCATTTTTTTTATTTCCTGTTTATTTTCATTGAGTTGTTGGCTGCATCTCTGTGTATTTTCTCTAAGATAAGTCATTACTAAATTCAAAAAATAGCCTCGATAATGTCTGGCTATCATAGAAGACCATATCAAGCACCTTCGTCTCACAGGAATGGTTATACGCATGATCGATATTATCAAAATAGGCCATATGGTAGAAATACGTATGAATCAAATTCATCATACCAAGGTCAAAGTACCAACAGATATAATAACAGGCCAAACCATGTAATATCTCGTTATTCGAGCGTACCTTCATCTAGATACTCAAATATACCAGTGCGACCTGCTAACGCAAGTGTTTCAGTTAATCAGACTAATGAGGAAAGTTATAATAGACCAGCGCCTATCCTTAAATATCAGGATGAGTTTTTCAAACCTAAATACCATTATTTCGATCCAATATCACAGATATTAACCCATAAGAAGGATTTTCAATCCTGGAACCCTAAAGGAGAATATCCAAAGGAAGGTTTTACTTTACAACGAGATAACATTATGGTCTCTGATAATAAACAGATCAAACAGATTAAGGTACCGAGACGTCCCGACGTATTAGGTGAAGATCCACGTAATTCACATTTTGGTCAAACTAAACCCTCATTGAGGAAAGTGAGAACATCACTATTAAAAATTGGTCGTATATCCTATGATAAATACTCTGTTGGTCCACCACCTACTTGTGAGATAATTGTATACCCTGTATCTTCAGTGAATTCCATTCAAGAAATCCTAATTAAGAATCATTTCAGAAAATTTGGAGAAATTTCGCATTTTGAAAGTTTTAATGATCCAAACAATGCGTTGCCATTACATATTTATTTAATAAAATATTCTAGTCCCGAAGGTAAGATAAATGATGCTGCTAGAGCAGCTTATATGGCTTCGAAGAGATACGAAAATGAAAATTGTTCAATAATGGGTTCTAATTTCAAAGTTATACTAAATAAAAATGGCATATTGGAATCGATAAAGATAAGATTCATAGCTGAGAATAAAAAGAAATTAGATAAAGCGAAACAAGAACAGGAAAGGAAGGAAAAGATCAACGCTATTAAAACCATTGCTGCACCTTCAAAACCTTCCTCTTTGGTAAATGGAAAGGATACTATAACAGAGAGCGTTGTGCTGGATATTGATGACACGATTTACAGAAAGTATTATAATATCCAAGATAAAAGGATACCTTACGACATTTTACACCTTGTAAATCAAAGACCCTGTTTGTATATTCCTAAGAGGTTTAATGTAGTTAATGGATTTCGTACCGAAAATTATCGATACAAGATGAGAAATTATAAATATTCAAGGTTCATCGACCATAGTACAGGGATATACATTGTGTTCAATGATTTGAAAGAGGCCAAAAGATGTTTCGATAACGAATCTGAAAAACTCTTATTACCTTCTTTAACTCAGAGGAAGTCGGTTGCGGTAAAGTTTGTATTGATTAAAGTTGCACCAAATTCAATCGGGAAAAGATTTAACCCATCTTCAGACGGAAAACATACTACTGAATCAAAAGTATCATATCAAACTAAGGATCAATTAATAGACGCCGCCATGAAAATTATTATGAATGATTTAGAAAAGGCACTTCATTTGGATATAAAAAGAAGATTAATAGGCCCAACTATTTTTGATTCACTGAATGCTGAGAACTTTCCTGATTTATTGGAACGTAAAAAACTTAAAGATGATGAAAGAAGAAAAGCAATTGCTGATAAACGTGCAAAAGAAGAAGAGAGTCGTAAAGATAGCAACAAAGAACTTGATATTTTTAACTTATATGGTGCGCATTCTAACAAAAATAGAATTAGACGTAATTCATATGGAAGCGATTTTGTTAGAATTCCAAAAAGGAAACAAGTTACAATGGATATCACTCCAATGGCTCATTTGTTAAATGAGGATAGTACATCTAAAGAAGGAACACCTCTATCAACCGATGAAAATATTCCTTCTCATACTTCTGAAACCTCCTTGTCAGAATCCTCAGAAGAGGAGGACGAGGACGAAGAAGAAGACGAGGGCGAAGAGGAAGAGTACGATAACGAAGAGAGTATTAAACCAAAACTTAAGAAATCCAAATTGGAGGAAGGTGGAATCACTCCCAAATCGCTTTCTGATACAAATGAGAACATTATTGAATCCGGATACGATGTTGTAAATGAAATTTATCAACCAAGTATGACAGAAACTCCTGTTCCGGTGTTTGAAGAAACAATTACTGATGTATCGCACATAACTCCATTCATTATCCAGGAAATTATCAAGGATGATGAGGATGTTCAACTACTGATGAAGGTTATGAATGTTGCGTCAAAAATTGAAGAACCAACATCATTAGAAAGTTCATTGGTTAATTATGAGATTTGGAAAATGAAAAAAGAGGACACCAATGAAAGGCTTGTTGATGAATCACAACTCAAGCTAAATGATAATATCAAAATGAGTTCTGAGTTGCAACATCCTGATACATCCTTCAAAGCGAATGGTTATGTATCAGTACCAGACTCTCTCAAGTCAACATATTTACCACATCGTCGTAGAGCTCATAAACCATTGAATACAGTCTATACCCATGATGACCTCAACACAGACAAAATGGAGGATCAGGACGAATCTCCAGAGCTAATTGGTACTAGTGAAGAGGTATTGAAGAAAGAGACACAGGATATTGCTTCATTAGGAATAGAAGTATCTTCTTCTAGAGAAAATAGAGCCTCTAATAGGAGATTCCAGCAAGATATTGACGCACAAAAGGCTGCAATTGGTACAGAATCTGATTTATTATCATTAAACCAACTTAATAAAAGACAGAAACCAGTAACATTCGCCAGATCGGCAATTCATAACTGGGGTCTATATGCATTAGAGCCTATTGCCGCTAAAGAAATGATTATTGAATATGTCGGTGAACGTATTAGACAACCTGTAGCAGAAATGAGAGAGAAAAGATATTTGAAGAGTGGTATAGGTTCCAGTTACTTGTTTAGAGTGGATGAAAACAATGTCATTGATGCGACAAAAAGAGGTGGTATTGCAAGATTCATTAACCATTGTTGTGATCCTAGTTGTACTGCCAAGATCATTAAAGTTGGGGGTAAGAGAAGAATTGTTATATACGCTCTTAGAGATATTGGGAAAAATGAGGAACTTACCTATGATTACAAATTTGAAAGAGAAACAGATGATGAGGAACGGTTAATATGTCTATGTGGTGCACCAAACTGTAAGGGTTATTTAAACTAGACCTTTGATCTACGATCTGGGTGTCCTCGAATCGACTTTATTCGAAAGCTTCATTCACGATGCGTTCTTTAAATATGTAAATATGTAGAAAATTTGGTCATTTATAATAAATTGAAATCGCAAAAGAAAAGTGATTTAAAAAATTGTGCAGAACTATTCGATTCTGTTTGGTCAACTCATTACTCTCACGATGAGAACGTTCCAAAGTTGTTGGAGTTACGCGTCTCTAACGCGCGGTTGGGTACTACTTTCTGTTTTTATATATGAATGTAGTAAACTAAGTGAAAAATTTAGTTTATTCGATGAGGTCATGCTAAACTTATGAATAAGGCAGAAAGATCTAGTAATTTGAATTAGTTCATTGTATCATAAAGGTGGTCTCTTCTCACCCTGTGGGATTATTTGAGAATGATATGTCGTTCATTATTGTGTCGAAGAATTTTAAAGCAATCAACCAAAGTTCGGCTATATAGTACGGTTCTAGATAAAACTAAAGCACCTCAAATAACAACCATTAAAATAGACTTAAATGATTTGAAAAAGAGTATTTCAGGTAATCTCATATCTTCTAACAAAGATGATGCAACAAAAATTTTGCAAAAAAAGGATAATGACAAGACTATGTTACCACCGTCATTAAGACAGGTGAGAAAGATCATGGATGTTCACAAAAACAATGTAGTTCTCACACAAATGGGCTCCTTCTACGAGTTATACTTCGAGCATGCAACACAGTATGCCCCTAAATTAAATATTTCTTTAACAAGTAAGAAATATAGCTCCGGGAATGTTCCTTTTGCTGGCTTTCCTTTGAGCCAATTGAATAGACATTTAAAGGTATTGGTGAATCAGCTCGGGTATAGTGTTACTATAGTGGATCAATTCCAGAATAATACACCTATAGATAATGATCCAAACAAGTTTTTTAGAAAGGTTTCGAGAATAGTTACTCCTGGTACATTTATTGATGAGGCTTTCGAAAATTTCAGGGAAAATTCATACCTTTTAAATATTGAGTTCCCATCTAATTGTATGAATAAATTAGCTGATTCAAATACAAAGATTGGCCTTTGTTGGTGCGATCTATCGACCGGTGAAATTTTCGTTCAAGAAGTGCAATTAAAGGATTTAATATCTGCTATTACTAGAATAATGCCAAAGGAAATTATCTTAAATAGTAAATTACTTGAATATAATATTGAAAATGGGAAATGGTATCCTGAACTTGTTGAATTAAAAAAATATTTTGTGAAGTTTCAAACTCTTCCAGCTCAATATCATACTGTGGATACCTTCTATAATTTATTCTATAGTGGGAATAATGATTTTATAAGGCGTCAATTGGATCATAAGCTTAGATCATTTACCCAAAAGGAGATAGCCTCTTTAAGAAACATCCTTGAATACGTTCAGGATCATCTACCAGATTGTTCTGTCAATTTTCAACTTCCTGAAAGGCAATCAACAACACGTATAATGCAAATTGATTCAAGAACCAATTCAGCACTGGAGTTACACTCTACAATAATCAACAACAGTAAAAGAGGCTCTTTATTATCTACTATTAGAAGAACTGTAACACCATCCGGTACAAGGTTGTTGACAAACTGGTTATCTGCACCTTCTTTAGATTTGTCAGAAATAACTGAAAGGCAAACTTTTGTCGGGCTATTTAAACGAAATTCTCCTTTTAATAATATGCTAATAAACCAACTCAGGGAGGTAAATGATTTATCCCGAATACTACAAAAATTCAGTTTTGGTAAAGGGACTGCTATTGATTTGATACAAATATCAAAGTCCTTAAAAACTGCCTGTGGGATATCAAAAATGATGATAGATCTTATGCCAAAATTAAGGAAGAAAGAACAAGTACTACTTCAAAAATTAATTGATCAACTTACATTTGATACTGCACTTATAGATAATATTTTGAAATCTATCAATGAGGATAAAGTAATTTCTCAAGAAAAGTCGTCTGATACTGGTGAGGATGTAGAATCACAGAATACAGATAAAAGTATATCAAACAGTGAATCAAAGCGTGATATATTGGATACAATTATTCCTTCTGGATATTCTCCGCTATTACAGAGGTATCATGATGAGTATTTTTTAAACCTTGATAAGAAGGACACTTTTGAAAACATCTGTTCTAAATTCCTTGTTGAATCGTTTGGAACTAGAAAAGCAACATTGAAACAAAGGCAAAATAATGGTTATGCTTTATTGGTTAATGGATCTCCAACCTCTCTAGTTAAACTTGATCATTGGATAAGTGAAAAAAACGAATTTATGAATGCTACGTTTCATACGTTACAAAAATCGAATCAGACTCGTTGGTTATCACATTCTGAATTGACAGATAGGGCTTCTAGCATAGAGTTATCATTATTGAAAATAAAGAAGGAGGAGGACAACATATTAAATTCATTCAAGACTCAATTATTAGAGAGATGTAATGAAATTAGAATAATTAATTCGACATTGGCATATATAGATGCATTGTCTTCCTTTGCTAAGTTGGCAGAAGAAAAAAATTTAATTTGTCCCAAAGTTGATAACAGCTTAGAGTTAAAGATTAATAAAGGAAGGCATTTGATGGTTGAAGAAGGTATAACAAGTAAATCGTTACAAAGATTTGTTTCGAATGATTGTAATTTGGATCAAGGGGATATCTGGGTCATAACCGGACCTAACATGGGTGGTAAATCAACTTTTTTAAGACAAAACGCAATAATTGTTATTTTGGCTCAAATTGGATCCTATGTACCTTGTGATAGTGCACATATTGGAATAGTAGATAAAATCTTTAGTCGCGTCGGTTCTGCAGATGACCTTTACAATGAATTAAGTACATTTATGGTAGAGATGATTGAAACATCATTTATTCTTCATGGTGCCACAAACAGATCATTGGCCATATTGGATGAGATCGGAAGGGGAACAAGTGGAAAAGAAGGTATCAGTATCGCTTATGCCGCAATGAATTTTATGGCAGAGCAGAACCAATGTCGAACTTTGTTTGCGACTCACTTTGGTGATGAGTTGAATAATTTAATACAGAAAAGGCCTGGTACAACTCTAAGTAAAAAAGTGAAATTTTTTCAAAGCAAGATGATTGAAATAGATAAGATGGCGTTTTACTACGATTATAGAATGGTTCCAGGAATCTGTACAAAATCAGACGCCATTAGAGTCGCAAGATCGGCAGGTTTTCCTGAGAGTGTACTTGAAGAGGCCGAACAAATCCTAACAGCAGATAAGGACGATCATTAATGCTGTAACATCTAGATAATTATTATGTATATAATACTCATTGGTGGGTCAGCTAATACATATCGAATGGTAGAGAGTGAGCTATTACTCGCCTATCACTCTAACTATAATCATTTAAGTAATGGATATAGCTTTTCCATTTAATGCAAAGTTTTCTTTGCTATGGGAGATCACATACTATTTTTTTTTGCAGTGAGGTAGCCCGCCTGTAAAATGAGAAGAAAAATTGTGTGCGTAATTAGTTATGCGATGCTCTCTTCAACTAATATATAATTTTTGGGAATAAATGATTAGTAATTACTTAAATAGAACCAAAACTTACTAGATAGAAAAGAATATCCCCAATACTTTAGAACCAAGAGTATATTTCACATAATAGGAGTTGAATCTAATTTTAACTACAAACTCAAAAGAGGTCAGAAACTAAGAACTTGCGTATAATTTCAACGAAAATATGTCCGAATATTTGAATGATAACCCAGATGTGTTAGAAGTCGATGAACTTCCATCTAGAAAGGAGAATAACGAACAATTATTTGAAAATTTTGGTTCTCAGGAGGCTTTAGAAAGAAAAATGTTATTATTAAAGATAGACCACTCGCCTACATCTCAAGTTTTACATAATATTGAGTTACTAGATAAGTTACTTTTGCTAAACAATGCCCCAGATTTAATAAGTGATACTGAGAATTTACTTACAGAAAGTGATTCAGATTTAAATGATGAAAATACACTTGGCGTTGGTAATGAAAATATATGCGAAGAGTATCTAAGTGAGCCTGCAGACCCTGTGGATGTACAGGAAATATATGATCTTACAGCACACATCTGTGATCCAGAACATCCTTTAACTTTAGGACAACTTTCAATTGTAAATCTACCAGATATTGAAGTTCATGATGACGGTAATCCCAACCATCTTGCGGAGGTCATTATAAGAATTACTCCAACTATTACACATTGTTCTTTAGCTACTTTAATAGGACTTGGTATCCGTGTTCGTTTGGAAAGAGCCCTTCCGCCTAGATTCAGAATAACAATCTTGTTAAAGAAAGGAACACATAATAGTGAGCAACAAGTGAATAAGCAACTAAACGATAAAGAGAGAGTTGCAGCTGCTTGTGAGAACGAGCAATTATTAGGAGTTGTATCTAAGATGTTGCAAACTTGTAAATAGATAAAAGTTAATATGTGTAGGTTTTTTGATTATTTTTTTAATGGTTTCCAGTTATGAATGGTAGAGAAAAATTAACCCTTCTAGTTAAATACGTTATATTATGTATGTATGTATATGAATTCGTGTTGGTTTGTTATCTAAATGGTTGCATTGTTGCATGTGAAAGTTCGCTGAAAAATCTCGCCAAGAGTAGTGAAATTTTCACGCTATCGAGAAAGGTCATCGTTGTTTCCATAATAGACGGGAATTAGCAATAAATAAACAAACCTATTCAAGTCAATTTTATTAAATAGTAGGACTCTATTGTTTGCTGGGATTATTACGATAAAATTGTATTGTTACACCAAAAAAGTTTAACTAAATAGTTGGAAGTTTAGAGCTTGCTGTTGTTTTCCAATCTTCAAAGATATTCTTACTATTACTACTGACAGCCACACCGATTAAGACAAGAGATTTTATTGGCAATACCTAAATAGAGAAAATGGGGTTTTTTGTTCCAGGTCGCTCAATTGAAAACTTGAGACACTATAAGTATCAAAGTGAGGATAGATCCATTGTTACCAAGATATTTCTTAAACCCTTCTGGAACACGTTCGTACAAATTTTCCCCAAATGGATGGCACCAAATCTTGTTACACTAAGTGGTTTAGGATTTATTTTAATTAATCTCATTATTACATTATTTTATGATCCACAGTTGAATTCAGATTTGCCACGTTGGGTGTACTTATCCAACGCAATCGGTCTATTTCTTTATCAAACATTTGACGGTTGTGATGGTGTTCATGCCCGCCGTACTGGGCAATCAGGCCCTCTAGGAGAATTATTCGATCATAGTATAGATGCAATCAATACTACACTTTCTGCATACATATTTTGTTCTACACTTGGAACAGGGTATGGCTATAAGATGATCTACTCACAATTTGCAGTATTGACAAACTTTTATTTGAGTACTTGGGAAGAGTATCATACTCATGTGCTTTTCTTATCAGAAATATCGGGTCCTGTGGAAGGTATCCTTGCTATTTGTTTAGCATACCTGGCTACAGCTATATTTGGACCAGACATTATATGGCGTACAACTTTAACAACTTTTTGGATAGACGACCAACAATATATTTTTAAAACTGCTGATTTCCTTTTAGTCATATTTACGCTTGGTTTAATTCTGAATTGTTATTTCGCAAGAAGAAATGTTACAGATCATTATAAAAAAGAAAAATCCAGTTTGAATATGGATATTGCCGTTAAGGAAGCAATGAAAGGTTTGTTACCTTATCTATTGTATGTGGTATCAGTCATTGTCATTGTTGCTGTGGAGAAGAGGTTTATTGGATTTTCATTTGTACTTTCGATTGGATCAACAGTAGCATTTGTCGTTGGTAGAATTATTGTGAACCATTTAACCAAACAAAATTATCCAATGTTCAACATTTCAATGTTCATCCCCCTTTCACAACTAGTTTCATATTTAATTGCAATTAATTTCACTACTGGACACTCAACTGGTAGCATTATTGAAGCTTTGTCTTGGTTAGGCTGTGGTTTATCACTTGGTATCTATGCTTTATTTTTAAATGAGATCATATATGAATTTACAAACTACCTGGATGTTTATGCATTGACCATAAAACATCCCAAATTTATTTAAATCAACTCACAATACAAACTTATGATGTGCCATTCAAATTATCTCAAAATTTATAAACTTATTTATTAAACTTCAGACTGATAAAGGTTCAAAAAAATCTATAATAATATTATTAACAGCAGTATATCTGTTGATTTATTTTTTTCTTTAGGATTACTTTCTTCTTATTTTTTTTATTTGGTCAATAGTATATTTGTAATTATTGTTATTACTGTCAGATCAAAATGCTGCGGCAGCGGCAAAATGGTGAAAAAGGGAAATCTTTTAGGGAAACACGACACAACATGACACAAAATATTAATTCAAACATAAAGAATGATTCCATCCTTTTTATAATATTGATTAGAATATCTTCGTCGGTTTTAGTCAGCTATTGAATACTGTTTCATATTCTGAGATTTTTTAGTTTTCAAATTGAGTAATTCGACATTCATTTGGATTTAAATATTCCGAGAAATTGTTAAACCAATTAATTTTAGAAAAATTCCACCTTAGGAATCAATTCGATCTGTAAGTTGTTGAGTATTGCTAACGAATTATTCGGCAACAACAATCTCGATACTAATTTTTATTATTTCTCCAGTTTTCCTTTGATTTTTTTCTTACCATGCAAGAATTAAACAATGAGAACCAGTCACCTCAGCTGGTTGAGAATGAAGCAGACGGTGAATCAATGATATTGACTAAAGTTAACGAGGATGGAACTACGTCAAATTACTTTGATAAGCGAAAGGTGAAAATAGCCCCAAGATCCACTTTACAATTTAAAGTTGGTCCACCCTTTCAATTATCCAATAAATTTGGAAACGTTCTTGACAATAAGACAGGTCAAAGTGTTAATCTGAAAATCATTCCTCGTATTGATAGAGGGTTCGATAATATTGATAATGAGTGGGTAGGTTATAAGAGAAACTATTTCACGTTAGTCACTTCATTTCAAGTTCGTAATTATTCACTTGAGAAATTTTTAGATTCCTCATATCAAGTGACATTTGTAGAAAATTTCTACAGGCAGACTGCGAATATTAAATATTTTGCGGTTAAAATAAAGGCAAGAACTGATAATGAATATACGGAAATTAATTTAGTACAACATACTGCAAAGAGAGATAAAGGTCCACAATTTGCTCCAGAGTTATGCCCATTAATACCCTCATCTTTACCGAAGCATCAAATTATTAGAGAAGCATCAAATGTCAGAAACACGAATAAAATGAAAAAATATGATTCAACATTTTTTTTTCATAGGGAGCAAGAGGATAATAAATATGATATGGATGGTATACTTCATTCATATCCTGAGGATTGTATACAAAAAGTCGCAAGATATGAAAGAGTACAATTTGCCTCCTCAATAAATATTAAAAAACCTAGTCAACAAAATAAACATTTTCGTCTTTATGTTGTATTAGGGGCTGTAATAGAGACTAAGGATCTCGAAGGTAATTTTAAAACAACACATTGTGATGAAGTCACACTTGGTAATGGAGAAAAAGGGTTATTCGTATATTTACAAGAAATGAATACACCACCCTTAATAATTAGAGGTAGATCCCCTTCAAATTACACAAGTTCACAACGAGTAACATTGAGGACTAATTCAATGACCCCATCAGTTACGGAATCAAGTAGTCAGGATATTCTAAATACGAATTATACAGATGCAGTAAGAAAATCAAGCGTAAACGATTTAACAAATGATAAACAACCAGTAAAGAAGCAGAAAGTTGGAAGACCCGCAAAAAGAAAGTCAAAAGTTTTAGAAATTTTAAAAGATCACACAAATGCGGAATCTGCATCTACGTTTCTGATTGAGAATTCTTCTTCGCACGATAGTGTTGAGAACCAAACCATTCCCAGAAACTGCAAGAGAGTTCAGACAATTGATGAGATAGAGAAAATAATGTCATCTCAGTTACCATTATGCGATAAGCTTGCATCCTTAAGAGATTCTCAAGGAGACATCTCATCCTTCCCACCTCGTGAACATAAAGTGTTTAAGGTCGTGCCGACATCATCCCGAAAATTATCAGTTGATTTAAAGGATATTGAATTAAAACCGTCACACTCTTTACTAAAGGATGAAATGTGCACTATAGGCTCACTTGCATTGAATTTGCCAACAGGTGGAGCTTCTAATATCAGTTCAAGCTCACATAAGAGGGAATATGATTTGTTGGATATAAGTACCACCGATGATGATCTTACAAAGTTTCCAGATGCATATGAAGATTGGAAAAATTACAGGGTTAAGTCAAAAGGATGTTTATCTTCGGGAGAAATATCGTATATTTATAATATTACGACATCTAATTACAAATTTAATCATGATGGATCATTTGACTGTGCCGATGCAGGTAGTGTATCGAGAACTGTCCCACGGAGTATGGGAGTAACCTCACTTCGAAGTGCAGCATCGTCATCAACAAGAGGAAGTATTTTTCAGGAAAACGGTTGGGCTTCTGTGGATATGATACCTGTAGAACTTAGTGATACCTCAATGAAATTTGATGAAGCTAATTTCGCATAATAAATAGATAATTTCTTACGAAAAGTTTACTGTTGCATATATTATTATTTATTTGATTATCTATTTGCATATATTTTGTACTTATGAATCTCAGAAAAGTTTTATTTCAAATTATATCATTTTCATCAATATCGATTTTCGTGGAAGTGGAAACTAAGCGCCTAAACTATTTCTAGCGAAAAATATTGAAAGATATGATCCTAGAGCTGACTGCAATGATTGAGTAATAAAAAAACATAAGAGCCTGGTAATTGTGATTGTATTACCCAGTTCAGAGAGAATAGGCCAAAATATATGTCAAAAAAGAATGCGAATTCTGTGGATCGAACACAGGACCTCCAGATTTCTTTTTTGACCGAAGTTATTCTTCAGTCTGGCGCTCTCCCAACTGAGCTAAATCCGCATTTCTGAAAAGGGTAATATATTCTTTCTTTAAACCGCTAATTTAATATCCGGGTAACTTCTAATTTACAACTTATATAAGATAAAATTGTCATATTATTTCGACTCTATAGGGGTAAATATTTAAATAATTGGGTTTAAACCTTCAAAATAAACACAGATTTAATTTTCAAATGATATTCGTATCAAATTATGTCAGAAACTAAGGGTAACTTATAGTGACACTTAGTCCAAAAATATTGTAAAGAGATAATTTGCAATAACGGATTTAAACCAGCAATTGTAAAAGACCAGCAACAAAACATAAAAATTAAAAAGACCAGCCATCTATGCTGGTGAAGTGTTCAAAAGAATTATGGCATATATAAAGGCCATCATTGTAAAATAAT